>JASFAT010002383.1:600000-872059 GCA_031353405.1 Baronia brevicornis
GAGTTACGGGAAGTGTGTGGGGATCTCACCACGGTGGAATCGATAAAAGAAAAATAAATTTATAAGTATCCTGAAACGAATCGTCTGCAAATACATGAATCTCACTTCCACCGGATGTGAACAACCACCACGTGGTATAGGAACTGCGAGTGACACCTGCCAGCGCTATTTGGTTTTGGTACAAATGTGAAATAGTTAACAGGCGTGTTTGCACGCTTTCTTCTCTGAGTCCTCTCCCCCCCCCCACCGTCCCACTACCTCCGCTCTCTAACGTTTCTCCGGTTGCGGCGCGGTATTTCTTTCGATTGCGTAATGCGTACGCGCATCGAACGCGGTCGTTACGTCAACGCAACGTTAGCGATTCGCACACACGACACGAATGGCTGTTGTACGCAATGAATTAGCGATGTAACCAGCCTACGGTTGTGAACTCGAGTCTTAAGGCAGCGGGGAACGAGCACATGTTGATACTCTCTCTTATCATTTTCTTCTTTTACAAGTGCGTCTGAATTCTCCTGTTATCGTGTACGATGACATACTTTTGAGATGCATTTTTTTTACAGTCCATACATGTCCCACTGCTGGGCATGAGCCTCCCCATTTCTGGAGGAACGAACATTAACCCGCCACGCTTGTCCAATGCGGATTGGCGGGATTACCAGAGTAGGAGTAAATATTTGAAGGTCATACATATATTTATCCCTATGCGAGGATCGAACCCGCGACCATTGACTCAATAAGCGGTGACTCTGCCACTGAGGTAATAAGTCAACGGTAAATGAGGTACATTATAACTACAAAAATCACATCCAGCTACCCGGTTATTAAAAGTGTGTTTCCTTAAACACGCTTTATTTTTCGACGGTATTTGAACTTAGGACTCAGCACCCTTGACTACACTACTAGTAGTGATTATACAAGAGAGCCCAGTCGTCTTTAAAATTAATATATCAAGCATGTTAGCGATCTTGTAAACTAATATAAAAAAAACTCAATTCTCCTTTTGAAATATGCTGTATTTTTTAATGGTGGTCGAAATTCGACCGTAATTAAATGTAAATTAAATTTATATTTCTTCCTACTTTATTGCACTCATTCTGCATGAGATCTTCACTCCAAGGCAACATGCTCCATATACAACCCTTGGCAAAAAAAAAACAGGAGGATTTTATTTTTCTATATTATTGGTAATAATTTAGTTGTAAAGAGGTTTCAATAGCCAAACTATGTGACTAGCACTTAAGAGTCTGGGTATGAAAAAAAGTTAATACCAAATATGAAGAAGAAATTAAAAAAAAAACAATATATATGTATTTCTGATTAATTTTATTTAATTTTTATATTATTAATGGAGTCAGGCGTTACTTTACGGAAATCCATCACTATGTGGAAAGTCAAAAGTTTTACTTAGCTAAGATCCGCGACAAGCAAGACAATAACAGAAAATTAATAAGACAACCGAAAAGTGTGTGACTTTTTGATTGTGTTCCGTAGTCTACTATACCTGAAGATGCCCCGTGTTGGGGCGAAACACGTGTCGTTTATAAGATGGAAAATTGGTAATGTGTGTTTGGTGTTGTGTATAGTGGTTGGTGGGTGGAGAATTGATGGCCGTTTTTCGGGAAGTTTATGGTTTAAGTTCCAAATAAATTCACTTCGTCCAGCACAAAAAACACACATTATTAATTTTCTGTTATTGTTTTGTTTGTCGCGGATCTTAGTCAAGTAAAACTTTTGACTGTCCACTTAATTTTTATAATTATAGTCTTTGTTAATTTTTGTCTTTCTTTATACATATAGAAGCAAATCTTAGTCCACTTTATTTTTATATGTATGTTCTTTGTTTGTCTGTATTGCTGCTTTTTCTTAAAGAGATATACAAGGTTTCCTGTATGTAATATGTATATATGATTACAACAGGTGTCGAAAGTTGTCCACGACTCGAATCCGAAGTCGCGATGGGTGAGCCGAGAGAGTCGGTGGGTTCGTCCCTCCACCTGCAACAACGACAGCACACACACACACACACCCCTCCCGCCGGTGCAGGTTTCACAAGTTACACAACAGCCACACCGGCGCATCGCCTCCCGCGTCCATCTCACCGTCAGTCACAATCCAGACGCCGCAGTTCGCGTACACCGACTGTGAAATATATCGCATTTCTAACGTTCCGATTTAAATTCGAATCCCGAGTGTCGGCAGTGGGCGCAGTGCGTGTGTGCCTTGTGTAGCATGCGAGCAGTGCTTTGACACCGGCACGGGACGCGAACAAAGGTGGGTTCGATATTCGACGGTGATTAGGTGCATTTTTTTTTATATTATTTTATTTTATCACAATCATTATTTTTCAATCATTATCAAACATTTATTTATATATTTAAAATAAAATCCACATGCACAGATTCAATTGCTAAAACTTATATAAATAATTAAACACTTATAGAGCCCATAATGGACTTAAATTTTATTATCTTAATTAAAAATATATACAAATTCTTTGTTCACCTCGTTCATCTATAAAATATTTATTTACACATATATATGTGTGTGTGTATATATGTGTGAGGAAAGAGTATATATTTAATAATAATTATTTTGTAATAGGATTTTTACGTTAACGGGTTTTTTTTTAATTAAAAAACGTTTGGAGTTTCCTTTTGAGATATGCAATAATATTTAACTGTTGTTCGAAATTCGGACGTAATTAAATGCATTATTTAATTTTTATTCTATCATTGTCTATGACACTTTCATACTAAGCTCATACTCCTCACGTGAAGGCAAGTACTCGCGTAAGGAGTGTGAGCTTAAAAAGTTGTACAACCGTCACACCGGCGCGTCCGATTAACTTTTTGTACGCCGTAAGCGATCGTCACTTTCTCCGTACGCCCGGCACGTGTCATTCACGACGGGAACAACAATTACTTTATTTTTAAAGTAAGAAGTTTAAGAAAAGAAGAAGAAGAATTTATATATAGCGCGTAATAGCCTGAGAAGTATTATATTTAGTAATTCTAAACAGCCATAGCTCAGTCGGTAATCTTCTTGCCTTACGATCCGTACGTCGTGAGTTTGTATCCTCCGTCGGACTTTAATTTTACGAATGAATTCTTTTGATTATTATTTTTTTTTGTGTGTATATATATATATATATATATATATATATATATATATATATATATATATATACATGTTTTTATATTATAATCGGAACCTTCGACCTGTATATACGTGGTTCTGACTGAAGTTGATTATTTTTTAAAAAAAGTTTAGGATAAGCCGTTGTTGTGCTAGAAAATAGTTCACATCAATAGTCTAATGGAGGAGAACTTACGACATTACATTGTAAACCAATTCTCCTGACTACCAAAGGATGGCAGCGCATTTGTTCTGCCTCCGATGCTGCTGATGCCCGTGGCCGTCAGAGATCACTCATCATCGGAAGATCTGTCTATCAGGCAAGGCAAACGAGTCAAAGACAATTCAATATTTATATCCAGTTTCCAACCCGCTTGCTTCTTTGACTAACTTTACTTTCTTTCTTCTAAGAGTGCCTCGCCGACAAACGAAGGTTGGCAGCCAATTCAGCACAATTCTCCTCCTCCTTCGCGAGGTACAGCAGTTCTGGAGTACTCGCTATCCCGGTCCACTCCCTGATATTACGTAGCCAAGGCTTTCTTTTTCGACCAACTTCTTTTTTGCCCGCGATTTTTCCCATCATCGCAGCAATTTGTACTGTGTCATGTCTCATGATATGACCCAGATAAGCAACTTTTCTACCTTTGACGGTCTGCAACAGGTCACGTTTTTGCTTAACTTGTTGGAGAACCTCGTCATTGGCCACCCTTTGAGTCAAGCTAATAGCGAGCATCCGTCTATATGCCCACATTTCGAACGTTTCTATACGTTTTCTGAGGTCTTTAAAACATCCAAATCACACGCACACAGCTCTTAGTTTCTTATCAACCCCAAGCACGCTTGTGTGGACTCCTTCTGTCATATACGTGGACAGAGCAGCACAACACGGCTCCTTGAAATCGGTTGCTAGGCGTGAAATTCTTTTCTTTTCTTATTACTGACAATACGGATTTCACAATAATAAAGTATCAAATCCCTGAGCATTGCTATAGATTTACTTGTCTTTCAGCCGTAGCTGAAAGACAAGTAAATCTGTAGAAGAATCGATAGAAGTATCGGTTTTTATTTTAGGAATGGGTAAGAATGCAGTTCTTGCCCATTCCTACAATTAATTGATTTTATTCCACCTAACTCTCTTCTTCATCGCATCAATAAATTGTTGGAGTACCCCGGATTTGTACGTTATGCTTCCTTTCGTTCTTTCTAATGCGCGTTTTGGTTGGTTTTTAAGGCTAGAGTGAGTAGGCTATTACTATTAGTAAAAACTAATTAGTGTACTGTAGTGATACATTCACGAATGTATCACGAATGCATTAAAACCTTTTACATTACATTACCTTTTTTGACATTCGTAATATTCAAATTTAAAATTAAAAAGAAATTGGTATAAAACAAAATGCAGTAGATTGACTGACATCTTTTGGATAGACATGTCACCACCCGCTGATTTACATACATGATTTACTTAGACATGTCACCCCCATGATTTTCGCTGGAAAGCGACACGCTCTCTGACTATAACATCCAGAAAGAATCTACACTCCATTTAGTTCTTCGTCTAAGAGGATGAATACAGGTATTCATCAAAAAAGGTAATATATAATATAAAAGGTTTGAATGCATTAGTGATACATGTATGAATGTATCACTACAGTACTCACAATCATTGAGAATGAAGCCTGGATCCCCATCAGACGGAGCTCAAAGCAAAGGCTAATCTTTCAGAACGTAAACAACGTGAGTTACATGAACTGTAAGTCAGAAGTGAAGCTTTCAAGTTTGGTTACATAACGGACGTAATTATATCGTTTCCATCCAATGAGTCGGCAGACGGCGAGCACTGAGATATTATAAACTGAGATAATTGTATTAGAAAGCTAGATGATTTTTGTTTTTACAGCAAACTGACGCTGCTAGTTAGACGTTTGAATGAATGTTTCTCGATCTCTACCAGATACTAATGTACATATATTTCTTGTAAACCACTCTCAATTATGCCACTGTAGCTCAGAGAAAGTACAAACAAATCAATTTACAGAGTACGCTTTTGTATAACTCGAACTTTTTATTATAATAATTTTTTCATTTGCCATGCGATTCCATGGCTTTAGTACGAGGCGAGTATATATATATATATATATATATATATATATATATATATATATATATATATATATATATATATAAAATACCGGCGTCGTGGTGCGCCACCCGTCGCGCCCTGATTCCCGCGAGGGCGAAAAGAACGGAGAGCCGTTTCGCTACGATGAATGTGAGAGAAAGGATGAATGAGTGTGAAGGAAGCAAGAAAGGTGTGTCGGGATCGTAGCGAATAGAGATTTGTGATCTCTGCCTACCCCTACAGGGACAAAAGAGTGCTGGAGTGGAGACCGCGTCTCGGTAAACGTAATGTGGGACGCCCCCCGGCTAGATGGTGCGACGATCTGCGCAAGGTGGTTGGCAGAAACTGGATGCATGAAGCCGAAGATCGGGATAGATGGCGCTTCTTGGGGGAGGCCTATGTCCAGCAGTGGACTGAGGCAGGCTGTTGATTGATTGATTGAGTATGAAGCAAATATCAATAAACGAATTGAAAAACTGAGTATTTTATATAACTTAAAAATTATAGGCCTATCTCGCTCCTGAGCCATGTCCATAAGTTGTTTACGAGGGTCATCACAAATCGACTCGCGCGAAGGCTTGACGACTTTCAACCTCCTGAACAGGCTGGGTTTCGGGGAGGATATGGCACCATAGACCACATCCACACAGTGCGGCAGATTATACAGAAGACTAATGAGTATAATCAGCCCCTGTGCATAGCATTTGTGGACTATGAGAAGGCCTTTGACTCCATCGAGACCTGGGCTGTCATAGATGCCTTGCAGCGGTGCCAGATAGATCATCGATACATCGAGGTGTTGAGATGTCTGCAAAACGCCGCTACGATGTCCGTTCGAGTACAGAACAATCAGACAAAGCAAATCCAGTTGCATCGTGGAGTGAGACAGGGGGATGTCATATCCCCGAAATTGTTCACTAATGCGCTGGAAGATGTCTTCAAAACATTGGACTGGAAAGGACGTGGCATAAACGTAAACGGTGAGCACATCTCACACTTGCGCTTTGCCGATGATATCGTGATCTTGGCAGAATCGCTGCAAGAACTACAAGCAATGCTGAACGGCCTAAATGAGTCCTCCAGACTGGTCGGTCTGGCTATGAATTTGGATAAAACTAAAATAATGGTAAACCAACACATTGAGCCAGAACCGACCACGATCGATGGTGAAGTTCTCGAAGTTGTCCAGGAATGTGTCTACCTAGGCCAAATAGTGCGATTAGACGGAGACAACTTCGAGAAAGAAGCCGACAGAAGGATACAGCTGGGCTGGGCAGCGTTCAGGAAACTCCGTCAAGTCTTCTCGTCGCCCATACCACAAAGTCTGAAGACAAAAGTCTTCAACCAGTGCGTCCTGCCCGTACTCTCTTACGGTGCCGAGACGTGGACACTGACAGTCCGTCTCCTCGCCAAGCTCAAAGTCGCTCAGAGGGCTATGGAGAGAGCTATGCTCGGGGTTTCTCTGGTGGACAGAATTCGAAATGAAGAAATTCGTCGGAGAACCAGAGTCACCGACATTGCTCTTCAAGTTAGCAGACTGAAGTGGCAATGGGCTGGACACGTTTGTCGAAGAACCGACAATCGTTGGAGTAGACGAGTGCTGGAGTGGAGACCGCGACTCGGCAAACGTAGTGTGGGACGCCGTCCTGCTAGATGGAGCGACGATCTGCGCAAGGTGGCTGGCAGAGACTGGATGCGTGTAGCCGAAGATCGGGCTAGGTGGCGCGCCTTGGGTGAGGCCTATGTCCAGCAGTGGACTGCCGCGGGCTGATATTGATATTGAATTCAAAACGATAGTTTGAAAGATAACAAATAAACCAAATTTAAATTTAAATCAAAATCTTACGGCTGGTTAGAAAGTGAATTAAAAATTCATGTATTTAGAAAGTTTTATACGAAAATATTAATGTGCTAGGTAGGGAATTACGGTACCAATGATGTTGAATTCGTAGCGGGTTCTCTGCCAGGCGTGAGGATCCAACCCGAAATATGCGGCAGATCACAGGTCACGGTGGCGTAAATCTGTTCGGAGGCCAAGATCGCTGATTATGTCGCTGCGCCAAAAAGTTAGTTTAGTTATACTTAGTTTTTTTTTTATGGGATAGGAAGGCATACGAGCAGGCGTGTCACGTGATGGGAAGCAATGATTGCTTCCCATACACATCCGCTGGCGCTGCAGTAGCGTTGCCGGCCTTTGAGTAATGTGTAGCATTATTTTTTGAAGGTTCCAATGTCGTATCGATACGGAAGCACCGCCGGAGGTAGCTGGTTCCTCAGGGTGGTGGTGCACGGAAAGAAGTTTCTAGAAAAATAGCAAAATTTAATGCATTAATAAAGTAACTTGTTACTACTTGTTTTTTATAGTTCTTATTTTTTTTTGTTCGTTGGTTCTTGCTGAAAACCAGCATCAGGTACTCCAATAGAACGCCTGGCATATGCTGAGCAAGAACCATTTTATGATACATGTAGATTAAAATTATTTTCTTTTTGTTTTTATTTATTTGTATATTATAATATTATTAAGGTTTTAATTTTAGCTATTGTAAGAAAAATGTGTCATAAATGAAGTATTTTCTATTCTATTCTAAAGGCGTCGTTGGTCATAGAGATTTTATTGAATTCGTCGAAAATGAAGTTTATGAAATATAAAACTAAACGAAATATGTTTCACACGGATAAAGTATCAAAGACAGATTGTGTTTTAAAAATTTTTCATATAAAATCCTTTCTAGACGTTAGGATCAAACAAAATGCAATTTCACTTTGCATAGTGAATATGTTATGGAGACAGGCTCTTTTTGAAAATGAGGGTAAGTTTAAAGTATCACACTATTCATCACATTCACTAGTACATCAACATTTTTACTTTGTCAGCTTTAAGAATCTTACACATTCAACCATTTTAGGTCATTCATTAATAGATTATTTCTTGCTTACGTACATATACTCGTATTATGTAAAGAATTCCATGGTGAATTTCTCCTCAAGCCTATGGCACTGCGGATGTCTGTGGGCGGCGGTGATTGCTTACCACCAGGTGACCCGCATGCTCGTTTGCCCGCCTCACGGTGCCCTTTTTCAATTCTTACGCAGCGCCAGGGCGCCTGGGCGCACACTGATAACCCCTGGTTTTCATGAATCGAACCGAACGCGTTCTTGGAAAGCGCCTTCGTTTCCAACAACCATAGACACAACAACATCTGATCACTCAATTTCCCGGAACTCTTGTCCAATCGACGAACACTGTCTCTTGTGCTTAACTTACATAGAGAGGATGAGTGAAAGACGACTGATAGTTTCTTCTGATAGCGAGTGTGGATGGAAGGTTCGGATCCGAAGAGAATATACCAAATTGCCGAAGTTCTCAAGAAAGGCAGAGTCAAATGTGCCCTTAACCAGCGGGCTAGAATGGAGAGAGTGATGATTATGAATGAAGTGGTCTCTGCTTACCCCTACCCGAAACAGGCGTGATGATATCTATGTATATATTTCAATATCAATATCAGCCCGCGGGAGTCCACTGCTGGACATAGGCCTCACCCAAGGCGCGCCACCTAGCCCGATCTTCGGCTACACGCATCCAGTCTCTGCCAGCCGCCTTGCGCACATCGTCGCTCCATCTAGCAGGAGGGCATCCCACACTACGTTTGCCGAGTCGCGGTCTCCACTCCAGCACTCTTCTACTCCAACGATTGTCGGTTCTCCGACAAACGTGTCCAGCCCATTGCCACTTCAGTCTGCTAACTTGAAGAGCAATGTCGGTGACTCTGGTTCTCCGGCGAATTTCTTCATTTCGAATTCTGTCCACCAGAGAAACCCCGAGCATAGCTATGTATATGTTTATGTATGTATTAATAAATTATTTTTTTTTTCTTGGATGGTAATTAGTTAAAACTATTATGTCAGTGTCATGTGAAATGTAATAATATCAAGTATTTTGGAATGTACTAATCGGTTTGTTAATTTACCCCTGGTAAAATGGTGGCTCTTCTACCAAAACCTTCTATGGACTTCAGTCAACTTTAAAAGTCACCATACACGCATTTATTTCATATCACTCCACTTATACGCCGTAATCGAAATATATTGTATAATACGCCACCACAATTAAATTAAACGATATAACTCATAATAATATAAGATTATGAAAATAAAATAAGAACACAACGTAAGAAGTGTAATTAGCAGGAAAAGTTCAAAATTTATTATTAAGAGTTTGTTTTATTGGAGATACTACTGCGGCTGTTCATAATGCGTGGTTTTTTGTTATGGGATAGGAAGGCAAACGAGCAGGCGCGTCACCTGATGGAAAGCGATCCAAGCTGCCCATAGATATCCGCAGCGCCATAGGCAGTGCAGAAGCGTTGCCGGCATTTAAGGAAAGTGTCATTATGGGATGGGGGAAGGGTGTTGGGCCTCCGGAACTCAATCAACCGCTCACTGTATGAAGCGCGGTAGCTAAGCTTCCACTCAGACGCCGGTTTTCTGCGGGAGTGTGGTACTTCCCCGTGCGAGCCGGCCCATTCATGCTACACACAAATAATATGCCTTTCTTGACAAAATATTCGTCCGAATGGTTTTGAATTAGTAAACACCATCGATCGTCGCACACCAGATGGCGTGCGAGTTGTATCGTGGTAGCATTGCGATGAATTTCGGATAAAATCTGGTATTCTATGTGTTGTTACCGTCATAAATGTGTTCGCAAGAAACGAAAGCGAAAGCGAATTAAAAATGTTGTATTGCCGATGCGAATGAATAACGTACACAAGCCATGGCGAATGCAATATGAATAAATGTGTCCATCAAGTTTTTTTTTATATAGCGGAGCAGGCAAACGAGCATGCTACATGTACAGGTGACCCACCTAGTGGCAAAACATCACCGCCGTTCAGAGACGGATGTGTGTGAACAGCGGTGATCTTCCGCCACTTACACGCAACGTCGGAGGCGTTCCATTCATTGTGTGTATGTTAGTTTAATGTGTGTGTATATATAATTGTTAGGTTGTATATTATTAAAATTAATCATAGGACACCCCTATGATATTTAAAGTACGTAAAATATTTCGTTAATATTCGAATCCTTTATTTGGAAAAATTTTATATATATATATATATATATATATATATATATATATATATATATATATATATATATATATATATATATATATATATATATATATATATATATATATATATATATATATATATATCCACCATTTTATTAAGACGTATCGTGAAAAATTGAATATACGTTTCAAGATATTTCATATTATTTATATTGACACTGATATAACAGTTAATTTCCATTAAAGAATAAAAAAGTTTGGATTATCGATTAGTAAAAAAAATCGGAGGCAGTCACGAGGACTGCCGACAGACGTGACACACAAATCTTAAAACTGTATTTTGAAATTAATTGTAATAAATTATATGTATATTTAAGTATATATGTATACTTAAGTAATAATTTATAAAAATATATAATAATAATATTAATATTAACAATATTTTTAATAAATAAATTATATATAAAGAAATTTTAATAATATTTATATACCTTAAGCATTAGCATGTTGCTGACGCGAACCCATAGATTTTTCCCCTACCCCTCTGGGTAGCCGCGTTACACGTCTCTACGTGTAACGCGGCTATAGAAGTTTTTACTTCAAATAAATCACAACGTAGATTTACCCCACTTGTTTCACATGGGAAAAGGTAGAGTTAAACCTGTTGCATTCAGACAGACTCCATCTATTGGGGGGAGGGGGGGAGAAGGGGGGGGGGAGCAAGACATTCGCAATGATCACCGATGTGGAAAACACGCGGGTGAGTCCAATGGCGAACAAAGAGAGAGAGAATTCCAAATGATACACTGCGCACTCAGTACCTATGTACTACAAATTCATTCCCGAGCATATAGATAGACAATTATTAATTTATGCAAACTAGATACACAACAATAAGTTACAACTAGGTGCAACAACAGTATCCAACCTCATCACCTGGATGGCTAGCCATCCACCACCGTGCGATTTAGTTGACCACTCCTACACAAGCGTTCGATATTTTAAACCAAATCAAAATACATCAATTAAAGCGATCGCTCCGTGATATCTTTGGCAGCCGATAGATCATAAAATTAGTTATCCTACTTTTTATAATATTTCTTATTTTTTATTTCATTTTGTCTGTTCTATTATATAGTATTACATTATTATATAATTAACCCTATTGGTAAAATGTTGTTAAGTTTATATTATATAATATATAATCTTTAAGATTGTAACTTGTTTTTGTGTCTAATAAATAAAGAATTATATATATATATATATATATATATATATATATATATATATATATATATATATATATATATATATATATATATATATATATATATATATATATATATATATATATATATATATATATATATATATATATATATATATATATATATATATATATATATATATATATATATATGTATATTGGACAGTCAGAACTTTTACCTGGCTAATATCCGCGACAAGCAAACAAAAACAAAAAATTAATAATGTGTGTTTTTCTACAGTAAGAAGTGGATTTACGGGGAACTTAAACTAAATCTTACCGAAAAACGGTTCACTTAACGGTTGTCTTCCGTAGAGTCTGCTATACCTGATGATGCCTCGTGTTGAGGCGAAACATTTGTCGTTTGCAAGGTGGAAAAGTGGTGGTGTGTGTTTGGTGTTGTGGATAGTGGTTGTGAAGTGGAGAGTTGCTGACGGCCGTTTTTTCGGTAACATTTAGTTTAAGTTCCTCGTAAATCCACTTCATCCAGTAGAAAAACACAAATTATTAATTTTCTGTTGTTGTTTGCTTGTCGCGGATCTTCTAAGCTAAGTAAAAGTTCTGACTGTCCACATAGTAATGGATTTCCGCAAAGTACCGCCTGACTCCATTAATCATATATGTATATTGCCAAAATTAATAATCGCGGCCTACCGGACAGGTATTCATAATGTTTATCGGGTAAAGCGATAATTTTTGTTGTTTCCCCGTCGCGTGCGCACGTAGACGGAAGTAACGCGAGCGCTGGTTGCGCAACCAAACCGAACCGAACCGAATCGAACTGAAATATGAAAGCATTCACATTCCAATATAATTACAAAATCGGAATGGACGGCGCGCTGGTGAAAGTGGTTACGTCACGGTGCGCGGGGCGGCGAGGGGCGAGGGGCGGCGAGGGTCAGCGTCGCTGGAGCCAGTGATGTACCACTGTTTACATACAAGTCTCGTCCTCACCATCTATATGGATGACTGGCGATCCAGTACGGTGCGTTTTTCACGCACCACCACTGTACGGAAGCTGCCTTCGGTCCGACATTGAAGCCTTCAAAAAACAAGCCAACACGTATCTTGCAGGTCAGCATCGCATCTGTGATGCTTCAGATGTTTTAGATGTCTATGGGCGGCGTTAATTGCTTTCCATCAGGTGACACGCTCATTTGCTTCCCTGTCCCATAAATAAATGTAGCCCCACAAACAGGACTGCCCCGTCCCTACGTGCGAAGGGTGCGACACTCTAGGGGCGCCGGGGGCTCCTCTCTCAATTTAAACCAGCGCCAGTTATTGAATTTTTCTCTTCTTTTTTCTTTCTTCTTTTCTTTTCTTTGATTTCAATTAATTACAACTATTATGTGTCTAGGAAAATACGACAACATCGAATCTCTTGAAATATAACTTGTCAACTTATCACGTCTTCATATAATGTTGGCTTCAGCCACATATGGAAACGTTGTAGTGGTGATTTCGATTATCGATTATCGATCGACTGGACTGTGAAAAATGTAAGTTTAAAAAAGGTCTTTTCCCGCCAACTTACATCAGTGACGTTGTGTTTTTATTTCATTTTCATAATCTTATATTATTGTCAGTTATATTGTTTAATTGTGGTGGCGTATTGTACAATATAGTTCGATTAAGGCGTATAAGTGTAGTGATATGAAATAAATGCGTGTATCGTGACTTTTAATGTTGACTAAAAAGTCCATAGAATGTTTTGGTAGAATAGCCACCATTTTATCAAGACGTAACGTAATAAGTTCGCTAGTTATATTTCAAGAGTTTAGATGTTGTCGTATTGCATTTGACACTGGCATAATAGTTGTAATTAATTGTCACGAAAGAAAACAACAAAGAGCGAAACTATTCGATACCAACAGAAACATCTTAACCGATTGTAGAATTATCAAGTAATAAAGATAAATAAATTGAAGTCAACTCCTACTTAGGTCGACAAAGAACAATTCTATTTTAGTTACTTTTTATTAAATTATTACAATTAATATAAATATGTATATAGAATTTTTATATCCCATATAAAATTAAAATTAATTAATTGAATTTAATTAATAATTTAATATTTGAAAAACCTATATTAATATAAAGTGTCATCGACTACAAATTTAAAAATTATTCGAACTTTAGTGGATGTATATAAAGTAATTTATTAACGATTGAAAAATCACAGTCAGGCAGAGACCACAGATCTCCCGACACACCGTCCTCTACGATCCCGACACACCTGCCTTGCTTCCTTCACACTCAACCATTATTTCATTTATCCTCACTCTCACATTTATCGTAGCGAAACGATTGAAAAAGATATATAAATACATAGGGAGAGTGCGAACTGATAATATGAATTGAAAAGTGTAAGTAAAAGTGCTTACAGGTGCCGCATCTTGCAACAGGTACGCTGTGTGTCATTACTAACGAAGTCACGTGCCGACGATCGCGGCGAACAAAATTGAGACCTTATCGCCAATGACACAAGGAAGCATTTCGCGCAAATGTTTCAACGTGATGCGAAACTTGATTATTGTATCCGAAGCTCCAATAGAACGCCCGGCATCTGCTGAACAAGAATCGTCTTATGACGCGTGTTAAATTACAATTAAATAAAATACATACATACAGAGGAACGGTTTTGCTAGTGGTAGAGCCACGTTGCAGACGAATACTTTGTCAAGAATGGCATATTATTTGTCTGTAGCATGAATGGGCCGGCTCGCCCGGGGAAGTACCACACTCCCGCAGAAAACAGGAGTCTGGGTGGTAGCTTAGCTAGCGCGCTTCGTACGGTGAGCGGTCTGAGTTCCGGAGGCCCAACACCCTCCCTTTGCCACTCCCATTCCGATTCCCACTCCCACTCCCATAATTTCACTTTCCTTTAAGGTCGGCAACGATTCCGCGGCGTTGGTCGCTTTCTATCAGGTGACACGCCTGCTCGTTTGCCTTCCTATGTCATAAAAAAAAACGGACGTAAACCCACCACAATATGGATTGCATGTACACATACATTTGTACATATTTCTCCCGATACGGGAATAGGTAGTAGGTTCATAGGCCCACAAGGGTGAAACCACCGCCATCTATAAGACAAATCACAAACTACGGTATATATCCTTACAGTCTGAACATCACATACAAGCGCTAATTGACAAGCGTGACGAGTGTGTCACACACCGACCCACTCAACCGTCTCGTAATAACAACGCGATGGACGTATCACTCGTGTCCATCGGGTCACGTTGACAATAGGCAGTTGTAAGGTGGCACACATATGTGACGCGCTAGGTTTCACTTTCGTGGTTGCCGCGCGGGCGTTGACCGCACCGCACTCGCCGGTCACGCGGACGTTTCGCTTGTGGACGCACCACGTACGTAGAGCGGTGTGTTTATGGAGGTCTTCGTTTTTCTAATCCGGCCTCGTTCTTTCCAATTTTCACCTTTAATTCTGTACCCTTTTCTTATAAAAATATATACACGCAAATCTTTTTCTTCTTTTTTAGGATGATTAATGGAGTCAGGCGTTACTTCGCAGAACCATTACTATGTGGACAGTCAGAACTTTTACTTAGCTAAGATCCGCGACAAGCGAACAAAAGCTAAATCTTACCAAAAAATGTCAGCAACTGTCCACCACCCAACCACTATCGACAACACAAAACACACAACACCACTCACACCTTACACACCTTACACATAACACGTGTTTCGCCTCAACACGAGACATCATCAGGTATAGCAGACTGTACAGAAGACAACCGTTAAGTAACCACCGTTATTATTTTTCTATTGTTGTTCGCTTGTCGCGGATCTTAGCTGAGTAAAGGTTCTGAGTCCACATAGGAATACATGAAATTATAAAAAAAAATTGTCGGGAAAAATATACAACAATATACCCGGTTTCGACTGTTATTATAATATGCGATTTGTTATCCACAATAAATTACAACAACAGTGAATACTGTCTGGCAAATAAATTATTGTTTTAAATCGCTACTAACCAGTTAGAAGACTTGAGAAAGTTAAACCCAAAATTATTCGACCAATACAGATTTAATTGCAATGCTGCGTAGTCCGCATAAAAAAGTTTCCATTTATATTCTTAGTTCAGATAACAAGCAAATAATCATGGCAACTTAGTGTATTAACTCTGTAATAATTGTTTTGTATTCTTGCTCTTTAAATACTCTTAAAGAAACCTTAGTAACCCTGGGTAGACAGTGGCCGGGTAGTATTAATGATTAAATGAGATCATTATTTTTTTAAGCGTCGGGCATATGATTTTTCCGATTGAACCTAACAAGATGGGTATACAATAATTAAATATAGCAACACTGTCGCACAGAAATCACTCGTATTATGGAACAATAAAGATTACAACAAAAATTGTACATAGTAACAATGTACGACGCATTTTCTCCGTGTGAAACTGCGCTAATAGTGGGTTTTCCAATCGGTTGTGAGCGGGAAAACACTCATGAAAGAAAAACCAGATGAGAAATCTCGTTCAATAAAACCCAGAAAACCATTTTTTATTTTTTTTTCTCTAAGTGTGTACAAAAATAGTCATATCTCACAGTTTTGGTTTTACTGAGACAAAAATAAGGTTATTCGGTGGGCAACAATATTTTGTCTATTGTTTTCGTTACGAATCATTGGGTTCATACCATTGTAAATTTCGTACACTATTAGTAATATCTCAACAACAAAAAAACAAAATGGCAGCCACATAGCAGGGAAGTGAATTGGATCGAAGTGTATTAAAATAGTTCTTGTATGTACGTAGTAATACATCACACTACATTCCAACTCTCTGTACGCCGCCATGCCTATAACGTAAGATTAAAAAATGAAATAAAACACATGTAAGTTGATGAGTAAAATCCCAGTCCAAACTTATTTTGCTGATATAGCGGATCTTAGAAAAGAAAGTTTTGATGATCCACCATTCTTTTGTAGCAAACAAATTTAGTTGTAATTTAATCTTGCAAACATTAAAGCATGGTAATGAAATAAAAACACAACGTCACTGTTGTAATTTGGCGGGAAAAGTGTCCATAAGGTTCATGTTGTTTTAAGTGTTGCCAACTCGTGGTTATTGGAGCGGTTATAATCGTCGAGTTAGTCGGCAACTTCCGGCGCGAACTAATTGGTTCCGATGCGGAAGCCACGCGATTCGATCTTTTTATTTTATCGCATTTCGTGTGCTGTTAATTACTTATGTGTATGTATAAACGCGTGCAAGCGATCTCCATATTTATTTATGTGACGAAGGCTTACGTAAATCCGGATAGAATGTAGACTAACTTGTTCGTTTATAAGTTAAAAAATGAGGTTACAGTTAATATGGATGGCGAAATTTTACAAAAAAATCATCATCAATCATCAACAGTTCCGGTCTTGGGGAAGGCCTATCTCTAGTAGTGGCTGGAGATAGGCCAGTTTCCGCCAGCCGCCCTGCGCAGATCGTCTCATCATCTAGCCAGTAAGCATTCCCCACTACGATTGCCAAGATGAAGAGGTCCACTCCAGCACTAATCTGTTACTGCGATTGTCGGGTCTCCGACAATCCGACAATAGTTCATGCGGAATGGGAAGGAGAGAGAAAGGCTCCTTCCCATTCCGCCGATGGGTCTCCATTCTCATAATTACACTTTCCTTAAGGGACGGCAACGCTACGGCACTGCCTATGGTACTGCGGATGTTTATGGCGGCGTTGATTGCTTTACATCAGGTGACACCCATAAAAAAGCCGTAAGTAAAATAGCAAGCGCGTTCCTTGACGGTAAGTCACCGTACTAACCTGAATATCTGCAATATTGGATAAACAGTATTCCTTGTTTCGTTTTAAATTACCAGCACAGAAGTATCTTCATGAATGTTTATTTTTATACTAATAGAAACTTTATGTTGTTGTTTCAGATGACTCCCGCAAGTCATATAAAGGTATACGCCCTGATGTGGCTGTTCTGTGCTGCACTCAGCGCCACAGCGGAGCCCAGCGAACAGAACACTACCACCACAAAGACCCTCCGCACTACCATCCTGCCCTCGCGGACAACGAGGACAGAGCTGAAGGTCTCGAGAAGTCTAAACCCTCTCGACACACAGACCCTCAATGTGAGGACAAAGACTGGTCACATGACACAACTGATTGTGAAGAAGAAAGATTCAAAATCCGGTTCGTTTACCACTAGTACTACTACACCAGCGCCGACGACGGTTTCCGTTAAAACTCCGTTAGGTAACATAACGGACGAGGAAACTAAAAATAAAACCGAAACGAGGGACCAGAGGAAGCTGAACTTCATCGGAACTGTCAACAGCGACCTCGCCGGCTTCGAATATTACCTCAACCGAAACAAGGATGAAAAATTTAACGACGTGAAAGCGGAATATGGAAATTGGTCACCAGTGTCTACGTATCCTGAATCTCACATTCAAGAGGATGGGGGGAAACCTGACACGGATCCCGACACGTCCAGCTACTATCCGACTTATGACAATGAGAAAAGGACGGAAAATAAAAAAGTATACATCACATCAACAAGTTTCATGGACTTTGGTGGGCGCATCAAAAACTACAGATTTGATCCCCACAATCCAATTATAAAAAATGACAGGAATCCAGTTTATATAGAAGTGGTCAGTACAAAAGTTTCAGATGGCGATAGCGATCCCTTCAAAGTACCCGATCCCGTGGTTGTTAACTCAGATCCCATGTACATCAAGAAATCTATGGAAAAGAATAACAAACGGGGAAGGTCAATTTTAACACTAGGCGATGACGGCATCCCTGAAATACAAGGAGTCAGGGTTCCCGATGACGAGTCAGACAAAAAGACGTGGCGTAACGCCAGGGTTGTCAACGGAGAACTGTTACCCTACCCCGAGGGATACACACCCCCAAAGGCGATACCTGAGGCGGACGCGTACCCTGATTTATCAGCGTCCGAGCACTCGCAAAGTTTCGGACCATTTACCAAGGAAGATAACTTTAAGCACAAAGACGGTCCCTTCACGAAATTCGACAACGTCAAGTTCGATGCCAACGACGCAGTCGACAGTTTTATGTTTAACAATCCAACGCTTTTGTATAAACAGAAAAAAGATAATCACTACCTAAAATCTAACTATGGCCCCTTCACTAAAGCCGACAATTCCAAAGTCGCCAATTCAAAGCTCATAGAGTACATCAAACAGATCAACGAACAAGAATCGAAACGAGACTACTTCAGCGGGCGCAGTTCAAGGGCCCATTTAGGTGACCTAGATTACGCGGAGAGTCACATTCAACGGAGGATGCTGCAGCATCCGGGCGAGGTTAATTTCCCTAACTCTATTGCGTACACTCCTAGAAACTCGAAACCCAGTTTCGATGAAAGTGTAAGGAATCCTGTTCTACAGTACGCACATCCGGAACTCGGAGTGCAGCCTGCGAAGACAACTCGCGACAACTTTGATAACTACAACAATATGGAACGCAAGGTGAAATATTACACGAATGTACCAAAGAGCGCTCACCCCTACCCCATGGAACCCATAAACGGTTACAATCAACCGCGTTCACAGAACAACGCGCCCTCAGGTAACAGGTACTATGAAGACGAATACAACAAGTTCTCGTATTACGAACGCAATCACGGCCTCAAGTACCCTTACAGCTACGGTTACGTCAAACGAATGCCGGAACCATCGTTGTGGAAGAAAATCACAGACTCCATGAAGGATACCATTAGCACTGCGAGCCAGACCGTCCACCAGTTGACCAGACCTATTATGGATCCGATCGCAAGAGTCACTCAACCCGTCATCGAACCCATCGTTGAGGCAACCCACAAAATTTCACACAACTTGGGACTGTATCCATCCAATCCCATACAGAGCCAAAGATACGCCCAAGACAAAATAGGCGTCGCTGCTGCGGCTACCTCGGGAGCCACGGGTATGCTTCCAGCTTTAGGGCTAATGGCCGGGGGAGCGGCTTTGGGTCTCGGTGCAGTGGCGGTTGGTAGACTTTTTGATGTAAATGTAATGAGAAGCGCCGGTCTTGATATTGATTCCGATGAAGACGGGCTTGAAAAGGAGCATAAGCGTGCTTTCG
Organism: Baronia brevicornis; assembly: GCA_031353405.1. Taxonomy (NCBI): domain Eukaryota; kingdom Metazoa; phylum Arthropoda; class Insecta; order Lepidoptera; family Papilionidae; genus Baronia; species Baronia brevicornis. Next base: position 619,709 of record JASFAT010002383.1, read on the forward strand.
CTGGCCTACCTTACGACATAGACAGTAAAATACTAAGCCGGCAAACATTCTTCGATGACAACTACAAAATGCCAAGTGAGAACGTCTATGTCGTCATGTCACCTGATGGCAGTGAGGCCAACCGAGCCAAGCGGGACTTACTGGCCTTCGTGAACACACCGTACCAAACCGGTATACTGAGAAGGGTAAAACACAGTGTGAAGAGATCGTTATCGGAAGCTGAGCCGGAAGATTTACAGAGCATACACAGTGGTCCGGGCTCGTCGAGCCTCACCTCGGCCGCCATGGATCTGGTGAGGCGCGCGGACTGGAGGGACACTCAGTGCGCCAAGTTCACGTTCTGCCGAGTGCTCACATCGCAGCCCTCCGACTCCATTTTCATCATGGAGAAGAAGATGGAATCGCTACTCAAGATGTAAGTACATTTATTTCTCACTAACCTTACATTACTTCTATCGGAGAAATAAGAATTTATTACTTTAAAATCATTAAATATATATTATCACATAATATATATATATATATATATATATATATATATATATATATATATATATATATATATATATATTGATATATATATACATATATATATATATATATATATATATGTATGTATGTATGTATATATATATATATATATATATATATATATATATATATATATATATATATATATATAGAGAACTATTTTGTTACTCTTGCAAAAACGTAAAAACGGTTCGACCGTTTTGAATAATTTTCTTTTTATTTTGTTCGCTCTAATATAGGGAAGGTTAACGAATAAAAAATATATGCAAAACATACAAGAACAGCTTGAAAAATGAAAAATTCGCTCGCGTGGAATTTGTTCTGCCACATTAAGTTTCGTGACGGATCATTTGTTTATGGTTCACAATTTTGGTCATAGTGGTTTCCACATAAAAGGTAGATATGCTATGATATGCTGTCGCGGACTTTTATTTAGAACTATTCAAGACAAATTATCCTACGCTACATCATCTTTGTGTAACTCCAATGGTTTAGGCAGCGTACGCCAAGATAGCTCTCAGAGGTCAGATTTTTTTCCGACCTAATTGACATGTATCGTTATATTACGACCAAAATAACATAAAATTATTACAAATTGTAGCCTATATGTTATTCCGATGTATAACCTATATTACTGTAAAGTTTCATCCAAATCCTTCTAGTAGTTTTTTCGTGAAAGAGTTACAAACATACATCAATACTCACAATCTTTCGCATTTATAATATTAGTAGGATAGGATAGGACAAGCCTACACTTTTCTTAAAGGCTGGCAACGCTTTTGTAATGTCTATGGTACTGCGGATGATTATGGTAGCAGCTTTCCTATCCCATAAAATAAATACCTATTGTGAATTATCGATGGCATTCGTCTATGTTATGTAAACATATATATATATATATATATATATATATATATATATATATATATATATATATATATATATATATATATATATATATATATATACATATTCATTCGAAACTTGTTTTTCCGGATGGCCGAACCTGACTTTCTCGAGGTCAAAACTGTCTCCGTACAAACAACAAACGTTGAATCAGCCGGTCTCGCAGCTCACACAGTTAGTTACATAAGTGAACCGTCATATCACACTTTCTTGCTGGTCACAGTTGCATAAACCTGCGGCGTGGACAAAGTGAATGGCCGACAGTAGGCACGTCGCACAGAGAACCGAGCGGAGCGGAGTGTCGGTGAAAGCGGTTGTTGACGATTCCCGTCATTTGCAAACCGACTGGTCGTCTCATAATTAAACAACAAATAGAAATATTGTTTATTTATTTTATACTATTTATATATTGTTCCATTTAAGTATATAGGCGGACGTAATGCCAGAAAGCATTCTCTGCAAGTAAGTAGGTAGGTTTTGTACAGTATGCTCAAAAACGATGAATGAATGAATGAATGAACGAATGAAACGTTTATTAATGACACACACACATAATATCGAGTCGATAGGAGAAGAACACGGAAAACATAACTTGATCAAATTGCTGAAATTTTTAAGAAAAGTCATGTCAAGAGTACCCTCAACCGGCGGGCTTGCATGAGGAGAATAATGAGTGTGGAGGAAGCAAGGCAAGTATGCCGAGATCGTAACAGATGGAGATCTGTGGTCACTGCCTACCCCTACGGGAAACAGGCGTGACGATATGTATGTATGTATGTACACACACACACACAATATTTAATAAAAAAACGCGAATGAACAAACTAATAGATAAAGTAAATTAGCCAGTGATTTAAAAAAGAAAGAAAAAGCAAATAATATAATGTGTAGTAGTGTGACGTCAGAGACGAGGTGTGACGTAGCAGAATTCAGCGGTAGGAATTATTACGAGCAGTTCCTCGGAACACTGTCCACGATTCAAGACACTGAGAGATGAGACATCTAAAATAGAATAACATTTTATTTATGACACCTTTTCTCCAATAGCTTTTTAATTATAAATAAATAGCAAAATTAAAACCTAAATAATATTATAATTTACAAATGAACAAACAAAAAGAAAATAATTTTAATCTAACGAGTGTCATAAAATGGTTTTTGCTCAGCATATTCCAGGCGTTCTATTGGAGCACCTGGCGATGGTTTTCAGCGAGAACCAACGTGGTGAGATCGCGGACCCCAGTGACGATATTGATACGGACACACACACATACATCCATATATATACTACTACTCATACTCATATACACATACAATACAATACAATTTTAAAACCACAAAATTTAGTAATATATTCACCGCAACCAAAAGAACAAAATCCAGTTTGCATACTTAAAATTAGTTTTTTGTATTTTTTTGTGTGTTTTTTTTTAACATATAGTTTGCAAGTCACGAAAAGGTGGCAAGTTGTTCCAAATTGCTTTTCTGAGTATCTATATTGGATAAAGCTGATCATATGATTCACATATATAATTCACATATATATAATCTGTATTTGAATCATTAATGTTACGTACAATAAAGAAAATACAAATAATTTATTTTTATCCAAAAAAAAAAAATATATATATATATATATATATATATATATATATATATATATATATATATATATATATATATATATATATATATATATATATATATATATATATATATATATATATATTATGATGTGATATAGATTTTACTTTTATAAAATCTAAAATGTTAAATGACTCATTTTACAATGGCAGTAATTTATAATGACACAGATTATATATAATGGATGCAACTTTCTCTGTACTCTGTGCTTCTGGAGTAACGAGCTGTTATAAGTGAGAAGTGATTATTCCGATGCGTACATAAACTGCTTTAATACAAAGCAAATGTACGTGAATATCTATCTGATTCATATTTATATAATAACATTTCCGAAATGAAAAATTTAGGTGCGTTGAGAGATTTTTGCTAGGCGAATACCTTGAGGGTTTGTCCTCGATGACATACTAATGTTAATATCCGTTGGTTGTACATATCATTTAATAATTACAAAAATACACTGGTATTTCATAGTTCTAAGTTTTTCATTCTATTTTGGTCTCCATGACTGCTTTAGTTTTTTTTTTATATTATAGAAGGCAGTGAACGCCATGAATGGCAATTATTTCAAATGATATAAGCAGATCATTTGAAATAATTGCCATTCATGGATATTTATATTTATTTATGGACCATCAACAGGAGTTACATTCATTATACATTTATTTAAATAATTCTAAAACATACTTAAATGTAATTCTAATTATAGATGGACACAACGATATTGCAATTAATAGATACTTTACTATGATGTTTCTATTTCAATTTCAATTTTGAATGGAAGACGGAAAATCAGGAAGTTAAAATGAATTCCAAACCGCAACAAACAAACCGCTAGTATACATTTTAACCCATTTATTAGCAAAAACATTTTAGAAGCATTACCATTATTGGGTGCCACTTAATGTTTTTGTTGATTATAATAGAAGTCATTATTAAATGTGGTTTTTCGATATAGTACGCAGAGAGACGATAAAATAATTAAACATTCTTAAAGGTTTTATTTGTTTAGTTTTTTACGTGACAACGGCGGGGCCCTCCGCCCGCGGAGTAAAATAGTCGCGGGTTCGATCCCCGCATCGGAATAAATATATGTATGGATTTACAAATATTTATTCCGAGTCTGGTAACCCCCCCCCCCAAATCTATATTTCCTTTCCTGCCCTTTCCTTTCTTCTCTATCCTTTCCCTTTCTCTCTGTCAATCCACGGTCTGCTGTGTCATTAGATGCGTGGCTAGGGGCGAGCTTAGTTGCAAGCGTGCCGACCTTCTCGGGATCGGGCTTCCCCGGGTACTGTAGTGCCTTACCTCAGCATGCTCCATCCTCCCTTGCGGCTCGTGTTTAATATCCCTAATTTGTTGAAAATAACGGCGACGTGGTTCGCCACCCGACACGTCCTGATTCTTACGAGGGCGAGAAGCGATCAATGGAGAGCCGTTTCGCTGCGATGAATGGTAGCGGATGGAGCTCTGTGGTCTCTGCCAAGCTCGCGGCATGCGGGGGATAGGCGTGAATATATAAAAAAAATTGTTACGCCACAAAAGTGGTTGTCCGAGAATCGTAAGAAAAAAACCCAGCTTTCGCTCGCGAGTGTAACGCAGACCGCTTGTCGCCGAAATGTAGGCTCATAACCACAAAGATGACATAACGCGGCAGCGCGGGCGCACGCGCGACTCATACGACGCTCAACGAAGTGAAAGTGCTCGGACCACATAGTTCGGCGATTGAGACGATATCGTAAGAAACTCTTACCGTTTTTCGGAATATACGACGCACTGGAACGACGACGACGCAATAAGACGAACCTCAAATAAGACGATTTTTCATAAATATATATTTTATGTGGAAAACTAGCCTTTGCCCGCGGCTTCGCTCGCGTGGTATTTGGTCTACCACATTAAGTTTCGTGACAGATCATTTTAAATAAATACATTTTTTTTTTACTTAATAGTAAAATTATATTACGACCAAAAATGACATAAAATCATTACAAATTGTAGCCTATATGTTATTCCGATGTATAACATATATTACTGTAAAGTTTCATCCAAATCCGTCCCGTAGTTTTTTCGTGAAAGAGTAACAAACATACATCCATACTCACGAACTTTCGCATTTATAATATTAGTAGGATAGGATAAGATGTGCATTGTAAAATAGTATCTAATTTAATTAAATTTATGGTTCACAATTTTGGTCATAGTGGCTTCAAAAATGCGACTATATCCACTAGTTACTTTATATAAATAAATAATTGTCTATCTATGCTCGGGAATTAAGTGGACAGTTAAAACTTTTATTAAGCTAAGATCCGTGACAAGCAAACAACAATAGAAAATTATTAATGTGTGTTTTCCTGCTGGATGAAGTGGATTTACATGGAACTTAAACTAAATCTTACTGAAAAACGGCCGTCAGCAACTCTCCACCCACCAACCACTATACACAACACCAAACAAACACTACCACTTTGCCACCTTGAAAAAAAGACACGTGTTTCACCTCAACACGAGGCATCATCAGATATAGTAGACTCTACGGAAGACAACCGTTAAGTCAATTCACTTAGTTTCGTTGTTCGCTTGTCGTGGATCTTAGCTAAGTAAAACTTTTGACTGTCCACATAGTGATGGATTTCCGCAAAGTAAAGCCTGACTCCATTAATCAAATACATATTTTTTAAAAATATCATTTTCCATTGTAAAATGTGTATAGTCCGAACAATAAGGTAAAAATTTATAAAAGCAATTTAAACGGTGATAGGTACTTGTGATAGATACGAGCGATCCTTGGCGATCCGGCCCATTCATGCTACAGACGAATAATATGCCATTCTTGACAAAGTATTCGTCTGCAGCGTGGCTCTACCACTATTTTATATATATATAATTATTATATACTATTTTGTAATTTATTTATTTATTTACTATATGATTTATTGAAGCAGACGTTAGTATGCAGATTGCTTGCAACAGAGGAGATGAGGAAGAGGAGAAAGAATCTCCGAAATCAAACCCGGAATATGCTCCCGAGCTTAATGGAACCTCCGAATTAGCTCCAATATAAAGTCAAAATCATCAGAGTAACAAACATTGTTATACGTATAGACTCAATGAAACGGAGGTGGGCCAGACACGCTGTACGATGTAACCCAGGGAAATGGAGTCAAAAGGTCACAGTTTGGTATCTAAGGGATTTTAAGAAGAAAAGAGTTCGCCCAGATGGGAGAATGACCGCATCATAACAGTAGGAAAATGCTGGAAAAGAGTAGCAGAAAATAGAAAGCAATGGAAGGAGTTGGAGAAGATTTATGCAAAAAAAAACATTGAGATTAGGGATTTTCCCTGAAATGTCAAAATAAAAGGCTTTGATAATTATTATATTACTTGTGTTAAAATGGTTTATATATAACATATTTTGAAAATATGCATTCCCTTACTCTCTTTCCTTACGCATTCCGTGATATGATGTACATCTTCCCCAACATTACATTTAGTGCAGCTGGGGGATGCCATCTTGCCCATCATGTGAGAAAAATTATTGACTGGAATGTGACCTGAGTGGAGGCTGAGAGACATTTTTAAATATTTCCAACTGATGTTGTGCTCGTCAAACCAGGGGAAACGAAGAAGCGTGGGCTGGCAGTGGATGGCAGTGAACTAGGGGTCACAAGTTCGATTCCTGCATAAGTATAATAGTATTTGTACGGCTTACAGACATAGTTCGGAGTATATGTGTTTTTCTTGTTTATTTATATGTTCATAAATCACTCCCAGCACATGGAATTCTAAGAGTGTGAAATATTGTAGAACGAGGGTAAACCGTTTTTAATATTTACAATGTAATGTGTGTTGGCTTCGCATATATTGCTCCTGTAGCATTCCACCGAGTCCGATGAATGTTTGTTCAGCTATTATTCGCATGCACTCCAAGACCTTTTAAATCATTTCATAGTGTTCGTTACAGTCCACGTGTATTATTCGTATAAGAATAAGAATTATTTCTTTAAAGTAGCATTAAAAATATTAAATTATATGAAAAATATATTTGACATAGAGAGCCATTTAATATGTTAAACAAACATTATTTTATAAAACGTTTTATATTTCTATTAATACGTAGAGACAACTTCATGCTGCCCGCTTGTACTTTTTTTTTAATTGATCTGTATACGTACTTCTTCGTCTTCTGCATTATCTTCTACTTTCAATTGTTTTCCTTCATAATATTTAAAATATCGACCTTATATCTGTAGGTACGCAGAGATGTACCATCTCTCTGCGTACTGTATCGAATTTATTACCGCGAATGTTCCGAGGAGTTGTTTAATCTCCCTGTCGCAACAGTTCACTATTACCTGGATAGCTGGCCTTCAATCATCATGCGGCTTAGTCGCAGCTTTCTGCCACGAATTGTGGAACAATTTACTACCTGCGGTGTTCCCACGTGATTATAAAAGAATAGTTGTGAAGGAGCTAACCATAGATCGAAGCAAATTGAAATGAAACCATTCGTAAGTGCTATGCACTTTATTTCTCGATTAAATATTCAAGTATCTTAAACACATAACATATGTAGTTTAAAATTAAACTGGCCCGTTTTTGGTGAAACATATGTGAAATAGCAGATTGAAATAGCAAATTGTTCATGACGATTTATTATGACTCCTCATAGAATAATAATATTTATTCATTTACTACTTTTCATCCAAACTAGAATAGTTACTGGTGGTTGAGTAAATAATTTAAAAGAATCCTCTTTTGGAAAAAATTCGCTTTTGAAGATAATATCGCCCATTAGGTATCATCACCGGCTTTAGATTTAAGTTTTAATTTTTTATTATTTTCGATTTAAGTATTATTTTTGTGGACTTTTATTTAATTTTTGGTGGGCAACAAAGAGTAATCTATCTATCTATCTACCTATCTATCTATCTATAAACCTTAATTGCTGTTAAATTGTGAACATTTGTCGTATACTATCATTGTACTATTTTGACAGCTTGTTCTTCGACAAAGGCATCTTCTAGGGAATGTTATACTGCTCTATCTTTTGCTAATCCCATTCGTTCTGGGCCAGCAACACTTCTAAGGTCATCTTGTGTCGTCACTTGGGTATTACTCTGAAATTTTGATCAATTTCTCCTCTCTCTTTCTCTCTCTCCACAAAAAAACACGTAAGACTTATTTTGATGTACAATTTAATTGCAGGATCTCTCGCGGGAACAGCGGCAGTGCAGCTGCAGTGGCCCAACAGCTGGGCGATGTGATGGCGGCTAGCCGGGACCACAACTGCAGTCGCTTCCTCTGCGACCGACATTGACCGACCTGAATGTAATCAAGAGTCTACCATTCGAACTATACATCGCACCGTAGACTAAAAACTAGGCCGTTGAATGTTGTCATTTTTGAAAAATAATCCTTACACAAACTTTAGATAAATCATGACTGTTGTCGTTGACATATTCCACTAAAAGAAATGTACGAGTGTTGTATCTATAAAGAAGAAGTCTTCCTTCAAAAAGACGGTAATATATTTTCAATTCCAATTGCAATTATATGCAATCTAGTAATGTACAATTTTTCACAATAGTAGAAGAAGGAAGACTAGTTTTAACCACAAATAACAAACGTAAGAAAAAATATAAAAGAATACATTTAGTTGCAAAATTATACTTGTAACTTGGTCCAGTGGGTTTTCGTAAAAATAAGTACAAATTCTCGGTCACAGTACCTGGGTTACCAACAACACTTTTCAAATAATCATGGAAATGATGGCGAGGACTTTAAACTTTAGAAATGTATTATATATAACTATTTATTTAGTTTTAGACAATTGTTGGGTCGTGATTCTACATGTGTTAGCTATTTCATTTAGTTCTTATTAATCTTTACATTTGAAATATCAATAGAGATGTTGACTGTGTTTGAGAAAGCGTTTAAAACAATACATAAATACCTATCGTAGCTGAAATATTTTAAATTATTCTCAATACACTTTACTATTCGTGTATTTCAAAGTCAGTCAGTCTTCGAACCAGCAAATATCCATCGACGTGGATTTTTATTAGCTAGAAACAACGTCCGGTCATTCCATCTACGCCATGGCCAGGTACCATTGCTCAAGTTCGGCTTCCGTTTTCAAACAGGTACACCGCCATTCGGTCGACATACTTATCTATCTTGTTTATTCATTTCGCTTGTCTTTAAACATATTTTACATCAGCTCGGGAGCAATGAACTGGAATAGATCATCCGAGTTTAGTGTCAACAAAACCCAAACAATGATATTGTTTTAAAATCAGCCCAAATTAAACTTCTGTAATGGCCTTTTTGTTTTTCGTGCGTCCTGCCCGTACTCTCTTACGGTGCCGAGACGTGGACACTGACGGTCCGTCTCCTTGACAAGCTCAAAGTCGCTCAGAGGGCTAAGAGCTATGCTCGGGGTTTCTCTGGTGGATAGAATTCGAAATGAAGAAATTCGCCGGAGAACCAGAGTCACCGACATAGCTATTCAAGTTAGCAGACTGAAGTGGCAATAGGCTGGACACGTTTTTCGGAGAGCCGACAATCGTTGGAGTAGACGAGTGCTAGAGAGAAGACTGCGACTCGGCAAACGTAGTGTGGGACGCCCCTCCGCCCCGGCTAGATGGAGCGACGATCTGCGCAGGGCGGCTAAAGTCAAAACAAAAGTTTGTTTGTGTTCCAAAATTGTATAATTACTTATCTATGTGGATCAGTGGTTCTCAACGTTTTAGAGATGAGAGAACATTGAATAAATTAAGGGTGAATGAATAAAGGGTTATTCTATATCTGTTTGATAGTTTTAGCATGGTTTCGTGGACCATTTCGAGTGCTTCCAGATACTAACTGTAGTCCAAATGACCTGCTAAGAACTACTTGTTGAGAATAATCAATGTATAAATGATGTTATTAAAAATAGTTATTTATTTAAATTATTCTAGTGCGCTTTTAAGTTGTAAATATGCCTTGTGTGAAAATGTAAATTATTTATTTATTATAAAGATTAAACGTTTGATTGAAATCCTTGTCTCATTTTTTTTTCTTTAGAGGTCAAATGTAACACACCGTGAATTATATTCAGAGTATTTTCTTATTAATGGAAGAAATTACCCACTTGTATCCCAAAAGCGATATGTTAAGAATCCTGCCCCATCCTCTCAACGTGGCCCAGCCAACGAAGTCGGTGAGCGTTAGTCTCTCCGATTACATTGAATGGGGCCACCAGATGCTCGATTTCGGCATTTTTTCGATTACGCCATCGTATTATAGATTCGGAGTTTTGTCTTTATTCCGAGAAGCTTAGACACCAACAACTTGTGAAGAGCTGTGCTGCGATACGCAAGGCGTTTTGTGTACGGATGTCGATTTCTTCCCCGCGACTGTTGGTCTCAGTCACAACGCACCCCAGGAGGGGGGGGGGCACAAATTAATTAATTAATGATGACAGTAATTAAGGGTTTTTATTTATTTTAGAATACAGAATATAAGTTTCAATTACCATTTTTTATAACATAATATTTGGTAAACGAATTTTAAAAACAAAAAGAGTACGACAAAAGTTATCCGAAATTTATTATCTGGTACATTACATCCAAATATCGATATACGAATACTTATAGATCGTTGTTGATAATTACACGTCCGCGACCTTCGTGTCCACTCTGATATCTGAAATAAATCAATATTACTAACTTTAATTTTTTTACGGTATAGGAAGGCAAACGAGCATGCGTGTCACCTGATGGACAGCAATCAATGCAGTGCGGAAGCGTTGCCGGCCTTTAAGTAAAGTATCATAATGAGGGATGGGCCTCCGGGACTCAACCGCTCACCGGACGAAGCGGTAGCTAAGCTACCACTCAGACGCCGGTTGTCTGCGGGAGTGTGGTACTTCCCCGGTCCAGCCGCCCCATTCATGCTGCAGACAAATAATATGCCATTCTTGAAAAAGTATTCATGCAGTGTGGCTCTACCACTACAATTTAATAAAATAATACTATAATAATTTGCTATTAAGGCTTTTAATAAAAGGCTAATTTATTAAGGCTATTAATAAAATGCTTTTAAATATATTAAGGAATCCATCCGTGTTTAAATTCCAAACGGAACTAAAGTTTATCTTCGCCTTCCTGCAATTAGTTAAGAGACATAGCTAAGGTCAATAGTTGGATTCGAGTTTGGGTCCCGGAATACGGACAGTCTCCTAGTTTTAGGTTCTGAGCTCTTCGTCTAGAATCTACGTCCAAATTCCAAACAAAACTAAAATTTATCCCAAATTGTACCTTATTACAAAGTTCTCTACGTTCAAATTCCAAACGGTTTTTATTATTCAAGTAAACCTTACCACCCATCTTCTGATATTTACTTTTAAAGTCACCTTCTATAACACCACGGAAGATTTGGTGTGACAGTATTCTATACCGGTAACAGCAATTATGTATACCTTGGTCTCCGGTCGTTTCCGCTCTCCCATCAGCAGCGCCATTGGTGGCAGTATTAGGCTCAGCCTCATCTTTTATCGGATATAAAACATTACACTCCGCGCACGGTACAATTTCTTCTTCGAACATATAAAGCTAAGGGATCAAATTAGGACAAAATTAGAATCATTTTTTTCTTTTGGAAAATAAACGCCATCGAGCTGGCATGTCACCAAATAGAAATCAATCAACACCGCCCATTGACATCCCTTTAAGAATAGTGCAGGCTTGTTTTTTGAAGGCTCCAATGTCGTAACGATTTGGAAACACCACTGGAGATAAGTGGTTCCACAGCTTAATGGTGCGTGGAAAGAAGTTTGTAGACAATCGCACCGTACTGGATCGCCACTCATCCAGATGGTGGGAATGAAAGTGTTGCTTGTAGCGAGTTATGCGGTAGTGGAATTCAGCGGCCGGAATTATCCCAAACGATTCCTCGGAGCACTTCTCATGGTGCAATCGATAAAAGATAATCTATCGTTCACATTAATTGTCTACAAACGCAGTCGGCCTCAAAGCACTAACAGAGACACAGCCTCACAAAGACAACCACTAACTCGTTACCAGCGATCGGAGTGGGAGTATTGGTTTTACGAACTTGTAACGTGCAGTCATAACGTGGACACGTCTTTTTATATAATTCAACACCGGAACTTTTCGTATTTCCGGGAATTAGAGTGGGAACAATAGAGAACTTTATTCGTGACACCACTTTTTTTACAATAACTATAATTAAAACCTAAACAATAAAACAATATACAAATAAAACAAAACAAAAAGAAAATAATTGTAATCTAATAAGTGTCACAAAATGGTTGTTGCTCAGCGTATCCCAGGCGTTCTATTACCTGGCGCTGGTTTTCCTCCCTGCCATTCCACGGTCCGCCGTGCGTGGCTAAGGGCGAGCTTAGTCGCAAGCGTGCCGACCGTCCCGGAATCGGGCTCCACCGAGTACTATAGTGCCTCAGTATGCGGAGCTCTGCTGGGACTGACCTCCATGCTCCCTTACGGCTGGTTTGCCACCCGTCACGTCCTGATTACCACGAGGGCGAAAAGCGAGTAACGGAGAACCATTTCGGTACGATGAATGTGAGAAAAAGAATGGATAAAAATATGGATGAGTGTGTGGAGTGTGTGGAGCAGGGCTCCATCGATAGCGGGTGGAGATCTGTGGTCTCTGCCAACCTCTACGGGAGATAGGCGCGACCATACATAGTAAAACGTTGTAAAATTTTTTTTTTTTCAAAGACTACTGATACTACAATGAATTTTATTATCAACTTGAATTGAGTTGAATGTTATAATTAAAAAAAGTGTGCAATTTATACTCTTTCGGAATTTATTTGGAGTCTCGGAGGCATGTCCATATTAACGTATACGTACGTTTGAGTTCAATGACCCTAAATCAATATACCTACTCCGATCACTACTAATTTAACACATCTCATTCTCGTTGACACTCCGCCGTGATTGTTACAGATGATGAGTCTTACGATACCTCATCATTTTTCTCTGCAATCAATCGACCTAGTGCACGGGACTACCCTACTGCAGATAATATTTGGTCGATCCATACCACACCTCCTCACCACCTGCACTCTTGGTGGAGTGGTTGTGGTCATATCTAAGAAGTGTATAATATAGTATACATATAGGTGTATAATATACAATAATATATAAAGGTCAAAACATTTCCATAACCCTCATGGGAAAAATTGTTTCCAGTTCCCTTTTTTTGTTTTATGGGATAGGAGGGCAAACGAGCAGGCGTGTCACCTGATGGAAAGCGACCAACGCCGCCCATAGACATCCGCAACGCCATTGGCAGTACGGAAGCGTTGCCGACCTTTAAGGAAAGAGTCGTTATGGGAGTGGGAACGGGAGGGGGTGTGGGAATGGGAGGGGGAGAGGGTAGAGGGGGGTGGTGTTGGGCCTCCGGAACTCGGCCATTCACCGGACGAAGCGCGGTAGCTAAGCTACCACTCAGACGCCGGTTTTCTGCGGGAGTGTGGTACTTCCCCGGGCGAGCTGGCCCGTTCACGCTACAGACAAATATTATTGACAAAGTATTCGTCTGCAACGTGGCTCTACCACTATTCTGCTCCAACACTTTTAGTGGTTATTAGACCTCAAGGCTGCTGTAGCCCCATCTACTGGATGTAGGTGAGTAGTTGAACCGCCACTTGTTCAGTAAGCCAGAGCACCGTTAGTTATCCGGCAGGTAGTGACACGGAAGTCGATCGTCTCCCGCCGGCATCCGGGGCGCGTAAGTGGGGTTGTCGCACGACAGAGATGTCGATAATCCTTCTCTCTATACCACCTTACCACTCGGATACAACAAATAAAGTAAAAATATTAACTATTACATAATACGCGAAGAAAAAGCTTTTTTACCCCATTTTAATGACATTACGTGCTCGGTGGTTTATATGGAAAAGGAGTGCTAAACAGTAAATTAAAAGTAAAAAGCACTTTTCCCGCCAACTTACATCAGTGACGTTGTGTTTTTATTTCATTTTCATAATCTTATGTTATTATCAGTTATATTGTTTAATTATGGTGGCGTATTATACAATATAGTTCGATTATAGCATATAAATGAAGTGATATGAAATAAATGTGTGTGTGACTTCTTAAGTTGACTGGAAAAATTCTATAGTAGGTTTTGGTAGAATAGCCACCATTTTATCAATACGTATCGTGATTAGTTGACTGTATTATTATAATTGTATTTCACTTGACACCGGCATAATAGTTATAACTAGTTGCAATCAAAAAAAAATAAAAGAAAGAGTAATATAATAAAAATAAAGTCAATTCCAGCTTAGGTCAACTTTTTAAACTGTTTTAAATTTTTTTTTAAATTTTAACTACAAGTGTCATCCACTACAAGTTTAAAAAAATATATTTAACTTGAGTGGATGTAAAAAAAAAAGTATTTTATTAACGATTGAAAATTTGGACAATATACATATCTAAATCTATGTATTGTATGCACACATATATATATATATATATATATATATATATATATATATATATATATATATATATATATATAGGAAGTGTGAACTAATGCTAGGAATTGAAAAATATATACCCTGCCATCCGGTCCGTAGCCTTCATACCGTCTGGTAGGAACATTATGTGATGGCAACGGTTCTGCCTGTCTTCTGCTAGTAGCGTTGGTCACCAGCGTATGCGAACCACCGCACCAGCGTTGGCATAGGTGCCTGGTAAATATCGACAAACACGATGCTTAATGAAGTCAGCCGTTCATCACCAATCATCGACAGCGTGCGGCAGTCCACCGCTGGACATAGGCCTTTCCCATGAAGCGACATGAAGTTACAGTCAGGATTATATTTAGCTAAGATCCGTGAAAAAATTATTTATGCGGATCTTAGCTAAGTCAGAATTTTACTTAGCTAAGATCCGCGAGAAGAATAATTACTCGGATATTAGCTGAATAAAATTTTCAATAGCCTTAGATACGTTTAGTTTTGCCGTGCAGGTATTTACTATGGGATAGGTAGGAAAACGAAAAAAATCTGACAGGGCACATGATGAGGGCTGATGGTGAGCAATAAGCCACCCATAAATATCTGCAAATATCAGAGGTATTATCTGGCCCTTAAGATATATTTGACAGACAGTGAAATTGGATGGAGTATAGTAGGTCTCACTAGGCAGGTCCGTGATGAGACTTCCGATTCGGTCATTATTCAAATTAAGAATACATATGCTTAATGGAGTCATGCGTTACTTTGCGGAAATCCATCACTATATAGACAGTCAAAAGTTTTACCTAGCTAAGATCCGCGACAAGCAAAACAATAACAGAAAATTAATAATGTGTGTTTTCCTGTTGGATGAAGTAGATTTATTTGGAACCGAAAAACGGTCAGCAACTCTCCACCCACCAACCACTATACACAACACCAAACACACACTACCACTTTTCACCTTGAAAACGACACGTGTTTCGCCCCACCACGAAGCATCTTCAGGTAAAGTAGACTTTACGGAAGACAACCGAAAAGTGAAAACACACATTATTAATTTTTCTGTTATTATTTGCTTGTCGCGGATCTTAGCTAAGTAAACCTTGTGACTGTCCACATAGGAATACATATATAAATACGCTTGTATTTATATATATACACGCTTGTTTTTTGAAGACGACATTTGATTAGGGTTAAATCAATGTTATCCTCGTGTGATATTACGAGAGAATATTTAAAATTCGAGTCCATGACTTGGAAAAGTAGTCTCTTATAAGCCCACTCGTGCACACTTGTGCTGACAGCTACCGTCTCTTGTAATGGACTGATAGGGATTCTTTGAAAGGAATCGGAACCAATATTAAGTTGCTGTCACTGTCGTAGAGGATAAAAATAAACGACCCTACCTGTGAACATCGGGTGGTAGAGCAGGCGTTGGTCCGGCGCATATCGTTATGGACGGTAGACCTGGAGACGGCTCGGGGTGCAAAGATGGTAGAGCGTGCGGCTTAATGGGGGTCGCTGTCTCCGTATCCATCAGAGCCGCTGCGCCGCAAGTAGCACACACTCCATCTCGGGACAGTTGGCGTAAGAACAGAGCCGCCTAAGGAGCCAACCGTAAATTACCTCACAAGTCAAAAGGAGGGGTCAACAAGGTGTGTTATCGTATGACGAAGGGGGGAAAAGACCTCATAAGGAGACCAGTCATAAACTTTCTGACATCACACGTGTAAATCTAAATTGAAGTGAAGCCAAGATGGTCTCTTACTATTGGCTGAAAATGGTCAGTAAGCATGTGTTCGCTGATTATTAAACCTATAACCTAATTCTATCACCAAACACCCTGTAGTATTTTATCTAGCATACGCTAGTTTATTCTTTTTCCTGCCGTATTTAGCACACTAACCCGTTGTTCAGTTCTAATTGTTAATAAGAGAACACAAAAGAGTCCATTCATACCTTCGGATCACCCAATCGTTGTTCAGCGGCACACAGTGCGTCCTGGAGCTCCTGTAGACTCTTCTGAATGTCGTCCCGCGTTGAAATCAAGTCCGTCTTCCCCGCCTTGGTGGCTAGAGTCTTGTTTATGTCTTCTAGAACGATCTACAAACGAAAACAATCACTATTACATGCAGACACTGTGGGAGTTGGCGATCTAAAGATTTGGATCTAAGGTTTTCAGAAGAATTGGTCGGCGAATGAAGACATGGCTACTCAATATCAGGGAGTAATAGTGATAGCATAGGCAAGCCAGTAGAAGAAGCAATATAAGAAGAAGAATTCAAATGCTTTCATGTTTCGAGCTGCACTATTGTGGGATTTAATGAACACACTTTACAAAGGGCAAACAAATATTTCGCGATAATTTTACTCAAACGCCACCAACGCACTCTGAAGGACCTCCTGTGGGACAGGAACCCATGTTTTCACGATTATTTGCTTGTCTCTTTTAAAAATTTTCTATCAATTTCCCCTTAATTCCGCAGTTAGCGATTTTAACAAGTTCCCTGCCAGACCGTTTTTTGAAGATTTTCCGTTTTTGTCAAACTAATTCCAAGAAAATATGTACTTATTGGTTTGTTGCGTTATGCATTTAAAACTGTACACCATTTTCTTGATTTATAAAATTTTTATATTATTTTAATTATTGTAAGCTATAAAACAAAATAATACACTTTTCGGTTGTCTTCCGTAGAGTCTACTATACCTGAAGATGCCCCGTGTTGGGGCGAAACACGTGTCGTGTACAAGATGGAAAAGTGATGTGTGTTTGGTGTTGTGTATAGTGGTTGGTGGGTGGAGAATTGATGGCCGATTTTCGGTAAGTTTTTGGTTTAAGTTCTAAATAAATCCACTAAACCCAACGGAAAAACACACGTTATTAATTATCTGTTATTGTTTAGCTTGTCGCGGATCTTAGCTAAGTAAAACTTTTGACTGTCCACATAGTGATGGATTTCCGCAAAGTAACGCCTGACTCCATTAATAAAATAATACAGTTATAAAGTGGCACGGAATACGTTAAGCACCGAATAAATGTAATCAAGTTTAGTAACGTGGCAAAACAAAAAGAAATGATGGTATTGCTGTATTATTTGACTTTGGTCTTGAGGTTGTTTTTTTTTAGATTAAGCTTGCCAATCGTGACTAACGGACTGTGGACTTCAAATTGCTTTTTATCACTGGACGATGTTGTATTTGCTCGCATAATTGCCTCTCACGAAGTCCACGGGAGGAAACGGGATGGCCCTGTTTCCGGGATGCCGGGAATCAAATACGCTGTGTGCGCCGAAGGCAAATAAGTCCGAATGGCAAAGTAAATACCTGAAACATAACTGAAACATTTTGAAACGATGTCAATAAAACAGTTTTTTTAGTTATCAATAAAACAGCCGACAGCAGCCCCGGGTACTGTGGTGCCTTACCTCAGCATGCAGGGCTCTGCTGGGGCTGACCTCCAGCCTCCCTTGCGGCTCGTGGGATTCACTGAGACGAATTTAATATAATTTAATATACCTAATCTGTTAAAAAAATGACGGCGACGTGGTTCGCCACCCGTCACGTCCTGATTTTCACGAGGGCGAGAAGCGACCAATGACGAGCCGTTTCGCTGCGATGAATGGTAGCGGATGGAGCACTGTGGTCTCTGTCAACTCCTGCGGGGGATAGGCGTGAATATATAAAAATAAAACAGTTTTTAATCCTGTCCACTCACCATCCAAGTCTGATCTTGCTTCCTGAACTTCTCGTGGCATAGTTCTATCCTCTTATTTATCTCGGCACGTTCCTGGTTATACCTCTTGTCCGTGAGAAGGCCCTTCAGGCGAGTAATGTCTGCCTGAAAGTCATTATTGAAAACTATTCTCCTAAGCTAGCAGGATTTGCCCACTGTCATCACCCCGAGCAAGTAGATTTGCGACTGAACGGCTGATATAATAAATGGCACTTGTAAAGAAAGATTATAGAAAACAGGACGAATATCAACGTATTGGTTAGTGACAGCTGAAGAATTGGAGATAGAAATACATTAGTAGTAGAGACACGCTGCAGACGAATACTTTGTCAGGAATGACATATTATTTCTCTGTAGCATGAATGGGCCGGTTCGCCCGGGGAAGTACCACACTCCCGCAGAAAACCGGCGTCTGAGAGACTTGGCTACCGCGCTTCGTTCGGTGAGCGGTTGAGTTGCGGAGGCCTAACTCCCCTCTCCCCTCCCCCTCCCATATTGACATTTTTCTTAAAAGCCGGCAACGCTTCTGCACTGCTTGTGGTGCTGCGGATGTTTATGGGCGCCGTTGGTTGCTTTACATCAGGTGACACGCCTGCTCGTTTGCATAAAAATCCCATAAAAAATGACTGCAAAAGTCCATGGAAGGTCTTGGTAGAATGGCAATCGGACGTTAGCTGACCAGTACATTTCAAGACACTTGATGTTATTATGTTTTATTCGACACAGGCATAGTAGTTTTAGCTAAATACCATCAAAGACAAAAATATATCAAAATTTTTCTCAGTAGTATGAATGTATTGATCGATCCGGGGACGCATCACAATTGTAGGCATCCTCTGGCTTCGGTTTGCTACAACGCTTTGCCATTGTACCTTCATTAACCTTCTTTTACTTCCCTCTTAATTGTCCTATTGTTCAAATCTTACCAGAAAATAGGCACCACATCAGCAGTGCCCTTGCTTTCGCATTGCCGTTGAGGATCACTTACCAAATAACTGCCAACAACACTTATGACTGCCTGGAAAAGCTTGCTTACCACTGCAATATATAACATTGCTTTATAGTGATTTCCTTTTGTTTTTCGTTTCTTTTTTTGCCCTGTCCCCCGGAAGCCCCCGACCTGCAAGCTAGTTAATATCGGTTTTGCATCATCGTCATTGCTTTTACGTCTTTTTTCCAGGGCTTGCAAGCGCTACACACAAATAAAACATACCTTGTTACGCAGTCCATCTATAACTTCATCGCGGTCTGCCTTCTGATCCCTTAAAATGTCCATATTATCAAGGAAATTCTGAAAATTACAGGTGAATGTGTAAATCTTGAGTCGGAAAATTAGTGTGGGTATCTCAAATGGTATTATCATGAGTAAACTCTACAGGAACAACCAAATCTGATTTTCATACCAAGTTTGGGATTCTTTTTATACCAGAGCAGGCAAACGAGCATGCGGGACAGCTGGTGGAAATCAGTGGCGATCACCGCCGCCCGTAAACAGCCGCACCGTCTGAGTTCATGGACAGCCGCGTTTTAACGAACACATACGCTTTTTTCTGAATACCATGTCATAATCACGTGGGAACACCACATAAATTATACCAAATTCCCACAATTCGAGGCTGAAACGTGCGACTAAATCGCACGGTGATTGACGGCCAGCCATCAAGGTGACGGGGATTTTTTTTATGGGATAGAAAGGCAAACGAGCAGGCGTGTCACCTGATGGAAAGCAATCAACGCCGCCCATAGCATCTGCAACGCCATAGGCAGAGCGGAAGCGTTGCCGACCTTTAAGGAAAGTGTCATTATGGGAGTGGGAGGGGTAGAGGGAGGGGAGAGGGTGTTGGGCTTTCGGAACTCGGTCGCCCACCGTATGAAGCGCGGTAGGTAGGCTACCACTCAGACGCCGGTTTTCTGCGGGAGTGTGAAACGTCCCGTGCAAGCCGGCCCATTCGTGCTACAGACAAATATTATGCCGTTCTTGAAAAAGTATTCGTCTGCAACTTGGCTCCACCACTATCAGGGGTTGTGACCTATTTGTGTGGCGCGTAGTACGCGCAGTACTGGGTATTCCGCCAATCCACCTTGACTGATCTATTTATGTCAGTCTCACCAGAAATATATATGGATTGCGATAAAATTACTACTCACACGTAACTCATCAATAAGCTTGTTCTGTGCGGCCTCCAGACGCTGGTGTGTGTTACCCATCTGCTCCATATCCAAGACAAGCTTCTCGCAATTGTCTGTGAGCTCCATTATAGCTGTAAATAATTATAATATTAATTAATTAATTAGTTCTTCTTGTATACATTCTAGTACGAAGGTGGACCAATTCAGCACAACTCTCCTCTTCCTTCGCTAGGTGCAATTCTGGAGCACTCGCTATCCGGGTCCGCTCCCTATATTACGTAGCCAAGACTTCCTTCTCCGACCAACTTGTCTTTTGCCCGCGACTTTTCCCATCATGATCAGTTGCAGCAACTTGTACCCGTCATGTCTCATGATATGACCCAGATAAGCAACTCTTTTACCTCTGACGGTCTGCAAAAGTTCACGTTTTTGCTTGACTTGTCCTACCGCACATAAGTAGACGTACCTTAAAATATTAAAGGTCCACTCTATTCTACGTAGGGACTCAGGGATTGATATGAAAATGATCTATTGGGTAAAAGTTTGATGGACACTGACCTAATGCCTCTGTGTTTCCGCTAGCGCCTTCTAGCATGACGAGACCGCTCTTCAATTCATTCCGGATCTGAGCCATTTGCTCTTGGAACCCCTGGATCTAAAATTGACATTTTTCTTCAATCAATCTTAACAACATTCCTCTAAAACAACACTTTATTTGATCATTAATATCTAAAGGATTTTTTAAAATGACAATTTTTCTTTAAATATGAGAAAATATTGATTTTTTAAAAATAAGAGTAACATTTATGCGCAATTTCATTTGCCATTTCCTTTCTGATCGACCAAATGAAACTCATTTACAAACGACAGTCAAAATTCTATAATTACGGACGAATTACAGACTGACGTTTTTCAAAACAAATGTTTTTTAATTTATAGAATAATATTGTGTTGAAACTTACAGGCGGTGGAATTAGGTTTTCAAACTTAAATAATAAAAAAACTACAAAGGAAATAATTAAGATTCAATAACATTTCGGAAGAAAAGAAGTGAATCGGGAATTTTTTTGTTTCGTCTAGATGTTCGATTCGATGATCAATACGTAGAATATGTGACTAGATTCTACACAGGTATTCTATAAGGCTAAGGCATTGACATCGGCATGCCGTTAGCTTCGCAGACGATATTTCATTTGAGTGCTGAGATGGTCGTCGGTGTTCTCCTTAACCAACACTAAAAAGTTCACAGGGATCAGATTCGGCGACTTGAGCGGCCAGGGGACATCGTTGAAACGGCTTATCAATTTGATAGTGAGGAAATCATGAAGAAGCTCTATAGTGTCTCTAGTAGTGTGAGGCGTGGCGCCATCTTATTGAAACCTTGTGCGCGAAGTGAAGGCGGTGAAGATGTTCTCTCAGTGTTGCCAGAACATAACCGGTAAACATGAAGGTTAAGTGTGATCAACACCTGAATGGTGACACCGGCATCGAACCCGCTCAGCTGAGACGCGTAATCTGACACCAGCGAGTGCAGCGTGCTGATCCGGGAGTCCAGCTTCGACGCCACTCCCAACTTCTCTCCTAAATCACAAAACAATTGTTTTTAATTTAAGGTTATCAAAACTCCGTCAACATCAGCAGGAGCCAAATGCTCAATACAATTCTCCCTCAAGGGGGGATTGGGCAGTCACTTTGCTGGGCTGGTGTACGGGTACTGAACCAGTTACTGACTACAAGTAAACCAGCACCAGGTGCTCTTATACTGCGCCTGGCATACTCTGAGTAAGAACCATTTGTGGCACCTCTTAGGTTATAAGTTTTCTTTTTTCACCTCTTTTTATGTTAAATTTCAACCGAAAGTCTCTGACTTTTCGGTTGTCTTCCGTAGAGTCTACTATACCTGAAGATGCCTCGTGTTGGGGCGAAACACGTGTCGCTTTTCTGTTATTGTTTTGCTTGTCGCGGATCTTAGCTAAGTAAAACTTTTGACTGTCCACATAGTGATGGATTTCCGCAAAGTAACGCCTGACTCTATTAATAATCTTAATTTTTATATAAAGCATTGAATTTTTTCTTAAAAAATGGTGTGTCATAACTAAACATTTTGAAGGTTAAAAACGGTAAGGTTAAGAGCCGGTACCGGGTGCTCCTTGCTAGATAACAGACGAGGCTCTGACTATGGAACAATGGCATATACCATATCATACACCTAACTAGGAAACCGGTCAGAAGAGGCTTTAGCGAGGCTTTGAGGTCTAAATTACTCCAAAAAAATGTCTAGTGCAGGAGGCAACGGGAAACCACTGCACTAAGTTCCCCAGAAAATCACCACGGAAGTCACGAAGAAAACAGCGAGTTTGTCATGAAACGAAGGAGCCTAACGAACCGCTGGGTGAAGTCAGGTGATCGCGATCTTCAGACATGAATGATCGACCAGAGAGAGAGAGATACTGAATGCCGTCGGGTATTCTCTACTATTCAACCTGCAGGCAAAACTGAGAAAATTGGTCTACAGGTGGTGCTTGTACTAATTAATTATCGACGTTGAATTCCCTCGTTACATTGTGACGTTATGCTGACACTAACCGATTTGCTTGGTGGCAAGAGATGCGTCCTCGACACCGGAAGCAGCCTTAGATGACATCTGCTCCATTGCCTTCACCATCTCAAGCCTCAACGCTTCCACCAATTGCCTAAAAGAAATGGATTTATTATAGTTATATTTCGTATATTTCTGTATGGAGCAGTAGCCTGTGGAGCGTGTCACCGCTTCAAGTTAGCAGACTGAAGTGGGGCTGGACGCGTTTGTCGGCGAAGAAGTGGAGACTGCGACTCGGCAAACGTAGTGTAGGACGCCCCCCGGCTAGATGGCGCGACGATCTGCGCAGGGTGGCTAGCAGAGACTGGATGCGTGTAGCCGAAGATCGGACTAGGTGGCGCGCCTTGAGTGCGGCCTATATCCAGCAATGAACTGCCGCGGGGTGATGTTGATATTGATATGATTTACACCATGAAATTGGCATCAAAACCTTACTGCAATATTTACGTAAGTGTAATACGATAATTGTTGCTTACCATCAGGCGACACGCTTTACAAAGAGTCTATAATAACACTATATCATCGAGTATATGTACATTTAATTAAAACATATACTAAAAACAACAAAACAGCCAAGCCTAAAACAAAAAAACGGACAGGTCTAAAACCAATAAAACGGTCAGGCCTAAATACAACGAAAATTGAATTGAAAGTTGATTTGTTTATTAAAAAAGTTACTAACTCGGCCTCCTCACGCGTGATTGACTCACTCCTAATGCCCGATGATTGTCGTTGATCTTTTGACTTAGGCCGGTCCTGATGACAAGAAAACTGTATCAATTAAGATAGGTAGATATGTTTTTATTGTACACCAATAACAAAGTTATACAATTATTGATTTTAATATTTATATACAAATGGCGGTCTTATCGCTAATAGCGATTTCATCCAGACAACCCTAGGATACCCTAGAACACACGCACATATATATATATATATATATATATATATATATATATATATATATATATATGTGTGTGTGTGTGCGTGTATGTAAACTTATATGTTTAGTTTATGGCTATCCACTTAGTTTATTAAATTTTTTTTACATCAAATTATCTTTTAAAAATTGTGTCCACCATAATGGTAGAAACATCCATGGATGGGCCAACTCGATCGGAAAATACTAAACTCCCACAAAATAATTAAAAACAACTAAATCATGTAATAAATCCACCGCAACCAACACAGCAGGCTCCTGTTTGCATACTTAAAATAAGATTTTTGTACTTTTTTTTTAAACACATTAATAGTATGCACGTCACGAAGAGGTGGTGTTTCTTTGTGTAAAGGTATATTGTTTTCGAGTAAACTATTTCCGATTCATATCTTACCTTGATAGTTTCCTCCGTTAGACCGATGTCCTGCAATTCTATTTGAAATTGATTCAGTTGATCTGCGAGTTCTTTTGGCAGTGCTCCTGTTGCAGCCAGCTGTGTCAGTAGACCTGCCATTCTAGCTATACCCTGCTCTGCAGCTTTCACTCTTGCATTAACCTATAAAATAGTATCGATAATACAACATCTGGTACTATCCATAAAAAAATTGGGTTGACTACATATATTATATAAATATTATATATAATGTAGAAAAAAACTTTGATTTTTTTGAACATCTTTCGGCCCCGTATAGAAAATAATATATGGGAAAAAGTGTCAAGAATTATAGAACAATGACACACAATACTTATATTTTATCCTATTGTTATTATTCTTTATTCTAGTGATACCCTGCTCTGTAGCTTTGACTCTGGCATTAATCTATAAAATAGTATCGATACAACAATTTTTCACTATCCATAAAAAAATTGTGTCAAAAAATATACACAAAAGTATAAGGTAAAACTGACTTGAATGTTTACGAACACCGTTCGGACACGTATTGAAGAAAAAGTGTTGTCAAGTATTATAGAACAATGACACACAATACTTATATTTTATTGTATTGTTATTAGTGTTTAAGTCTATGCCAAAATGTATATTGAAATTACGGATTTTCTCGGTAAATTTTGAAAAGAAAAGGCTTTAAAGTTATTATTATTAGACAAACAAAAATAGGAAAATGATAATTTGTGTCTTCTACTGAATGAAGTAGATTTGCAGCTAATTTAATCTAAATCTTACCGAAAAACGGCCGTCAGCAACACTCCACTTCCCAAACAATCACCAATACCAACATCAGACACACACCACGATTTCTTCAGAACACATGGATAGTACACGAACAAGTAGCTACAAGTTCTGTCTGTCCACATAGTAATGGATTTCCGCAAATAACGCTCGACTCCATTAATCATCTATTTAAAATATTAAATCTCCTCACTTGCATAGCTTCCATTACATCCGAGAGCGAGGCCTGTCCCGATGCTAATTTCTGCCTCAACTCTTTGTTGTCTGGCATCACAAGCGGACCCATTGGAGCCAGGTTCTCGCCGAGGGTCTTCACCTTCTCCTCGAGGAGATTGAACTGGGACTGAGTCACCACTTCGATGCTGCCAACACGTGTGCGCTCCCGTCTCGCTAGAAGAGGGACTTACAAAATCATAAAGTGCACTATCAACGATCTAAATGACTCATTGGCTAACGCTCTCGAAGAAATACGGCGATGGCCTACAAAAATTTATTCCGAGTCTAGATCTTACACCATCTCAAATGTCAACCTCACCTACACGCGCTGAAAGGCAGCGAAAGACTATCGATCTCTACAACTCACCTACCTAGAGTAGATAGAGCTACAGCTGCCTTGAGGTCTAAATAACGTCTTAAAGTGCTAACGCAGAAGGCAACGGAAAACCACTGCTCCCCGGTGGGCCCCGCCACTGAGCCAATCGGTCGGTCACAGGATGACTGATTGCAGAGAAAAATAATGGAGAAACCACCACTCCACCAGGAGTTTACGATTGAGGAGGAGCGAGGACAACCCATGGCTAGATGGAGCAAATATGTTCGCAGAACATCTTGCAGACATAAAATGTGTGTAACCGAAGATCGAATTAGGGGGCGCGCCTTGAAAACGGCCTAGGTCTAGTAAGGTGATGACGATCAAATAGAATATTACCTGGTGTATCCGATGAATCTTGTTTCATCAATCCATGCTTCACGTACTGGAAAATAATGGCAAAAATATATTACTAGATACAAGGGAAAATTATAGACTACAAATTAAATCTTATTTTTTTAATTTTATTTTATATAACTTCAATCATATAATTTCAATCAAGATCATCGATCTTATTGGTTTACTAACGTAGCTACCGCTTTCGGAGTCAAGGGTCCCAGTTTGAATTCCCGCAACAGGATAAATGTAAAGAACCGGAGAAGCACGGTAGCAAAGCTACCCCACTCAGACACCAGTTTTCTGCGGGAGTGTGGTACTTCCCCGTGCGAGTCGGCCTATTGGTGCTACAGACAAATATTATGCCATTCTTGACAGAGTATTCGTCTGCAGCGTGGTTCTACCACTTCAAACAATATTTAAGCAAAAAAGGCGATTCACAAATAAAACATTGTTACTTACGTCTTTGTCTTCGGGGCTTGCTGTAAATTGATCCTTTCCATCAATGACGTTACCTTTTTGTGAAATCCCCATAGCGGTTTTACGCTTTTGTGAACTTGTTAACTTATCATCGCCTGGAGCTGCGGCTCCGGAGTCCGCATCTCTTTCACCACCTTTTCCTTTTTTTGCACTCAACTCTGCCTCGCTCTCCGAACGTTGATCTACAGCGGCCCTTGCTGTGTTGACTCTTTTATTTGCCTTCCTTCTTTCAGGGAATACACTGGCGGTTTCCACTTCTACTACTTGCTCCAGCACTCGCAATTGACGCGCCAATATTTTCAAAACGATTTCTAGCACTTTGAAGTTGATTACGTTCTTCTGTAAAATGTGGTAATGACAATAACTGAGTGGTTAGTATCGTATTAGTTCGTTCATTACGAATCGCGTTACCGTATTGACTTGACATTGAAGCGACAACTGTATAGATAATATGCAAAAGAAGACTATTATACAATTTTATAGAAGGCTATATACATTTATTGATTGTAATATTTATATACAAATGGGGATTTTATCGCTAATAGCGATTTCTTCCAGACAACCGTAGGATGGACACAATGTTAAAAAGATAATTTGATGTAGGTTGGTGATACATTATCGTTATAATAATAGAGAAGAAAGGAAACATATTAATGCACAAAGATAATAGCCATACGCAAATATATAAGCATATACATACATACACACGCACATACAAATACATATATACACTGTATATACTATAAACTGATAACCGAATAGGCAGGTCCTGACGGGAAACGGGAGAGAGGCCGTCCCAGGGAAAAGTGGGCCGATAAAATAATCAGCCCACCTAGAGTGCATTGGATGAGGCGAGAAAAGTCCTAGAGGGAGCCGTCAGCAAATCCTCCAACACTTCGTCGTTGTCAACGATGTTGCATGCATCTTTGGACACCATTGTTGACAACGTGAAACACACAGTACCATTTTTTCACTAAAAACACAATGTTTCGCCTCGACACGATACATCTCCAGTAGTTAGTTAAATAGTTAGTTCTAAACTCTAAGAAAAACAACTATGGATTACTCTAAGGCTATCTTTCGGTTTTGATTTGTTTGAATTAGGTGCTAATATTAACTTACTTACTTTAACTTACTTGGCTAAGATACTAATCTTAATCAAGTAAGTTTGACTTTCCATCTTTGTAATGGATTTAAGCAATGTAACGCCTAATTCCATCAATTATTGGAAACATAGGTCTCATTGCTCGTACGTTATTTTGTATTTGAAATTAAACCACAATACATACATACATATCGTCACGCATGTCTCCCGTAGAGTTAGGCAGAGATGACATATCTCCATCCGCTACGATCCTGGCTTCCTTGCTTCTCTCACATTTATCCATCCTCCCTCTCACATTCATCGTAGCGAAACAGCTCTCCGTTCGTCGCTTCTTGCCCTCATGGGAATAGGACATGATGGGTGGCGAATCACCTCGCCGAACATTTACCTATAAATGTTAATATTGGGCATATAATGCGACTTACTGTGTCTGGTCCCATGGCCAGGAAAATGAGATCTTCAACCTTCATGAGGAGTGTATTGTCACTCATATTCGGTTCGTCCAACCCCCTCATCTTCTCAGACTTCGGCTCTTGCCCTCTCTTCGCCATCGCGATAGTAATATAAGAAATAAAATATATAATAAATCTAATTACAACCGTAACAAGTATGATAAGTGTCTTCAGAAAATGTTCTGTCAGATAAGAACGATTTTATTTCTTGATTCATGACAATAACGATAGAATGTAATATTATGCCAGTGTCTAATAAAATAACAAATATTTTCAAAAGTCAATCAGCTTGTCATGTATTTTGG
Source organism: Baronia brevicornis (assembly GCA_031353405.1). Lineage (NCBI taxonomy): Eukaryota > Metazoa > Arthropoda > Insecta > Lepidoptera > Papilionidae > Baronia > Baronia brevicornis. The sequence goes on from JASFAT010002383.1 coordinate 648,154, forward strand.
ATAAAATGGTGGCCTTTTTTCAAATAGTTTTATTGACCTGTAAGCTTAACTTAAACATTCATGATAGAAAGAGTTTAATTCATTCTACATATTAATAGGCATCATCAACAGCCTGCGGAAGTCCACTGTTGGACATAGGTCTCCCTCACCACCTAGCTGCCTAACCCTTCTTCGATTTCATGCATCCAGTTTCTGCTAGTCGCCCTGCGCAGATCGTCGCAGCATTTAGCCGGGTTAATCTCTGTGGGTTATTGGTTATTAATTATCATGGAAAAGCGTGGTGGGTTGACGCCCATTCCTTCAGAAATAGGGAGGTCAACAATAGGACATAGGTACTGTGGCATACTGCTACACACGGGACATGACACGCGGGATCTTTAGGGGGTTTTATATTCGATAAAAATGAAATTCTTCCAATTGAAATTAATTTATTTTTCTATTCACTGTACATTTCTATCTTATTAATACTTTATCAATTTACATTTTATATTCAATCTCAATTTCTTATGCCGGAAAGGTTACATGTCTATCGAAAGACGTCAGTCGAACTAATTTCATTGTTTTTTTTAAACAATTTATTCTTTTTATTTTAAATTTTAAAATTACGAATATAAAAAGAAGTAATGTAATATAAAATAGCCCAATACATACGAGTATAAGGGCTTTAAACAAATAAACATAAATTTACTAAGACCTGCAAAATTCTACAACAATTTACTAATTACAGTCGTTATTATTATTTAGTCTCCTTTATTGAAAAAATAAAGATTTTCAATAAAATATCCATCTATCAAACATCTAACCCAATAGGTGTTTTATTAAACTGCCTAGAACCTTACGAAATGTTTTTAGGATTAAATGGATAAACTCGTTAATTAATGACCCTGTCCCAAGCTTAGCATGTCACGATAACAAGTCGTAAACATCTTTTTTTGTTATTTTTTCATTCCGGATTTCTTCCTTTTATTTTTTCGATTTTGTTCGTCGAAATTAAGCCTGGAAATGAATCGACATAAATCAATATAATATAAAGTTAATTTTAATAGTGGTGAAGGTCGACGGGCAAATATCATGTCGTACCAAACGATAACTTTTTCCTCTTCTTCACTTCCATCGTCCTCTCCCTTTTAATCCATCTCCTTTTTCCCCTCACACTACTTTATTCGTCCCTTCTCTTTAAATACACACATATAGTCACGCCTGTCTCCCTGTAGGATTGAGCAAAGACCACAGATCTCCATCCGCTACCATCCCGACACACCTTCCTTGCTTCCTTCACACTCATCTATCCTTCCTCTCACATTCAACGTAGCGAAACGGCTTTCCATTCGTCGCTTCTTGCCCTCGTGGGGGGTCAATCAGGCCAATCAGGACGTGACGGGTGGCGAACGACGTCGCTGTCATTATTGCTTGTCGCGGATCTTAGCTAAGTAAAACTTTTGACTGTCCACAGGATGTGATACTACCGCAATGGAAGATAAGGAGTGATACGGTAGTAGTTCGCGGGCCGGGGTCGCGTACCCGTGTACCAATACCATAACTACCAGACAAGCGGCTAGGAAAAGATACTCCCTGACTGTGACTTCTCTTTAAATTCTTTTTATTATTCACATACTTACGTCAAAGTAGAATCTGCAATGCCCTTAAGATTGATGATTTGTTTTCAAGTTTCCCTGCAGCTTTTATTTATTGGCGTAGGAAGGACCGTGATTGCGAAATCCGCGACACCACAGGTATTACGGAAGCGTTGCCGACCTTTAAGGGCTTACTTTTTGAAGGTTGCAATGTCTCGATCCGAAATACCGCTGAAGGTAGCTGATTCCACGTGGTGGTGTTTAGTGATCCAAAAGCATTCTTTATTAGTGGTAGAGCCATGCTGCAGATGTATATTTTGTCGATAATGGCATATTATTTGTCTGTAGCATGAATGGACCGGCTAGCCCGGGGAAGTACAACACTCCCACAGAAGACTGGCGTCTGAGTGATAGCTTAGCTACCGCACTTAGTACGGCCGAGTTCCGGAGGCCCAACACCCTCCCCCTCCCAATTACACTTTCTACTTGTTTGCGTTCCTATTCCATAAAAAAAAACATCCAATTGCGATAAAACACCGCGTTTTGACAAACGAATCGAAAGCTTCCCCCGCCCATATGGAGCAATAAAAACCGATGAAGCCGCAGATCAGATCAGATGACACGTCTTCAGGCTTATGTCCAACGTTGGGCTGGTGTTTACTGCTGATTATAACAATGCCGGCAGCACACATATATACCTACTATATTACTATTTAGTAATATTAATCTAATTATTTAGTTCAGTCATTTTAAATTTTAACAATAACGATTAATGGAGTCAGGCATTAATTTGCGGAAATGCATAAAACGGAACTTTTACTTGACCAAAACCCGCGACAAGCGAACAAAAACAGAAAAATAATAATGTGTTTTCTACACAACTATGTTTTTTGTTTCGTTCGCTCTAATACAAGTAAAGTTTAGGAATAACAAAATATAGGGAAAACATAAAAGAACAGCTTGAAAAATTCTTTTTTTTCCTTTTACTGAAGCCGTCACGAACGCCATCTATTGAAAGTATTTGGAATTAATTTCAATAGATGGCGTTGTCGACGGCTTTATCGTCTAACGGACATGTTGTTATACAAAACTGTCGTTTATTTTATGCTATTTTGAAAAGTACTACACACCAAATTACGAATATACCAGAAGATAAATACAGGAGAATATAAATTGTAGGTGAAACGAAGATCACCGAGCCATCTGGTTATACTTACTTTTCGGAATTTGACTCTATATCTCATTCACGTGGAAACATCAGAGCATACAGCTCCACATTTCTACAGATCGTCGTAGAAAACTGTGACTAGATCTGACGACGGTAGACGGCTAGCCACCCTTGTCGGATTGTTGTTGGTGAGGTTGCAAATAAAAGTGCCAATGAAATTTGAAAATTTAATAAAATTTATGTTCATTTCAATTTAGAACAGACTTAATTATATACGCGTTATCTACCAGTGGAGACGCGACCGTCACCGCTCACGGACGTGGGCGGCGACAGACGCGCGTGCTCACGGACGTGGGCGGCGCCAAGCGCGCGTGCTCGCGGACATGAGCGGCGACAGTATCGTGTCGCATCGAACGCGCGGGCCGGCGGCGTCTCACCAACTTTACCGTTCGCTTGAGAACCATTTACATATCCTTTAACGCTCTTTAAATAGCAAAGTAATGCTGCATTGAATTCTTCGCAATGATCACACAAGCCAAGTTCACCAAACAATTGTGTCAGCGATGATTCTCGAGAAGCCCCACTATCTACTACGACGCTGAAGCAAACTATACATATATATCGAATTTGAAAAGATTTCTATCAAACGTTAGTTAAATATAAGCAATGCAGCTGTAATACAAAGGCACTGTCAGCAGCCGTTCAAAGGAAAGGAACAGAAGCTTGCTTCAGCTCGATGTATACCGCCGCGCCCCGACTAAGGCTACACTTTATATATAGCTACGTTTTAAGTTAAGAACCGCGTTACAATGTTCATGTTAGACCTTAAAAATTGCAGCAACATTACGAACACAAGCTAAAATCTCTTTATACACATACAAATTAAGCAATCTAAAAAGTAGTATTTTTTTAATATATTTTTTATTTTATTTATTTATATGATTAACATTTTCTCTCTTGAAAGTTTATTATATATCTACTGTCATTGAGACGCGCAAGAATTTATCAACCTTCACCTTATGCCTAATTCTAGTTGTAACATATAAGTCGCACGAATGGAAACAAATTGCGTCCAATGCATTTGAGTCACTAGTTAGTCCTTTATTGCATATCTATAATATAATAATTCTTAATATATTTTCAAAAATAGTCATATAAAAATGGATTATTAATTCTCAATATTTATTAGTCAACAATCGCTTTCATAGATGCGCTTTATTGTACGAAAAAAGTTATTAAATAATTCTAACTACTGGTGAAACAAATACATAAAAATTAATCGTGGTCCTCGGAGCTCGATTTTACTCAGAGACCAGAAAAAATGGAAATATATATATATATATATATATATATATATATATATATATATATATATATATATATATATATATATATATATATATAAACGAGCTGGTGCGCGACATCAAAGCGATTGGAGCTAATTGCATATATTCGCGTGTAAATATAATTTGATTGTATCCACAACTGTGACTAGATAGTAAAGATTCAAGTGCATTCATAGCTACTCATAAATATTGTAAGGTGCCGCCATCGATCACGAGGCGCTAACATGCCAGGGCGACGAGCTGGGCCAGGGTAGAGCGGTCACGATCATTGTTACCAATGCATTCAACGCTACATTCCCAATCGAGGTGGGTCCTAAACGAATTATGATATAACGATAGAGCAATTTACCCCTAAAGGTAAATCACTCTATCGTTAGGGCGATAGACAAACCGAAGGCTATTTGGTCTGTGTAATGCACCGACGTCTTCCTATCGCTTCTTGTATATCTTTCATTATACACAGGGTAACAACGATGCTCTACGCTGACAGAGACCGAGCCCTATAAATTTAGTTATCTAATATAATATAACAATACACATGACGCTAATCTAGTAATTTAAAATGGTATATATTAATTAACATAACGGTAGACTGAATATTTGTACCTGTAAGTTACCTTACCAGGGTCACACTTGGTCGTAAAATATTGTACTGTTCTAAAGGCATGCGTGGTTTATATATATATAGACATAATAAATGAATACCGTGGGAACAACCAAGTGTGGCTCTGTTAAACGTCGTTGATTGTATTCTAGAAGTATGCCTGCAAAACAGCAGTAACTACCACTAACTCTTTCATTTGTATCTTTCAACAATTAATTAATATACGTCAAATAAAATAAAAAAAAACACAACATCGACATCGAAGCACAATCGCGGCGACTTGACGATATGCCTTGAGCGCGAAGGAGAGGACACAGGTCGGTCGGAACGTTGGAAAGTGTTCGGAGCGATTTGTACGTCCACACAACTAACTGTATGTACAAGCAAATGAAGTTAACTTTACTTATCGATGGAAGCACAATGTTGATTGGTCGAATGTACATCGCTTGATGTAAGTGCTGTAAAGAGGCAGTAGCAGTAGAGGACGGTTCGCAACGAGGTCTTCACTGGACGTTGCTCAGAACCTGGCAATAATGGACAGTTGGAGTTAAATAGAATTGATAGTAGTGTTTCATCGTCAGCTTCATGCTGCTCACTGCAAGAAATGGCTCTCGTCTTATCCGATCAACGGCTTCAAGCGTCCAGCGCCAACCGCTTTAGGAGGATCATCGCTTTGTTTACCCAGAGGCCCCCAACTACTTTTGATCTAACGCCATTTCCACTACGACAGGCGCCAACTACAACAGTTGTCATTTCTATCCACTACCGATTCGTTTTGCTAACTTCGAGAGCTACGTCGTACGACGTAATGTGGATGTGATCTTTGTTGATTTCTCAGTTTCGAATCTTATCCACCAGAACACCGGGCGAAATCTGCTCCATCGCTCTCTGGCCTTCAATTTCGACTCGGTAAGACTTCGAACCTAAGAAATCCTCTCGATTTCCTTTTCCCAATCACGCTACCCGCCATTATCTGGCAAATATTCGTGGCTTGCAAAACATTTCCGGTTTCAGTTGGAATCAATCGCCTCCTGGTATTCCACCAACGCTAGATCATTTCTATAGATTATACTAAATATGGCACACTGCATTCGTATGATCTATCGAATCGATTACAAAAAAAAAAAAAACTTGGCCTGATTTGGAGGTTGGAAGTCGTCAAAGCTCATAGATAGAAAGCAATCAACGCCGCCCATAGACAACCGCGATACCGCAGGAGTCACGGAAGCGGTGCCGGCCTTTTAGGTATGTGTAGGCTTGTTTTTTGAAGGTGCTAACATGGTATCGGTTCTAAACAATTCCTCGGAGCACTCCCCATGGTAAAAGCGGTAAAAAATGAGATGAGATATCCCTTCGCAGCGCTAGTGAATCAAGCCGATCGGTGAGATCTTAGTCATCGACGATTCGGTTCGCACGACTTTAGGTATGTATGCAGTCAAATGGAAGAAGTTGATACTGGGCAGCCTCGGGTCAGAGGTGAGAGCAGTATTCCATATGACTTGTACCTTGTAAAGTTGGAGGCAATGGGCAGATGTGAAATATTGTCTCGCTCTATTGAGCACGCTCAGCTTTTTCGAGGCCGAGCTTGGCCTTTTCTTCCACATGGCCGCGACACTGGACATCATGTGATATGTCGACGCCAAGGCTTCCGATACACGGCTTAAGATTAAGGGGAGTGTCGGTTCGTTACCACTTGGTACTTGTATCGGCACGCATAGACGCGAGGATGGACGCCTATATATGAGCCTGGAAAATAATGTATTAACATATTTCACATTAACTTCTGAAGTTGTCCCATCCTGGCAGGTGACACTGAACGCTCTATCAAGTTCTGTTTACACAGACAGCCCATGCCGTCAAGACCTCCGTTGTAACCGCATCCTTGCCTGGAACCTGTTTCGTTTATAAACTGGCTGATCTCAATATCCTTCGGGAAGATATCTGGCAGTTCGTTATTGTGGTGGCAACTTTTGGGAGAGAGGAACACAAGTATGCATGCAGAAGGGATTCGCTCGTTGCAAGACTAAGTTACAATCTACCTAAATCTTCACATATGCTATCTTATAAAATTCGGATAAAGCGTAATAAATATATTAGATTTATCTGAGACGTAAGTTCATAGAGCATAGTTTTCAAAAATTTCAATACACATTTAGCTAATTTATTGCATGTTATTACAATTTAGATTCTAAATACGTTCAATATTAATGAACTCGAATATGAAATTATTACGATGGCCGACATTACTGGTACAAAAAAGGCAACGCCAATTTTAATTTGACGATAATCGCTAGAATGAAATGTAAAGCGATATAAATATGCCTATCTATATCTAGTAATTTCAATATTATACGGTTCTCTGCTCGCCTTGTACATACGGAAGAAATAAGTTTACACTATGCTACTGAGCCATAGACAACGCGCGGGAAGATGTCAGAACGTAATGCGTCATATACGTCGATTTAATATACTACGACTAATCCTAATTCGATATCAAAAAATTCAACATGGCGTGATTAATGGGGTCAGACGTTGAATTGCGGAAATCGATTGTGCAGACGAAGAGACAACAAGAAATTGAAAACGATATTCCGTGCGTACTGTATACTGGTTTGTATACACACGACACTATTTTTCCCGGATCCTTACAATAAGGTTTCCAGAGACGTGACTTATTTTATGAAAGACGAAATGCGCGGAATATAGTAGTGTTTCTATGTACGTTGAACGTACGCATACCTGTCAAGTGGGGCACACAATCAATTCACAGGTACCGAGTGCAAAAGATGAGTAAAAAATTTACTAAACCTTATTTTAGTTCATCGTGGAGTACAATGTAATTGTGGACTCTCCGTCTTAGCACACTAGTCCTGATGGGCCGCACTTGTAGTTTATGTATACAATTCGCAGCCAATAGTCTTTTATATATATATATATATATATATATATATATATATATATATATATATATATATATATATATATATATATATATATATATATATATATATATATATATATATATTTTTTTTTTTTCTCTTTTGAACGCATAAAAGCTAGTTAAAAAAATGTCATATAGCGCACAACTTTCTGAAACCTACCGCTTAAGACAACACAGAAAACTAGGATCGAGTCGACATACCATTGACCGCGCTAGGAGCCACAGTCACTACCAGCCTGCGACGCTTGTACAAACCAAATACTCACTAAATAACAGTAACTATAAAATTGTTCCAACAAAATTATAATAAAAATACATTTCATTTTTCTACTAATAGTCTCTATGTATACAAGGTATACTAGGATATAAAGTGTGTGTCTTAGAGTTAATTAGATTACGAATTGAAAGAGCTTAATGCGGCGGACTTCTGACTGCTTTCTACTATTCTCCGTCCGTTTCTAGGGAAGGCGGCAAAAAGGTAACAACACACGGGTAAGCGATACAGACCGTCGACCCACCCCGTACTATAAACGCGATGCAAAGCGTTTAACGATAAACAAATGTATAGAGAGCGATAGCTATCGCTCCCTATCGTCGCAATAATAATACCATGTATCATTGACCTTTTCTCCTGCCTGCCCCAGACGGGGAGTACATTTGCATTTACACTTTAATATTGCAAATATATTTCACGCGCATTTATAAATTTGACCGTTTTCAATTTATTTTTGGTTAAAAATTTAAAAAAAAAAACTATATTTTAAATCATGCAAAACTAGAATAAGAAACGGATCCAGTAGAGCTATCTCCCGTAATTGATTTGATTTATAATGAAATAACCTTTTTTTAATTATGTATGAAATTAGAAATTACGTCTTTTTGTAAATACCCCAATAGCGAATAAAGTGTGAAACAGAACGAATACGCAGTCGCAATGAATACAATGTTTGCTAAAACTTAAGTGTTTGTTTGCTTAAACTAAGTTTTTTTACTTAAACTAAGTTCTTAACCTTATATAAATTAAATTGATTAATTGCTGTTAACTTTATGAATAATTAATATAAATAAAAAATTAATAAATAAAAATTTAATGAAATAGACAATATGTTGTGATTAAAAATTGATTAATTGCTGTCAACTTTATAAATAATTAATATAAATAAAAGATTAATAAATAAAAATTTGTTAAAATAGACAATGTGTTGTGATTAAAAATTGATAAATTGTTGTTCACTTTATAAATAATTAATATAAATAAAAAATTAATAAATAAAAACTTGACAAAATAGACAATATGTTGTGATTAAAAATTCATTAAAGCGTAAAAATTGTAAAATGTGATGTCAAAACTGTAAGATTAAAATAAAATTAATTTATATAAAAAATAAATTAAAATTAAATAAATGTTACTGTGATGTTGTCAACCATGATATGAACAATTAAAACTGTTGTACCGACAGTAAATGTTTTGCTTAAATTAACAAAATATTAACAAAATATATTAGAAGCCCACCGCGCTAATTTTATAGTGTTTTAATGTGTGTGAGTGTGTGTGTGTGCTTCTACACGTCAACTACCATCTTCTTATGTATATCAGTGTTGCCCACCACATTGCAAAACTCCTCGAACGATATCTTCCCATCTTCATCTTTATCGGCGAATAGGATAGTTTTGTCAACGATTTGCTGGAGTTGTGTATCCTTTAAGTTATTACCAACCATCATCTTGAGCACCTGGAAATGCACAAACATTTATTTGATTTAAAAAAATAGAAAAACAGAAATTAGAACCTTCAAAAAAACAAGCCCACACATTCCTGAAAGCACGGCAACGCTTTCGTAATGCCTATAGCATTGCAGATGTGTATGTAATATAGCAGTAGAGCCACGCTGCAGACGAATACTTTGTCCAGATTGGCATATTATTTGTCTGCAGCATGAATGGCTCGGCTCGCCCGGGGAAGTACCACACTCCCGCAGAAAACCGGCGTCTGAGTGGTAGTTTAGCTACCCGCTTAGAACGGTGGACGACTGAGTTCCGGACTCCCAAATCTTTAGAACTATTTAGAATAATGTATGTAAGTCCTGTTGATGGTCCATAAATAAATAAATAAATTGTTCCCTTTAAGTTGTAAATCCGAGCTGTTGAGTTCAACTCGGACGCACCTTTATTTTTATCGATGAATTTTTAATTTTAAAAAAACCTAGTACCAAATTGGTATTTTTTTAACTTAAAATTTGTCTTTGTCTTGTTTTTTAAATAAGAAAAAGAACACTCTGTATAAATAAAAGGATTATAGAACGGCGGTAGCATTCGCCTTTACCTGAAAAAGTTCTCCATTAGATATGAAACCATCGTTGTCCATATCATAGATGCGAAAAGCGAAGCGCAATTTCGACAGCTTGTCACCCTTCACGCTAAACTGTGACACACCCTGTATAAACTCCTTGAAGTCGACCTGGAAAACAGTTTCAATCAGATACATCAAATGCTTCTTGACGATGACTGTTAATAGTATTGATTTAAGAGGATGATACTGTTGTTAACCTCATTCGTACACGTTGCATCTCGCCAGAACATCGCATGTTCTTTGGTGATATCTTCTTAAAACTATTTTAGTGTAATATAGATGGACAAACGGGAATGTGGATCGACTAATTGTAAGTAACACGGCTCTTTGAAAAGCTCAAAGTCGCTCAGAGGGCTATGCTCGGAGTTTCTCTGGTGGATAGAATTCGAAATGAAGAAATTCGCCGGAGAACCGGAGTCACCGACATAGCTCTTCAAGTTAGTAGACTGAAGTGGTAAGGGGTTGGACCCGTTTGTCGGAGAACCGACAACCGTTGGAGTAGACGAGTGCTGGAGTGGAGGCCGCGTCTCTGTAAACGTAGCGTGGGATGCCCCCCGGCTACATGAAGCGACGATTTGCGCAAAGCGGCTGGCAGAGACTGGATGCGTGTAGCCGAGGATCATGCTAGGTGGCGCGCCTTGGGTGAGGCCTATGTCCAGCAGTGGACCCCCTTCTTCTTATATTATTATGTAAAAACATATCGACCCACTGAGCCCAAAATCTGTAACTGGTATGTATGTATATATAAGGAAAAATATACTGAAAATATCAGCAAATTTTGGCAATCCGATTCCTTATTAAATATATCACATACTTAAATATATACATACATACATACATATGATCAAGCCTGTCTCCCGTAAGGGTAGACGGAGACCATAGATCTCCATCTGCTACGATCTCGGCATACTTTCATAAATTTAACATATTCAATGACATAATCATAAATGTGGACTTCAGGCGCGCAAGTCTTCTTAGCAATCATTTAGTTGTGAAATAAAATATTTATTAGCTAGCACGCATGCACGCATACATTATAGATTGTGTAACTTTTAGCCAATGTACTAATAGCGTGCAATATACAACATGTGTTGGATGATCAGAAAACTAAATAAAACATTTACCTCCCCATTGCCATCGGCGTCGAAGATATCTATGACACGCTGTACCAATGGGTTCTGCTGCAGCTCCGGCAGTGACATGAACTCGTCAATCGACAGTGCACCCGAGTTGTCCAAATCCAATTTTCTGAATCGTTTGCCCAATCTCCGGATTTCGTCCGCGTCAACTGCGCACATACTGTGTTAGTGTCGGTGTCACACAATGCGGCAAATTTGCGACGACGTTCATTTAGCTTTAAATCCGTTCTCTTGTTATTATGCACGGTATATATATACATCGTCGTCGCAAAGTTGCCGACATTCCGGTGTGGCTCCAGCTTAAGTTCGCGTACATTACGTCACCGGGGTCCCCTGTGTCACATCGGATTACAATGGAACACCAATTATGCGACTTAATATATTAACCATGCATCGAACGTACGTATGTCGGGTAGAGAATATTTAATGTATATATATTGTATCCTCAAAGTAATCGTGTAAACAGAACGGGAGACAACTAAAAAATATAACCAAATTTTAACTCATTGAACATTTCATATTTTGTACTCCTCATAGCAATATAGCTTCTGAACTATGATTATTTTAGATTTACAATTATATAAGGCGCGCATATACAGGTGTCCCAACGTCAAGCCGAAACGGGGTGACAGGATTGATTGTAACCATCATGAGAAAAATCAGAAAAAAAATCTATCTATCCCCTGCAATTTGAAAATTATGGGCATTTAAGAAAAACCTAGAAATTTGGTCAAACTGTAACCATTTTTCGGTTATTGTGGTTAATTTTTATTATTTTTGTTCATTTATGCTGTGGAACCGTAATCCTAAATAACATTTATAGAATCACAGTAAAAAATAATGACACAATTGCCCCAAATTTTCCTAGAATTAAGACTATTTGTTAAACAATGAATTAAAATTTTCAAAATGTGTCGACTCTGAAAGGCCCTCCTTTAAAAAACAAATACTAGAGTGCCTTGGCAAGTGCCATTAAAAGTTGACGCATTTAATCAGGATTGTAAAATGGTACAATACTTGTTAGTTTCATACTAAAAAAAAAACAGGTAAAAAAATAAAAACCTCAAATAACCCGATTTTTGCTAACCCATTTTACTCAGTTAAAATGTTTTTTATTCGCACAAGCTCTTGGTAGGTTCTTAATTTTAAGATCTTCAGATAGATTTTTTTCTCATGATGGTTACAATCAATCCTGTCACGCCGTTTCGGCTTGACGTTGAGTTCTGGGACACCCTGTATACTTATAATTCACATAAAACTTCTTCGGCTTTTCACCATTCCCGGCTAACGCATGAACTAAGGACCTCCTAAGGTCACAATAGTTGATTTGTAGTCGCGAGTAATGACCTATTTGATTGTCCCTGATATAATACTACATACACACTGATATACACTAAAATAAGTAAACGAATAGAAATTTAATAAATCGATACATTAGGCATGCAACTTGTTAAATATTGTTCCCGTCGTTTGAATGTCAATCTATTCCATCGCATTCGTAGTGGACGTTCTAGCCGTTATAATTCGACGTGACGCAGGAGACCATGTATTATCGTACGTGTGTGAATGATGATATATATTTTTTTCAAACTTAAATCGAGACTTTACCGGGTCGATAGTACATTTCCTTTTTATAATGAGACAGGCACCGACTTTACTTATATATACCATAGATACGATCATTAAGCTGAACCCTATGGAAGTCGTAGTTGGAGCTGTCTAATTGGCAATATTGATTTATCTCGACACCCACTCCAAAAATCGGTCCACGTATATAGTTTCACTTAATAAAGCAATAGCCTACAGTACGTTTAGTAATTCACGAATTAATTCCATACACAGAGATAGAATAATAGAAAAGAAAAAAAATTCGTTTAGAAAATTTTTGTCTGCAACACGTGTGTGTCAACTTCCACTGGATTTTTTTGTATGGTACAGAAAGGCAAACGAGCAGGCGTGTAAATCGATGGAAAGCAATCAACGCCGCCCATAGACACACTCAGAGCCACGGGCATAGCAAAAGCCTTGCCGGCCTTGTCCGACAAAGAGACAGCGTGTCACCTGATGGAAAGCATTCAAGTCCGTCCATAGACATACGCTGTGCCACAGACGTAGCGTTGCCGACCTTTGAGAGATGTGTGGGCCTTATTTTGAAGGTTCCTTTGGCATGGGTTCAGAAACACTGCAGGAAGTAGCTGGTTCCATAGGTTGTGCGTTGAAAGAAGTTCAAACGTGCCACTTTCCGCAGAAAGCCCAATTTCGAGTAAGCAGCTTTGATACTGATTCTGGTGCTTTTTTTATTGGGATAGGAAGGTAAACGAGCGGGCGTGTCACCTGATGGAAAGCAATCAACGCCGCCCGTAGACATCCGCAGTGCGACAGGCAGTGCAGAAGCGTTGCCGGGGCGGATGGGGTTGGGGGAGTGGATCTGGCCTCCATAACTCAACCGCTCACCGGACGAATGATGGACACGAGCCATTTCTTTGGGTAGGACATTAACCCACCACGCTTGCCCGAAGCTGATCAGCAACGAGCCGAGGCACGACGTATTTATTTCAACCCGCGACCATTGACTCCAAAGGCGGTAGTTTCGCCCCTAAGTCAGTTGTGTCGTCGGATAATTCGAGCGAAAGACAAAAATTTTCCAAAATGATTTAATATTTATAAATTCAAAAGTACATACGCTAAACATGAATTCTATATGCCAGTGAGACAGCTCGAGAAAACCACACTGGAGGTGCATCTTCTTCTCTTCGTTCCCCAATACGTATGTTTACTACATAAATAAACCACTGTTCCCAACAGAAAGCGACAAGTGCATCTACTGACAACGTTATGTACATTCGGCCGCGAGCGAGCCATGGGCAGCATTCATAAGCGACTAATTACCCATCCAACGGCAAACACACTGATACAAATCTATTCATCCCGACAACGGTAAGACATAGTATATAACATATAACAAGAGACTCAATAGCGCAGTACCAAGTCGACACAATGATCATGCAATACCCATTCATATATCAAATACATATCCCATCGCATGCTACGGCAGTGAATTGTAAGTGATCTTTAGTAAGTAATTTACCTTATAGCTTTTATGGGATGGGAAGGCAAACGGGCGGGCGTGTCACCTGATGGAAAGCAATCAACACCGCCCATAGACATCCATAGGCAGTGCAGAGCGTTACCGCCCTTTACGGAAAGTTCTATTTCATTATTCCGTAGGCCCAACCCCCCTCGGTTGGGCCTACGGAATTTATATATATAGAATAGCTAGAATTTAAAAACGGCTCGACCGATTTGAATATTTTTTTTTTATTTTGTTGTGTGTCATAATATTAAAAATATATAAGGATAACCTAAAAGAACAGCTGGTAAAACGAAAAATTTTAATTTTACGTATTGCCAATTTTGTACTTTCAATTTTTGTCAATAAAAAATGGCGTTCACGGCAGCTTTATCGTCTAACTGACGTGTATACAAAACTGTCGCGTCTTTTGTGCTATTCAGAAAAACTATATAGTGCATACTTGAGTACTAACGTACCAGGAGAACATAAATACAGGGCAACATAAATTGTAGGTGAAACGAAGTATTGAATAAAAAATTACGCCCGAATTGAGTCATTCAATTGTATTACATTTAATTATACAAAAGAGCGAACGTCCCTGAAATAGTAATAAAATATGAAGAAAGGAAACGCAAGTGTTCCAACTTCCCACCACCTGACGAACGGCGTTCATCGATAAATAATTTATGCATGCACATACTTGCTTTAAGTGCATCAATAACCTAATTAATTAGTTACAGTCGTATCGACCCAAGGAAATAAGGTATCGGGAGGACGGCGGCGGGGGAGAGGGGGGGGGGGGTGCGAGGTTGTCATATATTCCGCTCTGTCACCCGCCGGTCAACTTTATTAGCCCGCTGAACCGTACAGATTTTACCTATAGCGTAACAGATGAAGGCAGGCGTGGGATCTTGGACAAAAAAAAAAAAAAAAAAATATATATATATATATATATATATATATATATATATATGTATGTGGGGTTTAATTGAGACTTCTTAATAACACATTTTAATATTATATTTTACAATATTTAACCTTAACATCTTTATAAACACCTTCAGCTCTTACTACTTCGTTACACCCCCAACGACTCCTCTTACCTTCTTTCAACTCTCTCCTTCTATCGTATTGTCCTCTCACTCGCACCTTTCATTCGAATGCACAGACATAATACACAATAAACAATCGGATACTTCACAATCCTACATATATATATATATATATATATATATATATATATATATATATATATATATATATATATATATATATATATATATATATATATTTTTTTTTTTTTTTTTTTTTTTCACCGTAATCGACTTAAGCAAATACTACCTTATGGATACGTAAAGGTGGTATTTGCAATGAAAATACTAAGTAAACATAAGTGTCCGTTCCTTTCCTTTGATGACAATTACTTATAACTATTATGCCGGTGACAAGATAAATACAATGATACAAATGTCTTGATAAGTCACGTTATGTGTTGACAGAATGGTGGTTACACGCGTTTATTTCATGTCACCCCATTTATATGCCTCAGCCAAACTATATTATATTGTATAATACGCCACCATAATTAAACAATATAACCGATAATAAGATCATGAAAATGAAATAAGAACACATCAGAAGTGGTAGAGTCACGCTGCAGACTAATATTTTGTCATGAATGGCATAATATTTATCTGTAGCATGAATGGGCCGGCTCGCCCGGGGAAGTACCACACTGCGGTAAAAAACCGACATCTGAGTGGTAGCTTAGCTACCGCGCTTCGTCCGGTGAGCGGTTGAGTTGCGAAGGCCCAATCCCCCTCCCATAATGACACTTTTCCTAAAGGCCGGCAACGCTTCTGCACTACCTATGGCACTGCGGATGTATATGGACGGCGTTGATCGCTTTCCATCAGATGACACGCCCGCTCGTTTGCCTTCCTATCCCATAAAAAAAACAACAACGTCACTTATGTAAGTTGGCGGGAAAAGTCCCAACTATTCCCATCTTTAAAGAGGCAAAAAAGACCTCTCCATTCACGTAAACTCTAAAAGTCAGCCAGCAGCGTCAGAACCTCAAAATCGCTAAGAGAACTACGCTAGGAGTCTCTCTGGCGGGTAAGGCCGGGAACACTTCTGCAATGCCTGTAGCACTGCGGATATCTATGGGCGGCGTTGATTACTTTGCACCATCAGGTGACACGCCTGTTCGTTTGCCTCCCTTTTTCTATAAAAAAAACTAAGTAACTAAATTTGAATCTATTTTTTTTTTTAATAAAACTTTAGTAATGTTTTTAAAATTACTTAAAATCTTAACCATTCGATTTAAGCTTATCCATTGGTTGACACGCCTGCTCGTTTGCTTTCCTGTCCCATAAAAAGTTATTATAATAAAGTCCACTAGTGAACAAAAGCCTCCACCAAGCGCACCACCAAGCTCGATCTCCGCGTGATGAATTCCCGTTTTTATTCTTCAACCGACGGATGACGGAAATCACGTTATTTTGAATCTGATGTAATATTGTGTAATTGCAAGTAAAGACAACATAAAGACATGAAAAAACGATAGTTGCAGTGATAAGAAATGATAATAATAAGAACTTTACAGCGCATACCGTCTTCAATGTGTTAACTACATTTTCCGAGGCTTTAGAGCGGGGGAAGGTTCATAAATTTCAATTTTCAGCGCAGATAGGATCAGTAATAGGATTAGTCGGTCCTCCGACGTTCCAGGGACGTTATATTGAACGAGCGGTGCGCTAAACTCGTGAGGATTTACTGCTATATTTTCTCTCTTAGCAAGTTTTTCGCGCAAGCAACATATATATACATATTTTTTATGGGATATGAAGACAAAGTAGTTCGCCGCTCGTCATGCCTCGATTCCCACGAGTGCGAGAAGCGACTAACGAAGAGCCGTTTCGCTACGATGAATGTTAGGGGAAGGATGGATGAAAAGATGGATGAGTGTAACGGAAACACCCTTCCTGTGCCGGGATCGTAGCGGATGGAGTTCTGTAGTCTCTGCTAACCACTACAGGAGGTAGGCGTGTAATATGTATGTATGTATGAAGGCAAACGAACAGGCAGGTCGCCTGATGGAAAGCAATCAAAAGCGTTGCCGGCCTTTGAGAAAAATGTAGGCTTGTTTTTCGAAGGTTCCAATGTCGTATCGGTTCGGAAAACACCGCTGGCGGTAGCTGATTCCACAGGGTAGCGGTGCGTGGAAAGAAGTTTCCAGAAAAACGCGGCGTACTACTGGATCGCCACCCATCCAGATGGTGGGGATGAAACATTTTCCTGTGGCTAGTTGTGTGGTAGTGGAATTCAGTGGCCGGAATTATCCCGGACAATTCCTCGGAATGAATTTTTTCCCCGTTTGAATACAATACGAGTACCTACGTCTACGAGCATAGAGAAAGAGGCATTTTACATTTTTTATTAACTCATTACGCTGTAGACACTATACGGCTAACGGAGAACCATCCGTGTACATCTCTGCATAAAGAGGTCACAGCGATGTCGGAGAAATTCTACGAGAGTAAATAATGTATCATTACAAATTCTAATTACGGTGACGTCACACTACACTCCAATGCTCTAGGGGCTCGATTTAGAGGACGACGAAGGGTGAAGTAAATATTATGAAACGCACAATATTTCTACAAATTTCTTTCGAGAGTATACACGAAGGTTGATAAAGAAAGAGTTTATTAATGGAGTCAGGCGTTACTTTGCGGAAATCCATCACTATATGGACAGTCAAAAGTTTTACTTAGCTAAGATCCGCGACAAGCAAAACAATAACAGAAAACTAGTAATGTGTTTTTTCTGCTGGATGAAGTGGATTTATTTGGAACTTAAACCAAACAGCGTCAACTAAGGTTGGCAGTGAGAGATCATTCCCCTACTGTGAGTGTTGGACTTTTTTTATGGGATAGGGAGGCAAACGAGTAAGCGTATAACCTGATGGGAAACAATTAACACCGCCCATAGACATCCGCAATACGTTGCCGGGCTTCAAGACATAAGTAGGCTTGTCTTATGAAGATTAGAACGTCATTACGATTCGGAAATACCGCCGACAGCAGCTGGTTCTATAGAGTTGTGGTGAGTAGGAGAGTTTCGAGAAAATCACCGCCGTACTGGATCGCCACTCATCCAGATGGTGGGGATAAAACTTTTGCTTTCAGCGGCAAGAATTATTGCGAACAATTCCTCGGAGCACTCCCCAAGCAAGAATCAAGGGCTGTGTCTACATCGCAGGAAAAGGCTTGGCATATAAGCCATGGTTCTCTTTCGATGGGATACAGGTTTACAAAATCATCCATGCAATGAAAGTAACTATATCAAATATTTGTTTATTAAACGTTCGTCACGGTGAGACGAATGACGCAGGTCTGGATCGGACTGCCTAAGACCGTGACCAATTCGACTTCAATTCAACATTTTTCCATGGAAGAAATACGCAAGTGATTTATTTAAACTTACAATATATTTAACTTTTAAAAAAAAAATTAAAATGAAAAAAATACTTATACATATCGTCTGTACATAACGCCTGTTTCCCGTAGGGGTGGGCAGAGACCACAGATCTCCATCTGCTACGATCTCGGCATACTTCCCTTGCTTCCTCCACACTCATTCATGCAAGCCCGGCGGTTAAGGTTAAAAAGTACTCTTGACCTGACCTTTCTTAAGCACTTCGGAATTTGGTCAAGGTATGTTTTTTTCCTCTGTCTTCGCCTACCAACCCCGCCATTGCATGCGCAATGCAAATTTCTTTTGCCAGTCGTCTTTCATCCATCCTCTCTGTGTGCCTAAACCATCTAAGCATTTTTCTCAATTTTTTTTTAAAATGACTACTACGGAATTCTTAATAACCATTTCTGCTAAGCTAATAACAGTTGTGTCTGTAAAATATCGTAGTAAAACTGACGGTCTCAGATCGTAAACCTTTACAATTAAGCAATCGCTACATTTTGGAATTTAGGCCGAAAAAAAATTACAAAAACATCACCGCGACGCAGTTGTCCCTACAACAACACGAAAAAAATTATATTTTTTTAAATTGACTAAAATTTCTCTCATAGAAATATTTTCAAGACAAAATTATGTTATCGATATTATTCGATGAATTCGATAGACAGCCTTCAATTTCGCAGAACGCTCGAGAAATAAGCAAACTAGCGCAGGCTATACACGAGCATAGCGAGCGTTGTGTAGTGCCAACATGCCTGAATATTCATGTGCAAGTTTAATCGACGAAAACATGATGTCATCCGTTATCGACAAACAATGTGCGCAGGTTGTTGATAAAATACGCACACATATCTACGACTATTGCGAATTTTTTGTTGAATTTTAAAAGGGGGAACGCACGTATTCGTAACATCACCAGTACGATATATTTATAACCAAGCATATTTATTCGTTTACTAGTAGATAACCCAGTGACTTTCGTTTCCCGTACAATTTATTGAAATCAAAATAAGTAAAATGATATCCCCTGGTAGGCTTATCTTCTCCTGGTATATTTTTTTTATATATGGCATAGGAAAGCAAACGAGCAAGCGTGCTACAGACAAATATTATGCTATTTTTGACAAATTATTCGTCTGCAGTGTGGCTGTACAACTTCAAATTATATGAGTATTTAGGTATGCAATACTTTTAAAAATCGCACAAAAGAAACGACAGTTTTGTATAACAACACGTCCGTAAGCCTTCCCTGTATATATATATATATATATATATATATATATATATATATATATATATATATATATATATATATATATATATATATATATGTATATGTATATGTATATGTATATATATATATATATATATATATATATATATATATATATATATATATATATATATATACTATGTAAAAAAATGATGCTTATGAAGCGAAACGCTGTAAAAGAAACAGTTATCAAAAAAAAATCACTGCATATTCGAATCAGAAAACAAAATATTGCATTGTCTTTCGTAGTGATAGAGCCACGCAGCAGACGAATATTTCGTCAAGAATGGCATAATATTATTTTCATTCATTCATCAGAATGTGCAATATTTTTTTTTTGTGACATCTGTGTCATTTAGTGTTTTCGCTTTTATTCCATCGATATATTAGTGTCAACGATTCAACTTCGATAGTAATGAAAACGTGATGTAGGCAAAAGTGTGTTTATTCACGATGTCCAATCGATAAAAATTCAATTTATGAAATTAATTGGCTCGCGACGCGTCCTACATGGCGAAACGAAAAAATCGAACAAACCAACACATGCGATGCTGTGATTAGTTACTACGATTACTATCCCGTACTATGTTATGTCGGTTTGTACAATATTTCTGTCTAGCGCGCTATATCCAAAAAAAAAACATACGAAATCTTGTTAACCGTATCAACGAAGATACCAGTTTGCGACGGTGATTATAAACCTTACCGAGCTGTCACAGCTTAGATTTAAACAAAACAATTTATATTAAAAAAAAAATATCTTTTAAATCAATCCCTACTTCGATATCCTACTAAATATGTTATATAAGGATTTTTTTTTTCTACAGACATACATATCGTCACGCCTTTCTCCCGTAGGGGTAGACAGAAACCATAGATCTCCATCTGCTACATCTCGGCATACTTTCCTTGTTACCTCCACACTCGCAAGCCCGCCGGTTAAGGGTACGCTTGACCTGGCCTTTCTTAAAAACTTCAGCAATTTGGTCAAGGTATGTTTTCTGTGGTCTTCGCGTACCGATCCTTCCATCCACATTCGCAAGGTAAATTTCTTTTGCCAGTCGCCTTTCATCCATCCTCTCTATGTGCCCAAACCATCTAAGCATCCCTTCCTCAACTTTTGACACCTTTTTTTCTCCCATATAGAAATAAAATTAATTATTTAAATTGAATTATATTGCTCAACGTATATTGCTCACCTATATACATATGTATATAGCTATATTCATATTGCTCAACGTATTTCCACAACATGAATATTTTTTCTAAAATTAACTTTCACAATATTTCTAGACAAAATCATGACGGTAAATCGTAAGCTGATTCTCACGAGGGCGAGAAGCGGCCAATGGAGAGCCGTTTCGTTGCGATGAATGGTAGCGGATGGAGCTCTGTGGTCTCTGCCACCCCCTGCGGGGGATAGGCGTGAATATATAAAAAAAAATTGTAAGTACAACCCTTACCAATTTAGCGACTCGTACTTTTTACTTTTAATGAAATATATAAAATGCAAAAATATCTTTGCCTAGCCGTCTGTCCGGTAGTTATGATATTGATACACGAGTACGCGACCCCGGCCTCCCGAGCTACTGCCGTATCACCCTTGTCTTCCGTTACGGTAGTATCATATCCCTATCATCCTCTCTAAATCAATCTTTCCTTTCCCCAGCCCTATCCTTTCTTCTCTATCCTTTTCCCTTCCTCTCCGCCAATCCACGGTCTGTCATACTAATGGCTAGGGGGCGAGCTTAGTCGCAAGCATGCCGACCGACCCATGCGGGGCTCTGCTGGGGCTAACCTCCATCCTCCCTTGCACCTCCTGGGATTGACTATAACGAATTTCAATAAACCTAATTTGTTAAAAATGACGGCGACGTGGTACGCCACCCGTCACGTCCCGATTCTCACGAGAGCGAGAAGCGACTAACGGAGAGCCGTTTCGCTACGATGAATGTGAGAAGAAGGACAATGGAAATCTGACTAGCCCTACGGGAAACAGGCGTGATGACATGTATGTATGTATATAAAAATACTGACAACGTTCATGATTTTGAGTAAGCAATCTACAACCTCATCTAAATTCGCCCGAGTGAATATGTAGCCAGATAGATTGACATATTGTTCTGAAGGAGAAGAGAAGATGGATTATGGACAATTCAAAAAAACGTCGAAATAGACGACCTAATAGACCAGTCACGCATTATGGACGAAATCAAGGCGCATCGACTTGGTTGGCTCGGTCACCTTCAGCGAATGTGGGTGGATCGGAGTGTGAAGTGGGCATATTTGTGTGGACCGAGTGGTCGAAGGCCGAGTGTTGAACGACCCATATATCGCTGGAGAGATCGGGTGGATGCTGACTTGCATTAACTTCAAGCCAGCGTTTGGAAAGAATTAGCGCAGGACACAGAGAAATGGAAGACTCTCGTTTCGGAAGGCAAAATCCACTTCGTGTCACAGTAAGTATGGAGTAGTTTTGTATATTGTATAACAAAAAAAAGTTACACAACAATAATATGAATACAAAAGACGGTCTTTCTTCCACACAAGTGTCGGATGTACAAGACGGTACAATAGATTTTCAGTGTGAATTAAACACATTACATATATAGGATAACTGATTTTTGGAATATATAAAATATATCTTTTTTAATAATAAAAATTCTTTATTTTGCATAAAGTGAGGTATAACAAGATGAAAAAAGACGTATAAAAGCTCCATCACATTACCACTTATAGCGTAGAAATTTCATTAGCTATTACATACATATAGATCTAAATGCATAACTAAACTATTATATTGTCATTAAAATTATAATTGATTTATCTATTATATACATTCGATCGATCTTGTAAAGCAAATAAAGCCCTTAGTATTATAAATATTTCCATCTATTAGCCATTCATAGTCTTTTTTTAATTATTCTTTCGTTCAATTGGTTTAATTCACGAGATATATTGTTGTAGATGCGTATACACATGAAAAGGCAGCTTTTGATATATTTACTGAGTCTGGGGTGATCTTCAAGGACCACGCCCGTGAAAACCAGCGTTATCATTAGCTGTTTTAAATAGTTCTTATAGTCTTAGTTAAAAATATATGCAAATATATATAGAGTATATAAATATTATAAACGTTAAGATGTTGAATTTCTAATCATTTTTTTTTAATTTTTTTCGGATATATTTTTTGTATATTCAACTGATGAATTCGAATTTCTCTCGACAAAGAAATACGCAAACCTTTTCGAACTCTTCAATAGTTTCTGTAATTAGAGGAATGTTTTTTTTTTAATGAGCTACACAGAAAATTGAACACAATTTCCAGCGTTCTTTCTCCTTTCAATAGAATCAATTTTCTCCTAACAAAGTTGTGATAGAACTCTACACAATAACTTCTTTGACGAGCGGAGAATTTTTTTAATGAGCTAAACATAATTATCGTTAATTTAAATGACTTGTGGTTAAATTCTAGAGTTTAAATGTGTGACCATTTTGTCGATTGCAAAATTATCTTAATGACCTAACTCGTTACACGAATATTAATAAATAAAATTAGTTAAAATACCATTACTTACGATCCGTACATCCTACTAATATTATAAATGCGAATGTTGGTGAGTATGTATGTTTGTTACTCTTTCACGAAAAAACTACTGGACGGATTTGGATGAAACTTTACAGTAATATAGATTATACATCGGAATAACATATAGGCTACAATTTGTAATGATTTTATGTTCTTTTGGTCGTAATACATGTTAATTAAGTCGAAAAAAAAAAATCTGGCCTCTGAGAGCTATCTTGGCGTACGCTGCCTAAACCATTGGAATTACACAAAGATGATGTACCGTAGGATTGTTTGTCTTGAACAGTTCTAAATAAAAATCCGCGACAGCATATACCTTTTATGTGCAAGCCACTATGACCAAAACTGTGAACAATAAATTGAGTAAAAAAATATATATTTATTTACAATGATCTGCCACGAAACTTAATGTGGCAGACCAAATTCCACGCGAACGAAGCCGCGGGCAAAAGCTAAAACATACATATAGTGAATATAGTTAATTTGTATCATCATAATGTTCACAATTTCGGTGATGGCACGCACCGAACTCTATAGGACGTGACGTTCAACGGATTTCTGTAGTTCGTTATTATACACGCGCGTGACTGTGATGTGGCTAATTACATGTCTATTCTGAAGACGCGCGCGAGACCGCGGTTTGTTCGGCCGTCGACACACGCGCAAACTATTGTATTTACAGCTTGTTCATATAATAATAGGTAGGTAGGTATGTATTAGCTGGCCGGTTCGGGCCTGTCGCGGTACGTCGCCAGCTTCCGACACCCACACAGCGTGTTTAGGTGGAGATCTATAATTAATACAAAGCGACGCTACCAAGTTCCAGTGCAAAGCAAGCGCCGACGTTCGCAATAGACGGTAGACACCGTGGGGACGACGCCATACCGCATTCGACCATCGACTCCTAGAGCACAAGGGAAATCAACTCACGCCCAGCATCTAACAGAACTGATCTCACGATTCAGTAATAAATGAACGTAGGGGAAATTTTATCTTTCCATATATTGCCTATTCTCTTATATCAGCTTTCCTTTTGATTTCAACAATAGCTCAATTTGATACTCTATTTTTTTTCCGATTTTTTATAATTATCACATATTATTAATAAAAATCTTATTTATTAATTCTATGCTATTGAAACATTTATAAAAAAATAAAAATAATGCACTAATTAAATTTTGGTCAAAATTTAAAACTACACAAAAATATGTGTCTGGGCTCAAATTATGGACATTTTGGACATATGGACTTACATAACATATTATTAAATGCTTCTTATATGCTCATTTAAAAGTTAATATTATTACAATAGTTATATAATTACAATTTCTAACTAAATTATTTTTACATATCATTTCTTATTTGATTGTAAAAAAATTAAGATTGAAATAATATGCATTAAAAATAAAATTTAAGCAAAGAATATATTACTAGTTTATTTGTAATATTCACTTATAACTTCCCAAATTCAAAAAGATAAACATAGAAAGAGCATTTGCTCTTTCTATGTAACAGTATTTACTGTTTCATTAAATGAATAATAGTATTTATATTTTGCAATAAGCCAGAGAATTATAAACAATTACATTCAGTTATTTGTTACTCATTGTAAACTCCACATAATTAACAGAGAAACTGTAGGCATTATACCACAGACCATTAGTGTGCTTTTGTGAGTTGACTTCCCTTAAGTAAAACATTCCTCATAACAAATTAGTGTCTAATTTGAACAACAATCTATCACAAAAACACTAATGACTTTGTCTAAAGGCGCAAGTGACAGATGCACTAGCCTCGACCCGAGGGCCGTACATGTTATGAACATCCAGAACAATTTTTTTTTTGTATCACCCACACGAATGATACGAGAAATGCATGAGAACATGCACGTTACACCAACATTGATAGAACTATGTTATGTTAACATTGATTAACTAATGCACATGAACATAACAACCCACAAAATATTGGAAAAATGACAAGCAGATGACAAAACAAAAAATAACTTGAGTGTTACTGTTCATTTTATGTGAAATGCTACTTCACTGGCTTTCCACTTCAATCTAATATCAATTTACTCTCATACGCTCATAGCTAAATTTGTATTTAATTTGTTTTGAATATGCACTATGAGGTAACAACTTGCCGTTGTTTTGCGATATGGAGAGAATTGTATGTTAAATAAAAATTGTTCTGGATATATGAGGTGTACGTGCGGTGTGTCAACATGGTGATGAACATAGGAGCGAGTGAGTCTGCAGCACTCACAGTTCTCCACTTTAAAATCAAGGCAGTTAACACGCGCTGAAACAAACTTGCCGTTATGTTTTGTTTGCACACCCTACGCCGCACTTCATGGTACACTATACAAAACTCCTCACAAATATTAAACGCTAACGCCTTGTAAAAATGTATCCATAATTATTCACTCAATAATAACATATTGGATAAAAGAATATAAAAGATAGGAGGGTTATTTTAACTAGAATTATTTTTAAAAGCAAAGAAGTTGAACAAACATGTTAAATAATTTTAAAGGTGATTTAGGATTTTTCCCGCCAACTTACATCAGTGACGTTGTGTTTTTATTTCATTTTCATAATCTTATATTATTATTATTATTAGTTATGTTGTTTCATTGTGGTGGCGTATTATACGATATAGTTCGATTAAGGCATATAAATGAAGTGATATGAAATAAATGTGGTTATCGTGACTTTTTAAGTTGACTGAAAAAGTCCATAGAAAGTTTTGGTAGAATAGCCACCATTTTATCAAGACGTAACGTGATAAGCTGACTAGTTACATTTCAAGAGATTGGATATTATTGTATTTTACTTGACACTGGCATAATAGTTGTAACTCATTGCCATCAAAGAAAAGAAAACAAAAGAAACGATGATTTAGTTAAGTTAGAGATAGATCAAATTGTTAATATTGCTTCACACTTACAGTTCGAACAAAGCTCCATAGGAATTGAATTTTCATTGCCCTGTAAAATATTATTAAGCAATTCAAATGATATTGTTTATACTCAATATAATTAATTAATTTATCAAAATTTCGTTAATGGTTTTTTTTTAGCAAATTTATAAATACGTATACCATTATTATTTATGCAGCAAACTATTACTGTTATTTTAATTGCTATGAAGCACATATATAATTTAAATGAAAATTAAATTTAATAAGACATTTAAAAGGGTGCAAAAAGCCCAACAAAAATAGAGCAACTAATTACACCCAATAATTTCAAAAAGGTAATAGATAACCAACATTAATGACTGTCTTAAAATTTTATTAGGAAATTAAGTAACTTACCATTTTGATTTTTTTATTAAAACACTGAAGTATATTATATTAAAATAGAATAAATAGGCGGCAGCGTAAAATCTCTTATTTAAGTCAATAGCAATTTAGTTACAAGTCAACTTTATGGCAACTATTAGTGAATTCTGCCAATGTCAAATCAGTACAAAATTAGTATCTACGAAGCGTTAGACACACCATCGATCTAAATAAAATTTACTATTGCCACAGATTATATAGCAATTTTAACAGCTTAAATAAAATAGGCAACCTAGTCACGGCCAATCTCAATAATAACAAAGGTTAGACAATGTCAATTGTTTACATTACCACAATACTATCGCCTAGTAATAGTAAAATTAGACTATAGACTTAACTTTTATTAGCACCGTTATCTGACTAAACTAACGTCCTATTCAAGTGCCACCAAGCCCGAAGATCAGGCTTGGTGGCGCTTCATGAGGTAGGCCTTTGTCCAGCGGTGGACTGCTGCAAGCTGTTGATTGATACCAAGACTAAACAACTGAACATTGATATTTTATCTCTATCTATCTCTAATAGTTCTCACGCATAATCTAATTTTAAGAATAAACTTATATTTTTATAACTTTATAAGATCCAATATTAGATTAACGATGACGTTCAAAAAAAACAAGTTTGCACGACAAGATTGTTGACATTTCCTTATTTTTTTTATTTGAAACCTTAATGTCAGGTACCGGGGAATTCTTGGGGAATCAATATTGTCCTGTATCATAATGAACAGTTCTCCCAACCTGTGCTACTCAAGTGCTGGCCTAAACTATGATTGTTCCTTCTTGTTAGGGATAAACTTCTTAAGAATAACGAAATTACTCACGAAGTTCACAAGCACGCCATATGCATGATCCTTAAGTGTGGAAATGAACCTCAAAAACAAGACTGATCTTCAGATCACTGTTAGTAAATACGTGCTCAAAATGGCTATTACCAGGTTAATACGTCCCATTGACAACAACAAATTTTTTTCACAGCCTATATATATATCCCACTGCTGGGCACGTGCCTGCCATTTCTGGAGGATCGAACATCTAATGCAGTACGCTTGTCCAATGCAGATTGGCAGGGTAACCAAACTTAAATATCTGTAGACCATACATATATTTATTCCGATGTATCGGAGATAGGTGGCAGCCGTACTACTGAGCCAGATGAAGAACCAAAATGGTCTGCGAGAATTGAAACTGATCATTATTATGCATGAGCATTATTTCCTAGCTATTTGGGTACTGAAAATTATTTAAAAATACATCACAACCTATAGAGGGTCGCCAAAATATAATTTTTGACACCCTTCTGGGTGTTTTCTATAAAAAGCAGTGTTATTGATTTATTTTTATTGACTGATTTTTGTAGTATGTGTAATATTATGCTTTTTATTCTGTCTAATTAGTGAGATTTGCTGGCTTAGGTTGTGTACACTCGACCTTAAATATGCCCACCACACATTTCCTTTTTATGTTAAATGGCGGAGTAACATTGTGCCCACCGAAATATTTTTTTACTTCCATAGTGACCGTTTATAATGGTTACAAAGAATATAATTATTATTTATAAAAGTATACTTATTCAAATATAAGAAATACACTGATTACGATCATAGACATGCCTGTTGTGTCTAAGCGCATTAAGCAATAGCTTTAGAATTATTGACCTTAATTGTGAACGCTACTTATTTCCTCCTTTACAAAAGGATAAAAAACTCAATTTATTTGAATCAATACCTATTACCTATAGTAGTGTAGCCATACCTGAGAACATCCTTCCTTAATTTGTTAAACATACTGATTTTTTATAGACATTTTTCATTTTATTTTCTCAAGTTCGCAACTTGGGTGTATTTAAAACAATACTAATATTTTGCGATTATTGAATTATATATGAAGGAATAGTTTTAATATTTATTTCTTTTAAAAGAGTGCAATAAATAAATTGGGATCTTATTCTTCCGTCCCTATTATTTAGAATATTATTTCGAATATATTATTTTGGGTCGGTTCTCCTCACTTTTTTTGCGCAAAGCTAATCTTTCTTAGGTTGCTATTTTATTCTTTATATTTCACAGTAAATTTAATTTATTTTGTATAAAATATCATTTATTGTTATTATATAATAGGGAATCAGGTATCTTTACAAAAAGTGTTTAAAATTAATTATAATGGTTATATATAAGTATAAAAAATATTATTATACTCTAAATTCATTAAGGTACTTAAAACTATATATAAATGCTCTGTTTTATTATGATTACTGTATAAACGATACATAATATGACCCTGTAATTGATGTTTCATTTAAAATGATGAACGGTTAAAAGCTATAACTTTTTTAACATTTTATTTGATAATTATAAATTATAAATCGGTATTATGTCACATAAAAACTCTTTTGTAATGATCATATTATTTTACAATCATTCCTTTTAATAACATTATTATTATTAGAGAAAATAATTTCGACAAGGTTTATATTTTTGTTTTTGTATTGTAGTTAGGTGATCAAACAATTCAATCTCAAGTAAAATAATAAATAAATTTATACAAATGCTATTAATATTTTTCTTTTCTTATTCCGAGTTTAGAAAACAATTAACAAATATTAGATTTAGTTTTCCGTTGATTATCTCTCTATTTCTGTTTATGTTTTTATAGTCTTTATTTTGAACGCAACTTTATTATTGTCAATGCCAGTGACAAATCCTTTACTGTCACATTTCTTCCCCTCCCGGCCCCCTTTTGTATCTGCCTTTTTTCCGTGAAAGCTCAACCATGGCGGCCGGGGTGAGTAATTTTGTCTCTTATTATCTAGTTCATCTTAGCATTTTATTATTAACGATAAATAGAAAATTTATATTTTATTTCTACCCAATTTAATGTATATTTATTTCTTATAGGTACTTTATACTTATCCGCAAAACTTTCGTGCTTATAAAGCATTGATCGCAGCCCAGTACTCTGGAGTCGATCTGAAAATTGCACCCGGCTTCGTGTTCGGTGAAACCAACATATCTGAAGAATTCTTAAAAAAGTTCCCGGCCGGTAAAGTGAGTGTCTTATTTTAAAACCTGTGCATAGTGTCTACGTTATCTGACCAGATGTTTCAGCCATTGACGTGTAATATCACTTAAATATTGTAGGTACCGGCATACGAAAGTGCTGATGGGAAGATTCTACTAACGGAGAGCAATGCCATCGCTTATTACGGTAAGAAAAAGTATACTAATACATTTATCGTTTTGTCATTGTACCACATTATCTGCTACCATATAAAGGAGACAATTTTTTGAACTGTTATTTAAAATGTAAAATTATTTAATGAAATAATTAACTTTGTTTGGCTCTTAAGCATTTCAAAATTATAAATGCTACTTTAAAGTTTTTTTGTCAAAGGTGATACAATTGCTTTAATAAGTAGATTTCCAAACACGTCATCTTTAATCAAATATAAATAATGCGAAGAAAGCGAAAGAGTGCTTGGCTATATTGCGAAGGAAGATTCAATAATATACTTCAAAATGTATTACTTCATTGTTTATTTCTTAGTTCATTTTCCATAGCTCATTCTACCCAAAACTGCCTACATTTGTCTACTAAACATTACTTACTCTACTGGCTTAGTGACTCGATGTGGATCTTGGTCTCCGAAACTAGAGTCCTCCATCTTTCCCTGTCCTGTGCTAATTCTTGCCAATTGCTGACTATACAACACATTATCATAGTTAATACTTGATTTTTGTTAAATTTATTGCATTTGCTTCATACTTAGTGCTAATAACATTTTCTGCTTTCAATGTGGCTTGCGAGTTCCTAAATTACAAATGTGTGTCTGTGATTCTACATCTTTTTTTATATTATTCATAATATGTGGACGGTCAGAACTTTTACTTAGCTAAGATCAAAGCGCGACAAGCAAACAAACACAATTTGTGTTTTCTACTGGAAGAAATGGATTCTGACTGTCCACATTGTACACTTCTATAAAATAACTAATAAACAAAGTATGGCAAATATATAACATAAGCAATGATTTTTGTGAATTTGCACTACACCTCTGTTATATATTTAGTAATTAATATTTTAATTAATATACACAGTTGCAAATGCTGCATTACGTGGTGAAGACCTTCATGCACAGGCACGCATATGGCAGTGGGCTTCATGGGCTGACTGCGAATTGTTGCCTGCATCATGCGCTTGGGTTTTCCCATACCTTGGGATAATGCAGTTCAACAAACAGGTATTTAAGTTTGAAAAGCCTTATATCACTCCAATGTGAATAAATACAAGTTGTATCATCGTCTAAATCATCATGTGTAATAAAAATTCTGTATTCATATGTGTAACCTGTGTTGCCAATCATTATTTGGCTCCCTATTTATCAGTTATGTTAATAAAGTAAAAATGTGTATTTGATTGTGTGTGTAATTCAACTTTTTCTTATGTCAGAATGTGGAACGTGCGAAGACCGACCTCCTTGCAGCGCTGAAGATCTTGGATGCCCATCTGTTGACTCATACGTATATTGTCACAGAGAGGGTGACCTTAGCTGATATTATAGTGTTTTCTACACTAATCCATGCATTCCAGGTAAAAATTTATTCTTACACATTTATTATAGAAGACTGATGAGTGTTGATGAAGTAAAGAAAGTGTGCCAGGATCGCAGCAGATGGAGGTCTGTGGTCTCTGCCTACCCATGTGGGAAATAGGCATGATAATATGTATGTATGTATGTATATGATGTACAAATTGCCCGACAGACATTGCCCTGCCCTGAAAATAACCTAGAACACTACATTATCTGTTGGGTCCCATTATGAATCTAAACCATCTGGGAGCACATTCCAGGCATTTATGAGAAGTTTCATTGATAAAAATATACATGTAATTAATTATACATACGTATTATATACATATTTGAAGACCATTGCTTCCTGTCTGTACTCTCTTATGGTGCCGAAACGTGGACATTGACGGTCCATCTCTTTGACAAGCTCAAAGTCGCTCAGAGGGATATGCTCGGAGTTCCTCTAATGGATAGGATTCGAAATGAAGAAATTCGCCTGAGAACCAGAGTGACCGACATAGTTTTTCAAGTTAGCAGACTGAAGTGGCAATGGGCTGGCAATACCTCTGTTGGAGAACTGACAATCGTTGGAATACTTGAGTGTTGGAGTGGAGACCGTGACTCGGCAAATATAGTGAGGGACACCGTCCCAGCTAGATGGAGCCACGACCTGCTCAAGGCGGCTGGCAAGGATTGGATGCGTGCAGCTGAAAATCAGGCTAGGTGGCGTGCCCTCAGGAAGACCTATGTCTAGCAGTGGACTGCCGTGGGCTGATATTGATATTGAAGGATATTTAATGTTTACAATAATTCCAGTAGTATTACTTTATTTTCGAGTTGTTTGTAGGCCTGCTTTTATTTGTTATTTTACTATATTGATATATTAAAATGTATGGATTATTTAAAACTGAAAACCCTGATTATACCCAATTATATTGTTCCAAAAAGTCCATAGTCCCATACAAGAATTCCTTATAACATGTTTGACATTATACACACAAAGAACAAGGAAAGACTGACAGGTATGAGTAGTATTTATCGACCATTAAAATATTTGTGATGCAGGAATTGAACCTATGAGCCTTAGCTTAGAAAATTAAACTTTCATCACTGCACTCTTGGGGTTTGTCAATGAGGAATTGATGTAAAAGTGTTTTTGCTAGATATTATTGTTGATTAAAGCTGATGATAATGAAATGAAACTGGTAATTTTTGTATTAACAGCATGTTTTGGATCCAAACATACGTACAACACTACAGAATGTGACCAGATGGTTCAATACCCTGGCACACCAACCTGCAGTATTGAATGCTGTTGGTGAAATTCCTCTTTGCTCTGCAGCACCGGTCTTTGATCCTAAGAAGTACCAGGAGCTCACACAGGGAAAGAAGGTGAGTTAATCTCAGAAAATGACTTGTATTTTATTAATAAATTTGACATATCCACTATAAAGTGATCAATATGTATGGTTCGAAACTGTTTTTGGATTTATGATTATTACATTGTTGTCAGTGAACATTATTGTTATTTTAGTAATTTGCAAATCCACATTCTGATTCTTTATTTTGATACATAATATTTATCTATTTAACATATAAATATAATTATTATAAAACTTAAACATGTTATTTACCAGCAGGATAGTGGCAAAAAAGAGAAGAAGGCAGAGAAGAAAGAACAGACGCCTAAAAAGAAAGAAGTACAACCAGCGGAGCCAGCAGATGATTTAGAAGAAAAGCCCGCTGAAGAATCCAAGGATCCTTTCAGCGCCATGCCCAAAGGGTATGTTTCTGAGTTTTGATACAATTCTCGGGAAGATACTGACTTTTAACATTCAATTATTAATTCACTATAGTAATGAAATTGAGCGGAAAACAACATAATTTTATTGGCATTCTCAATTTTTTGTTTGATCTACCTGTGTTTTGTTCATATAAATCTAAATCTCAGATTATATTTTACACAAGATTATTTGTTTTTGGTATTTCTTTCTTTTTGAATAGGAAAAGTTTAATAAGATAAATATTAGTATGATAAAAATAGTCATTATAAATAAAATAATGATCCTTCACAGTAATGACTATTACATAAAGTTCGCCTAAAGATAAATTGTATATTAACAGTTATTAAAATGTTCCAGCACCTTTAACATGGATGATTTCAAACGGTGCTACTCCAATGAAGATGAAGCCAAGTCAATTCCGTACTTCTGGGAGAAGTTTGACCCTGAGAATTATTCCATCTGGTATGCAGAATACAAATACCCAGAAGAACTCTCAAAGGTGTTCATGAGCTGCAACCTCATCACGGGTGAGTGTCAGAAATGATATTCTGTCATTTCCATTTATATCGAGAGAAACGGGAGGTCTTTTGGTGAATTTGATAATTCAAAAGTGCTTTTAGCTGGTAACACCTATGGATGACCAATTCCGGTTATTACTGTTTATCTCCAGTAATAACTAGAGAACCTTCTATTTCCTCAAACCCCTGATTCAATTCATGTGTTGAAAACGTGTTTAACAATTTTTCTTATATCAATATGTTCTCAAAAAATTCGTATAAAATCAGAATTAGGTGTAATCAATATTAAAAAAAATTTGATTGAGTTCATTTAAAAATGTATTTATGCTTACACATTTCAATTCATTAAATATATTATAAAAAATAAATTATACTTTGAAAGAACGAAAATAATATCTGGATTTTATTAATAAAAGAAAAGCTAAAATAACGTAAACATAACCCAATTTCAATCCATTGTCACTTTCTGACAATAAATATGTTTGGGCAAGACTTCAACCACCGTCACTACAATTATTTTGTTTATCTTCTTGCCAAATTATTTCTGAATCACCTCTAAAAATCTTTTGTGTCAATAATTCAGTAGTTTTCTCATTGTCTCAAATACTTTTCCCAAGACTGATTTAAATGTGTCGAAATATCTTTTGCTCCATTTGATATTAGATTCAAGAAAAATTCATTGAATATTAAAAATCCTATTAAAACAATTCGTGTAAATAGAGAATTAAGTTCTATTGTTATTTTATGAATTAAAATTTTAAGTTTGTGCCATTTGTTATATAATAATGTAGAAAAAAAGTGAATTTGGGAAAATTTTATGTAGTGATTATCTTGGTTGGTTAATGACTGTGTATTTATTTACAGGAATGTTCCAACGTTTGGACAAGATGCGCAAGCAGGCATTTGCATCCGTCTGCCTCTTCGGTGAAGATAACAATTCCACCATTTCTGGTGTGTGGGTGTGGCGTGGACACGACCTTGCCTTCCCGCTGTCACCTGACTGGCAGGTATGGAACATTTAAATGTTTGTTCACAGAAACATGGATGCTGACAGTCCGTCTGCTTCACAAGCTCAGAGTCGCTCAGAGAGCTATGCTCGATGTTTCTCTGGTAGATATGATTCGGAATGAACAAATCCACCCGAAAATTAATGTCACCGATATAGCCTTTCAAATTAGCAAACTGAAGTGACAATTGGCTGTTAACGTTTGTTGGAGATCTGGCAATTGTTGGAGCAGACAAGTGCTAGAGTAGAGATCGCGTCTCGGCAAACGTAGAATGGGATGCTCACCAGTTAGATGGTGCGACGATCTGCACAGGACTACTGGTAGAAATTAGATGCGTGAAGCCGAAGATCAGGCTAGGTGGCGCTTCATGAATGGACTGCTGAAGGCTGTTGATTGATTGATTGATTGAACCTAGTTCTAACTGAGCCTGCAGTCCTCTGCACTTTTGATACAAACAGCTAACTGTATGGTTTTGTATATTTATATATATTTTTAGAGTTATGAAACTAATTTTTTTCAAAAACGACCAACCACCTTTTTAATATTAATAAATTATTGTGTATCATTTCAATTGAACTAATAATGCTTGTGCTAGAAAATGGTTCTGTGGAGTTGTTCTATCTCCTCCCAGCCGCATATAGACTTTAATAAAAGATTGGTACATGCGGTATGTTATAAAACATGTATATATATTAATTAGAATAGAACATAATCTTTCACAGATATTGTGATGTAATAAGCCACCTTCAATAAATATTAAAATACTTAATACCTTTTTGCCAATTAAAGAGTCTGGTACAAATAGTTCAAGTGTGCGTAGGAGAACATTGGAAAACGTAAAATTAGTGTTTCCCAGAACTGACTCTAATACCTCCATATAATGAAGTATTTATTTCTTTTTAGAACAGTCTATTCGTTCTAAGCCTCTTAAAGATGAGTTGCTTTCCAATTACACCCACGCATGTATAAATCTCCGTCTGTAGCCTGATTGAAATATGTTTTGCTATTAACCTCTTAGGCATGATACGCCCATTATAGTGGCTTTCGCGAATGTTCTCTTTGTGACCGACGCGATATACATATATTTGTAGTGGTAGAGTCACGCTGCAGACGAATGCTTTGTCAAGAATGGCATATTATTTGTCTGTAGCATGAATGGGCCGGCTCGCCCGGGGGAGTACCACACTGCCGCAGAAAACCGGCGTCCGAGTGGTTCAACCCCACCTCTCTGAGAGGGGCCCATAATGACGATTTTCATAAAGGCCGGCAATGCTTCTACACTGCCTATGGCACCGTGGATATTTACTGGCTTTCCAGCAGGTGACACGCCTGCTCGTTTGCCTTCCTATCCCAATTAAAAATATATATATGATCTATATGGTAATACCTTGAATATCCTATTCCACACATCGTCATAAGCAATAATGATGAAATCACTTTATTTTTTAACAGATTGACTACGAATCATATGACTGGAAGAAGTTGGACCCCAGCAGCGAGGAGACGAAAAAGATGGTCAAAGACTACTTCTCGTGGACGGGCGTAGACAAACAGGGGCGCAAGTTCAACCAGGGCAAGATCTTCAAGTGAATAGCTGAACGCCTGCCTGTAACAACCATTGGGACTGACCGCGAACACTACTCAACTTTTTTTTTACATTCATACCACCATTCCAGTTTTCTGGTCTTTTTTATAAATAAAATAATATCTTTTCTATCGATCTTTGGTAAATAAACAAGGATTCAAACTAAATAACAGTTATTGATAAATGTAACTATTTATAAGCTTGTCTTTTTTGCCACTGATATATAACTATGTATTACATGAAATAAACTGTTTCATATTAAGTATAATTTTATTTTTCTATCAATCCCTGAAAGACATTATATTAGCTATTATCAAAAAAAGACAATTCCTACTGTCAATTAAATTGAAACTATGATAGCTGGTGTCAAGTGAAATACAATAACAATCGAGTCTCTTGAAATGTAACAAACTAGCTCACGTTACGTATTGATAAAATGGCGGCTATTCTACCAAAACCTTTATGGACTTTTTCAGTCAACTTAAAAAGTCACGATACACGCATTTATTTGATATCAATTTACTTATACGCCTTAATCGAAATATATAGTATAATACGCCACCACAATTAAACAATATATCTAATAATAATATAAGATTATGAAAATGAAATAAAAACACAACGTCACTGATGTAAGTTGGCGGGAAAAGATACACACGTCCTTATCCTACGCAAAACATCTTAATCCCGCTGATATATATCGGTAGTACTGGATGCTTACCATCAGTTTACCCGCTTGCTTGTTTATCTACCTCGTTTATATTAAAAAAATCGGACGCAGTCATACGAAAAGTACCAATTGAATTTAATTTATGAATTAATATTTTAAAAAAAAACTATTACCATCAAGTGTCATCCACTACAAGTTTAAAAAATATATTAGAACTCGAGTGGATGAATAAAAAAGTATTTTATTAACGATTGAAAATTTGTACAAAATGCACTACAGACATTTAGCACAGGCCCACAGGCATTTATTCCGAGTCTGGTAACCCCGCCAATCCGCATTGGACAAGCGTGATTTTGACGTCCGTTCCTGCAGAAACGGAGAGGCCCGTGCTCAGCAGTGCATATATGGGTTGTGAAGAAAACAAAGGGGATTTCAAACACGACAAAACAAAGAAAAGAAATAAAACAGCACACAATGGAAAGCAATTTTTTTTATATATATATTTTTAATATGTCAGACTTTTGCCTAAACTGTTAGTAGAAGTATTTTAATATTGGTACATACATTGTAAAGTATTTATTGTTCCAGCTTCAAAGGAACAAATTAACGATATGGCTAAAGTAACTGTCAAAGCGCAATAGTGCCGACGCGATGGCGCTTCGCAGCGGGAGAGTTTCCGAGGCACGTTGATGTCAGGCGCTTTTGGACTGAGAGGTGGCACAATTCTCATACTCTCGTCTGATACGTACGCACTAAGCAGTGAATACCATTGTTACAATGAGCAAACTGTACTTAGCGTTATATTTAAAATTTAAAACAGTATAATTGAAAACATCAAGATAATAGTTGATAATAAAACTTGTGCTGAGGCTGTTCTCTCCAGATGTCTCCGATGATCTTGTTTTTCGTAGAGTCTACTACACCTGAGGTTAACATGTGTCGAGGCAGGAAAAGGTTGTGACGATAGGGAGGTGGTGAAGGATTTGCTCACCGCCGTTTCTTGATAACTAAATCTCTATACACACTTCTTCGCCAACACATTCGCACAAATAGTATTTTATTTTTGCGATTTGTTCGTGGATGTTAGGTAAGCAAATTTGACTGAAATATTTCATTCGTTTTTGTAATTGATTTCCGCAAAGTAAGAAGAAAGACACAATGGATGACAAGAGCCTCAGCTATATAAATGCCCAATATAGCGAACTGCGTTGCGGAGCATCACGAAATCCGCAACGCGGCTAATACATGTAAATCACACGTCGAAGTGACGTTACAATATATCATTTACAACGAACGATATCAAACCTGCAGTCAGTGTAAATACACAACATATAAACGAAATACATTGTTTCTTACGTCTACCTAAGTTTTACGAAGGGCCAACTAGATACGTGAAAACACAAAGGAAATATTACGGAATACCGATATTGTTTTCGCGCATTATTATCTCGTTGCAGTTATAGGGGCACAAGCTACAATCTGACAGACAGGGATGTTGACTTCTTTTTATAAGCAAACGAGCAGGCGCGTCGCCTGGTGGAGAGCAATCAGCGATGCCGATAGACATCCGCAATGCCATGCATCGCAGGAGCGTGGAGCATCTTTGACAAATGTGAAGGCTTGTTTTTTTAAACGTCGCGATGGCATATGTTCTATTTATTGGGAGAGTGTTTAAAATGTAATGCATAAGAAAATAACCTAACATAAATTTGAAACATAACAAGTTTAAAATTATTTTTTTAATACAAGTAATACTTTGATACTACACTTTGATGGAGATTGGGGAGTAAGGGGATAACGGTAATAACATCTTAACCAGCCCAAGTCAACACCTGCACGTGCTTCAGCGGCGGTACCCAAGCGGGTACCGGGTGCTCCCTGCTAGATAACAGACGAGGCCCTGGTTACCGAGCAATTGCGGTACACCCGACCGGAAAACCGGAAGAGGCTTCAGTGAGCCTTGGAGTCTAAATAAGTCCAAAAAAATGTCTGGTGCAGAATGCAACGGGAAACCACTGCACTAAATTCCCAAGAAAATCACCATCAAAGTCACAGAATGAAGGATCAACCAGAGAGAAAGAGAGAGAGAGGGAGGGAGAGAGAGAAAGAGGGGGGAGAGAGAGAGAGAGGGAGGGAGAGAGAGAAAGAGGGGGGAGAGAGAAAACTTTGATATTAATGTTTTTTAAATAACTTAACAAACTGCAATCGAAATTAGTAATACTGATCACATGGTTTGTGAACAAGTGACGTAATATCTATATATATATAAAAATCAATTGTTATTCGTTAGTCTCGCTAAAACTCGAGAACGGCTGGACTGATTTGGCTAATTTTGGTTTTGAATTATCTTTGGAGGTCCAGAGAAGGTTAAAAGGTGAGTAAATATGATAAAAATTTTAGGAATATAATGTAGAAGCAACAATTTCGTTTTCCCTTAGAAACTATCCCTAACTATCAAATATTTGATGTTCGTCCCTTCGTTCAGAAATCAATTAAATTTAAAAGTCATTCAGAAATCAAAAGAAATTCAAAAGTGAAGTTATGTTTTTCATTTCTTTGGTGTACATGTGTAATTAAAAATCCTAATTCATATCGAGCATTTTTTATTACTTACGATTTCTTTTTGTTCCTGTTAAGTTTCGACCACATTTTTTACTAAAGTTGGAACATTCTACAATTTTCGTTCAGTTTTTTTTATTTATTGATTCTAAAGTAGTACGAAATTTGTCGGGTCAGCTAATATGTTAATAGAAAAGCGTTTACCGCAAATCACATTGTGATTATTACATTCCTTGAAAATAAGGAAAAATATTGGGATTTTTCGGTTATTAATGGAGTCAGGCGTTACTTTGCGGAAATCCATCACTATATATATAAACTTTTGACTGTCCATATAGGGATTTTTCGGATTTATATTTTATATTTAAAATTATATTTTTGTTTTCTATACAATCAACATCCCTATTCTCTCAGTGGATGTGGTAGCGTCAAAAGCGGTTAAATAGGCCAGAGGAACTATCCGGTGCCAGTGTGTCTACGTTCGCAAAACACATGCGTGCCCTACTAATAAATTTGTCGTAAATATGACAGTAAATATGAAGATTCCAAAACATTTGACGGA
Organism: Baronia brevicornis; assembly: GCA_031353405.1. Taxonomy (NCBI): domain Eukaryota; kingdom Metazoa; phylum Arthropoda; class Insecta; order Lepidoptera; family Papilionidae; genus Baronia; species Baronia brevicornis. The sequence goes on from JASFAT010002383.1 coordinate 688,292, forward strand.
CTATATGTACCTACCACAGACGTAAAAACAACAGGACTAACCTACGGTTCACCTGAGAAAGGTTCCTCTCGCTCCTGGAGCAAATTATTTAGTATCCCAACACGGTGCCTCTACGTGACGTCAATGTCCACGTGTCAAAACTGTGTATTTGTTTATCTAGAAATATAATGCATTTTCTACGCAAACAAAAAATGGGCAGTCAAAACTTTTACTTAGATAAGATCCGCGACTAACAAACAATAACAGATAATTAATAATGTGTGTTTTCCTGCTGGATGTAGTGGATATATTTGGAACTTAAACCAAAAACTTACGGAAAACGGCCGTGAGCAACTCTCCACCCACCACGTGAACGTCAAAAGTGACTTTTCGGTTGTCTTCCATAGAGTCTACTATACCTGAAGATGCCTCGTGTTGGGGTAGAACACGTGTCGTATACAAGGTGGAAAAGTGGAAAAGTAGTGTTGTGTATAATGGTTGGTGGGCGGAGAGTTGCTGACGGCCGTTTTCCGTAAGTTTTTGGTTTAAGTTCCAAATAAATCCACTTCATCCAGCAGGAAAACGCACATTATTAATTTTCTGTTATTGTTTGCTTGTCGCGGATCTTAGCTAAATAACAGGTTTTGACTGTCCACATAGTGATGGATTTCCATAAAGTTGCGCCTGACTCCATTAATCAGCAAATAAAGAGGTTGTTTGCGTAGAAAATGCATTATATTTCGTATCTGAAAAATTCGTATTACTTAATCTGCTGATTGTCAGGCAGCAGGTGACGAATTAAATAAACGATTTTTTCATTATTAAAACAAACTAGTATTTATGTTCTGTTCATACGACAAAAAATCGAACGAAAATGTTTTCAGTTTGGGAAAATTTAGAAAATACATGTCAAGTATTTTCTTTGATTTGTCTGCATTCGAAATTGTTTTGAGTTGGAATTTTTGTTGGAATGGACATTCAGTACGGAGAAAATCCAAAATTATCTTTCTGATCGTAGATATTGTTTTTAGTTTTGCTTAATTTTGGAATTTTTCTGAAATAGAATTTACATAAACGTTCAATACGCGGAATTCGGTATGTTTCGAAATAGAAAATATAATTTTCTTTATATTCAAAATTATTTCGAATCGGAATTCGGAATAATTTGAGGGTTTTCTTGGCGAGAAGTCAGGTGCTTCGATATTATCTCACAGATCGCAACTCTTCATTTTTGGACGAATGCACGTTAAACGAACTACGCTTGTTCAAGGCGGATTACTGCGGCACACAGACCCGGAATAAACACTTGCGCATTATACACGTATTTATCTCGATGCTTCAATCGAACCATTGGCTTCGCCACTTCGCCAGTTAGATTGATAATTTAGGTATACGATTGCTATTGTGTAGTGTGTTTTAGAAACGCTGAAGTGGTCTGAAGGCACTCAAACATCACACTGGGATACACACGCGATTCTCAATGCAACCGTCTACACGGGGGTCAGTTCGATAGGATACAATATAAAGTTGTTGCATAAACAAAGTGATAAACTTGGAACATTTTTTAAAAAAATATCAAAAAGGTCAAACATGGCTAAAAAGGGGAGTTACAAATAACGCTATAAATATGGTTATAGGTCTAACGAACAGGTAAATTTACATCTCAAAAATGATAACATCTCGCTTCGAGTAAATAAACGTATATCTAGTGTAAAATGTTAGGGTGACTGGCGGTAGCTGGTGGCACACGCGAAGACGCGTGATGTCAGTGCGGAGACGTCTCCTGCAAATGTGGAAACAAACATTAGGTATGCAGATTCTTTAATTATAATAAGTACCTAGAACATATTATGTTTTTACATATCCGACTCGAAGGACCAAAAATATTGTAAGATTAATGTCATGATAAATAAGGGGATGCAATATCCACTGTCATTGAACCCACAGTGGTCTCAATGAATAAACTTATCGGTAGACGTTTGGAAGTCCATCTGCTGAGTTTGGTTTAAATAAATGCCGTATTGTGCACGGCTAGGATCATGAAACGGTCCCTTGTGTATTATTTTTTATATAAATAAATTTGTTACTAAGAAAGAATTGTGTAAATAAAGGGGATGCAATATTAATAGTATGTCAGTAATGTATATATAGAGTTAAAGGCGAGTGTTAACTAGATTAAGTATATTTTAGCACTAATTTAACACAGGCGCATGTATACGGTTCGATGACTGTCAGTATCAGCTCGCGGCAGTCCACTGCTGGACATAGGCCTCATTCAAGGCGCGCCACCTAGCCCCATCTTCGGCTTCACGCATCCAGTTTCTGGCAGCAGCCCTGCGCAGATCGTCGCACCATCTAGCCTTTAATTTGCATCAAGCTATACTCTTGTTCGTTTGCCCTCCTATCCCATAGAGAAACGATGGGCAAACTAGCGATGTGCTGTTCACGAGTTAGTTATAGATTTTGGCAAATATAGTAAGGAACGCCCGTAGCTAGATAGAGCGCCGATCTGCATAGTTGACAGAGACTGAATGAATGTCGCCGAAGATCGGGCTCAACTGACTATATTACACTTCATGATGATTCGTGTTGAGTTGAAACGTGTATCGTGTACATTGTTGAATGTGTGCATATGAACCCATCTGACTTTTCTGACTCGTTTGACTCGTCTGACTCTTTGACTGTTTTAATATACAGGATGGGAAAGTCAAGCGCTTTCGCGTTGCCCCACCATTGCAGAGGACTTACCACGCCAGAACGGTCCCTGGATTGCCGCGGATGCTGAGAGTGGCGTGGTGTGCGAGACGGCTGCGAGAGATGCACGCTGAGTTCCACGCGCGCCTCGGTCGCAGCGTACTCCAGCGATGGAGACCTGTTTGTAATTGGCTGGAGCTTTGATTACTTGCTCGGCCCAGTCCAAATGCATGTTTTTGCTGACTTTCTCATATTCAGATGGGGAATTAATAACTAATTAACTGTTATATTGACATCCGTAGAGTCTGTAACACCAAAAGATGCCTAGTGTTCGGGTAAGGTTCACTCAAAAACAGTCAGTTTCGACGCTGTAGACAATTTTCTGTTGGACGTATACCTGTGAAACTTAGACCATTCGACGTAGTATTTTTTCCAATCTCAAATATGCAATAAAATATTTGTCATTTATTGACATTTTTGTCATTAATTTTCTTTTTTGTCAGATTTGGCTTTTTTACGTCGATATGTATGTACCACAGATATTTAATTCCCACTCTGTTTACCCAGCTAATTCGTAATGAACAAGGGTTGTGGGTTAATGGCCGTTGCTCCAGACTTCGGGAGGCCCGTGCCCAGCAGTAGCATATGGAAAAAATTAGCTATAAAATCATGTAAAGAGAAAGATCAATTAGGGCTTCTGTTGTCCTCGATTGTGATAATTTTGTTCGCATCGTCTTCGAATACATACCTTGCGCCGGGTGTGTCGTCATCCGGCAGGAGAGGCAGTTCATCATCGCGGCGCGCGTGGCACTCGCACCGGCAATGCTCCGGCTCCACGTACTGCACACCACCAGCTTCACCTTTCCCCGCGTCCCCTGCATCGCACTCTCCCGGAGCCTCGTCTCCCGCCGCCGGTAGCGTTTGGATCCGTTTCGGCTGCTTCCGTCTCTCCGGCACTTCCTCGAAGTCTATCCACTCCGGTTTCTTTCGCGACTCACAACTCGCCAGTGCAGTTTCTGTACACAAACTAAATGTTTTACCTTCACAATCAAAGAATGGGATTCTTTGAATAAAAGGACTTTATTACATAGTATTATCTTGTACAAAATGTGTAAAATTTTCAATCGTTAATAAAATACTTTTCAGTCACTCAAGTTGAAATACATTTTTTTACACTTGTAGTGGTTGACACTTGATGTTAATACGGTATTTTCAAAAATTAATTCATTAATTAAATTTAATTAATTAATTGTATATACGAGAAAAAATGTCTCTTGTATAATATAAAATATTTATTAGCTTACAAATTCAGGAATAAATACATATACATATTTATATTAATTGTACTTATTTAATAAAAAAATTAATAAAAAAATTTTTCTTTGTTGATCTTAGTAGGAATTGACTTGACAAATTGACCCAGTGGTGTAGCTATGGACTCAGTGTTCGCGGATTCAATCCCTCGCATCGCAATAAATATATGTATGGCCTACAGATATCTATTCCGAGTCGAATTGCACCGCTAATCTTTTCAAAGTGTATTTTGAAACCTTGTTTATGATTTGATCAAGGGGAGACATCTGGAGGCTTCCCAGGACCCTCCGCTTAATCCACCACTGTGTCCAACGCCCCCCGGCTAGAAGGAGCGACGATCTGCGCAGGGCGGCTGGCAAAGTGAATGCAAGAAGCCACACAACAACAAGATAGACAAAGTTAGATAGACTGATATACCCATATATGAAAACCATAGGGCTATGGAGAGGGTAATGCTCACAGTTTCTCAGGTGGATAGAATTCGGAATGAAAAAATTCGCCGGGTGACCAGAGTCACCGACATAGCTCCTCAAGTTAGCAGACTGAAATGACAATGGGCTGGACATGTTTTTCGGAGAGCTGACAACCGTTGGCGTAGACGACTGTTGGAGTGGAGACCACGACCCGGCAAACGTAGCTAGATGGAGGGACGATCTGCGTTAGGCGGCTGGCAGAGACTGGATGCGTGTAGTCGAAGATCTGGCTAGGTGGCGCGCCTTGGGTGAGGCCTATGTCCAGCAATGGACTGCCGTGAGATGATATTAATTATAAACGCTACAAAATAAATTGGAGCAAATATCAAAAAGAATATGTACACAGTTTATAGCTACCCATAAACTGTACGCTGAATTGCGAGCCTTCGAGTTGCATGCCGCCTGTCATCTGTTCTTTATTGGAGGAGTATGACGTATTTATACGTACTGACACCATTTTTTTTTTCAGAAAATAATACAGATCTATTTAATTATGTTTATATAAATAACACAAATATATATATATATATATATATATATATATATATATATATATATATATATATATATATATATATATATATATGATCACGCCTATTGATCTGCAGAGACCACAGATCTCCATCTGCTACGATCTCGGCTCATTTTCTTGGCTTCATCTACACTCAAGTAAATAACGCCCGGACTATAACTCTTAGACTTGCGCACAGCATGGCTACCTTTTAACAATGGGATCCATTGGCACGGCAGACCGTAGATTGGCGAAGAAGAAGAGAAAAGGATAGAGAAGAAAGGGAAGGGCAAGGGACAGGAAAAAAGGATTTAGACAGGATGATTGGGATACTACCGCAACGGAAGATAAGAAGTAATCCACTTCCTCCAGTAAAAAACACACATAATTTTTCCGTATTTGTTTGCTTATCGCGGATCTTAGCCAAGTAAAAATCCCGACTGTCCACATAATAATAGATATCCGCAAAGTAACGCCTGACTCTACTAACCATCCAATTGTGCTACCATGACTATTAAATTATTGCTATTAGTGATTGCATTACGTTATGGTAAATGCGATGAACTTATTTAATAAATATGATGCGGAAGCCACGCGAATATAAACAAATAATGTTAAGGACGTCAGTAATATTTGAATATACGCACACACATTTCGGACTATTTGTGTTTCGACTCCACTTTGTTTACCGTTCATAATACAATGTCGCTTAAATAATCCGTGCCACGGCTGTAGTTTGTATAAATAAATGTTCATAATAACTAACCAGTTTAGTTTAATATTTAATAACATGCACTCGGAAAGATTTGACGTCAATACTATGGAAATAGATTTGCGATATAAGATACCTAATTGCCATCAAAGAAAGAAAGAAAACAATTGAGAATTCGATATACGATATTTTCTTTTATAAACATATTAAAAGTCTCAACAGTCAGAATTTTTACTTAGCTAAGATTCGCGACAAGCGACGTGTCGCGGATCTTAGCTAAGAAAAATTTGACTGTCCACATAATAATGGATTTCCGCACAGTAATGCCTGACTCCATTAATCACCAATAGTCAATGTAAAGCTATAGGATTCCCAATATTTGTTTTATGGGATAGCAAGGCAAAAGTGTGTCACCTGATGGAAAGCAATCAACGCCGCCCATGGACATCCGCAATGCCATAGGTAGTGCAAATGCGTTGCCGGTCTTTAAGGAAACTGTCATTATAGAAGGGGGAGGGGAGTTGGGCCTCCAGAACACAACCGCACACCGGACGAAATGCGGTAGCTAAGCTAGCATTCAGACGCCGGTTTTCTGTGGGAGTGTGGTACTTCCCCGGGCGAGCCGGATAACAAATATAAACAAAGCCACCCTACTACATACTTCTCATGGGAGGCCTAACAGGCCTATGTAAGAGGAAAAAAAGAGTGGCTAGGCTGTAACGTTTACCTAAGTAATAAAAATTATACCAATTAAAATCATATATCCAAGCGTAGACATTAGGAAAACAACCGGATATAGACGGAACGACCGGAAATAGACTAGACTGTTATGATTGTATTAATGAAGACAGTAATAAGTGAAGCGTAATCTGTAATTGTAAATAATGACTTTCCGATATATCTTTGTCAATTATATTGCGTAAAAACCTTTTTACGCAATATAACTGACGAGGGCGAGAAGCGACCAATGGAGAACCATTTCGTTACGATGAATGATAGCGGATGGGGCTCTGTGGTCTCTGCCAACTCCTGTGGGGGATCAATATCAATATCGGCCCACTGCTATCAAGGCAGTCCACTGCTGGACATAGACCTCACCCAAGGCGCGCCACCTAGCCCGATCTTCGGCTATACGCATCCAGTCTCTGCTAGCAGCCTTGCGCAGATCGTCGCCCCATCTAGCAGGAGGACGTCCCACACTTCGTTGTTGATTGATATTGATATATAAAACCTTTTTAAACAAATAATCCCACTTTTTCATACAAGTACATGGCACTGCGAAACATAACCTAACATAACCTAAAAGCAAATGTCCTGTTTTTATTACACTCACTCCAGTTTTTTTTTCACACCGATGTCCGCGTCGTCCGCGAGGCTAACGGCATCCCGACGTCACTAGTTCAGCGAGTGGCACTGAGTACTGTGGCTAGATTCCAAGAGAGTGCACCGACGTGGTGATCAACATGTAACATGCAACACGTATAGTATTGTATGTCACTCGTTGAAGTAGTGACGTCGCAATTACTAATATTATTAATTTTAAATACTTCTATTTAAAAATAAAAAAATATTGAGTTTTTATTATTTATGTTCGAAAACCTACTACTGCAACCGGACACCCTGTATTAGTAAAAGAAATAATACAAAATAATAATTACCATCGCTGCCACTCCTCGTCCGCGGTCGCTCAGGGCGCGGAGGAGCCGATGCGGATGCGGTGCGGATGCGGCGCGGAAGTCGGATGTGCAGCTTGTCCGATGGTGAGTGAGGCGCGGGAGTGGCCGCCGGGGATGACGGCCCCACTGCGCCATGCGGCCGAGGGACGCAGGGGGGCGCTGGAGGTGTGGGAGCGCCAGCGCGCGGCCTACGCACGCCCGCCACACGAACACCGCTGCGCTCACGCACCGGCACCATGGGCAACGCTAGCGACCGCTCGAGCGGCAGGGTCGTCGGCACGTACGGCAGCTCCTCTTCGAACGACTCCTGCACGACCAAACCGCGACGTTCGACCTCACTACCGGCACGTCGAGTCTCCGCTGACAGCCCACCTTCCGATTCCGATGAGTCGTTGTCCTCACCCGGGGACACTGTGTCCGCCAACACAGGCTCTGGCGCCAGGGGCCGTTCCTCAGGCGTTTCCATCGCCGATATGTGTGTGTCACGCAGCCCTGTCAATACCTCTTCGGTGTCGACGAAACTCGGCAGCGACTCCGACGTTTCGCCAGTTACACTCGGCGTTTTCGTGATGCTCAACTGCGTGCAAAACACTTGGTCCCCGCTGCCGACTTGCGTCGTGAAGGTTATCCGCTCTCTTCTCTTCTTGTAATCCTCCTCGGTGCCGCGTTGTTCCGTGGGTGAAGTGATACTCGTCCTCTCCGAGATGCTCCCAATCTCGTTAACATTGGAATCCAATCTATCGTCTGCGTTTCTCTCACACGACGATGTCGTCCGCTCTCCGGCAGATATGCTTCGGCTCGATTCAGGCGTGGGTACAACGCTTGAAACTGATGCACAGTCCGCGCTCTTCTCTGTGGGTGAATGTAAAGGTATGATGATGCTCCCATCGGGCAGAACGGTCCGCTTTGTCGGTTTGTGTACAAGCGCCGTGGAACAGGCTGAAGTGGGCCGCTCGGATGGGAGTCGCTGTGGGGCTGATACAGGTCGCGCCGGCTCACGGGCCAGGATCTTAGCAACGGTCGTAGAAGGCAGATCCCTTTCTGTCGATTGCGCAGAGCTGGTTCCGGCTGCTTCTTCAGGCGGTGTCCGCAAAGGAATGTGGATTATTCCATCTTTCGCTTGTTCGTAATACTTAAGCTTTCCGTTACGTCCCGGCTTCTCTGCGGATTGTGGTATAAACTGCCGCTGAGGCTGCACGACGGGTGACGCGTCCCTGGAGCTCGGTGATGGCGACGTAGCATTTTTCCTCGTAGTTTTGAATAGTGATAGAACAGACCCTCGAATTTTGGCCGCTGACGTTGGTGTAATTGAACGGTCCCTGCTCTTACTGCGCGAGCGACCCTCATTGAGACTTTTTTTTCGACGCAATACATCACAAGGCGACTCCGGCGAGGCGATAGTCTCGCGTGACTTGAATAGCGAACAGAAGGAAGATTTCCTGGAAACGGGCACCCCAGTCGGCGAAGGCGTACGGCTTCGCTGTACCCTCCGCACCACTGCTGGGCTACTGTTCGCATCGTTCAGTGCCAGCGTAACCGGTTTGCGGGCTGGCTCAACGCCTATAAGGGTTCTCTCGCTTACGTCTTCGTCATCATCGTCATCGTACTCGTGATCGGGTTTCAGTTTGATTCTGATAATGTTCTTCGAACGATTGCTACTCTTATATACTTCTGGTTCGGATGGCTCCCGACGCTCCCTGGATTTCACTCTTCTTTCTTCAGCTCGAGCTCTGTTTCGTGATTCCTTCTGCTGTTTCTCGTTATCTAATACTATTGTACACGGTGGAGCGGATACGGCGACGATCGGCATCGGCTGCGCGGCCGGCGACATTAGACGTGCCACGTTATTGGGTCGCGCGCTCTCCACTGTCACCTCGATGCGAACGTCGCGACGATCCCGAGCGTCCACACGCTCCGCACCGATACCGCTGACTGACGCCGAAACGGAGTTTGATTCACCACTGGAAACGGTTGCCATAGGTGCCGTTGCATTGGACACTGCAATGGCAACGGGCGATGTGCCTGGTGCTGACAATGTTACTGGCGGAACTTCAGTTGGCGCAGAGACAAGTGTCGGTAAGGGATTGGTGGCTAGCTTAGCTATTTCTAGGAGTCGCTCCTCGACTGCTGCGGCGCATATCTCCGGGTCAGTCTCGATAGGCTTCGGGCCGCAGAAGGAGGTTTCGAGTAACATCTTATGGGGCGAGGGTGAACGCGACACGCCCGATACAACTGAGAGACGCGACACGCGACTGGCATGGCTGAAGGCTGATAACGCCGAATTGGCGGAGCACTGCGAGCCCACGCTCGAGAGACGGCTGGTGCGTCCGGACACGACGAGCAGCGCTGTTTCCGAACCCTGACTATCTTTGCGGGAATGGCGCCGCACTGGCGCCGGCGCTGCCCGCTCGCCGGGCGCACCCTCTAGGAAGGCCAGCTCTTCGGTTGAGGAGCGCAGTTCAAGCGCGCCGTCCTCGCGGAAGCCGAGGTCGAGACGGGCGCGCGAGTCGTCGCCGGCGCCCGCGAACAACGCGAGCTCGGGGGAACTGTCGCGCGAGTCGTGGTGACTGGAGCTGGAGGCGCGGGAGATGTCTATGCGCGGCGTCGCCGGTGCGTGCAACGCTACGGCACCCCGTAGCGCCGGGGACGAGTGGGAGCGCCCCCGCGGCTCCGGCGGCGCTAACCCCTCACACGCTGGACCGGGCGCCGGGTCCTCACGTATCTCCGGCAGCCGGAACGTCTGCTTGGTCTCGGGGCTCGACTGCGGACACGGGGATGACGAATCGCATTAGGGCTTCGGAAAGATTACAAAACATGCCGTACTATAGATTATATAGAATAAATAGCATACAGAACGATGTACCTTCGCGTGCAGTGAAACAATCATTTATTGACACCACAAAGTTACATGTATAGTATATGATATAGTGTAAGAATAACAATGTGTCGGGCTGGTGCCTGAACTAGGGGTGAGCCTGTATCTCAGGTCATTAGCCTTCCACACGCACAATCATTTAAAAAGGGGCACATCAAAATTGTTGTACAATGTTGTCGCCGTAGCGCTGTGGTGCTCGGCTGTTACCTCGTCGGAGACGTCGTGGTCGAAGGATGCGATGGGCGCGGGCCCGCGCCGCGGCCGCTCCCCGGTCGCCATGCGCCGCTGCTGGGGTCCGAGCACAGCGCCAGCACGCGCTACATGCACGCCGCTGTCACGCTGCACATTTGCAACTCACACGAGGGGGGGGGGGGCGGTCGCAACTTACACTTACACTGAGAACGTAATACAATACACCTCACTCGAATACAACTCTATTATATAATCGATCGGTAGGCTCGAGTCACCCGCGCACAATTGGAAGTGGATTGAACGATTCGTTACGTGGAATAATCGCCCTGGGGCGACGTCGATGGACAGAGGCGCGGTGCGTGCGAGGGCCGCGGTGACACCGCTCGCGGCTGGGGCCGGTGATGGCGATCGCTCCCACAAATCGACGCGCGTCGTTTTTTCCATACGCATGCGTGGACCTCCGTCCCGCGGCCCGCCACCCCCCCGGGTCGTTGTCGTGCCGTCGGCGCGAGTGACACCCTGCACCCTTAACCCGTATGTATTATCAGGAATCTGCATTCGGCCTTGGTCTCCAACGACCTCACGGAAAACATCTTCGGGATAGACGACACCTACGCATAAAGATACGTTTTGCGGGACGTAAACTTATTTGCATGTTTGTACTCACTCTTCGAGGAAATCGAGTTACGTTTATGCATTCGTTCTCTTATCGATAAATACTGTACATGTTGACGCAAAAAATCGAGAAAATGAATAAATTGTTATAAATAAATGGAACTAAAATGATTATTTTTTATGGGATAGGAGGGCAAACGAGCAAGCGTGTCGCCTGATGGAAAGCAATCAACACCGCCCATAGACAACCAATGATTTGCTACACTGATAAAAAATATTCAGCAACAAATATTGATCTTGTTGTAGACGATGTTTGTACATCATATTACTATGAAATGCGTAGAAATGCGTTAGAGAGATTGCACATTTTCAACATATTAAACATAAGTCGTTTTAGCATAGGTATTAGTAATAGTATATCGGCCCCCCGCTCTCAGCGGCCGCTATGCTGCTATGTGTGAGCTGGTACGAGTTGATCATGTGAAGCGATAGGCTAATAATTAGTTTTTTTTAGTAATTTTGAATCTTATATATATATATATATATATATATATATATATATATATATATATATATATATATATATATATATATATATATATATATATATATATATATATACGCCTATGCAAAAAACGGGCGGATTTGATTTTTCCACATTATTGTAATTTAATAATATTAATAATTATTAATATTAATAGTTATTAAATATTATATTTAATAATTTACTTCAAAAGAGGTTTTAATAGCCAAACTATATGATTGGCACTTAATAAAGTGTCTGGGTATGAAAAAAAGTTTAAAGGTTTTGTTTTTTTAATAAATAATTCCTTTTTTAATTTGTGACTTTTCGCGGGTTAGTTATTAGTAGGTTATCAGACAACTAAAACTCCCTTTTTATTATTTTAAGACGGTATACGGAAAAACTTAATTTAAGTTTGTGTATATAATATTAAAAAAAAGGAATAATAATTTATGTTTTTCGCATCATTCTGCCTTATTGTGACTTAAAACAGATATATTTGTGTCTATTGTTGTGGCAAAAAAGCAATAATACCTGCTAAAATTATAGCTCTGCTGACGTGAGTCGTTCAACCGTTCAAAGAACCTGGACTCGATACCAAGAGAAAGGTTCCGTCCACTGAAGGCAAGGTTCTGGGAGAAAACGTTGCACACAACCACAAGACAACCGCTTTTTAGTGACTCAGGCGCTCAGGAACCGCAAATGCAGTTACATGGACCTCAAAAGAAACCTTGAAAAGGTACGAGGCTACACAAGTTAGGCTATGGACTGTAAGGAGGAGGCTTGTAGCTGCTGATATACGCAGTCGACGACCAGCACGGGTCCCCAAATAACATGGCATTGTTCGATTGTTTTTTTAATTTTCTTAGAAAATGCATATCTTTGACACTAGGTAACTGGAGTAGCGTACTCTTCTCTGATGAGGATCGAAGTTGATAAGATCGAAGAGGTTTACATTCACTAAAACACCGATTCTAGGATGTAAGCGTTAAAAAAATGTGTTCCTATTTAAATGAATCTATATCTTTGTTGGACAGTTAAAATTTGTTAAAATTTTCTATTGTTGTTGGCTTGTCGCGGATCTTAGCTAAGTTTAAGTTCAAACTGTCCAAATAGTGATGGATTTCCGCAAAGTAACGCCCGACTCCATTAATTAAATATATCTTTGTTATTCATCAACAAACGAAACGCACGAAAAGCTCGCGAGCACGTTTTGTGGTAAATATATAATAAATACGGCCACCGTATTTGTGTACAGTACAATCGTATAGTAATTATAATATTATGGTGGCGGCCAGTAGCTGAAAACAGGTCAAGTGGATATAAATAGAGACGTTTATTGGTGTTTAGCCCGGGGTCGCTGCACCGGGAGTGTCCTTGTTAGAATTACAATTTACTATGAAAGCTCGCACAATTTACTCTATTCTCGGGAAATTCTTGGAGAGTGAAGCAATAACAACGGTTGAATGGACTCTTAGTTTACTTCATGTTTTGTTAGTTTAGTTTATGTCTCGTCGCTGACTATTGTTAACTATAACATAGTTGCCGTCGTGAAGGTGCTACGGGCACCGTTTGGTCTTCTTTTTGCTCTTGTGACGTAATTTCTATTTAAATCAACCACATAGGCACTGTGTGAACCTTCATCTTGTAATGTCTATATCTTTTTGTTGTTTATTTTATTTATAAAATACGACGACCGATTGGTTCAGTGGCGGGGCCCTCCGCCCGCGGAGTCAATAGTCGCGGGTTCGATCCCCGCATCGGATATGTATGGATTTATAAATATTTATTCCGAGTCTGGTAACCCCCCCAATTCACATTTACTTTCCTGTCCTTTTCTTTCTTCTCTATCCTTTCCCTTCCTCTCCGCCAATTTACGGTCTTCTATGCCCATGGATGCGTGGCTAAGGGCGAGCTTAGTCGCAAGCGCACCTGCCGTCCCGGGATCGGGCTCCCCTGGGTTCTATAGTGCCCTACCTCAGCATGCAGGGCTCTGCTGGGGCTGACCTCCATCCTCCCTTGCGGCTCGTGGGATTCACTAAAGACAAATTTAATATACCTAATTTTTTGAAAAATTACGGCGACGTGGTTCGCCACCCGTCACTTCCTGATTCTCACGAGGGCGAGAAGCGACCAATAAAGAGCCGTTTCGCTCCAATTTAAAGAAAACAATAAATAGTTAAGCCGCCCCTGGGGGGGAAGGGCAGGGAAAAGGAACGATGGATTTAAACAGGATGATAGGGATATGATACTATCGCAACGAAGACAAGGAGTGATACGGTAGTAGCTCGGAGACCGGGGTAGCGTACCCGTGTACCAATATCATAACAGGCGGCTAGCAAAGACACTCCCTGACGAATTTGAACAAGATATATAAATAAATATGTACATATAGGAAAAGTGTGAAATTGTAGTAGAAATTGCAAAATATATAGAAAAGTAAAAGGGTTAAATAGGGTATCTACGCCGCCTATCGCCTATTTCCCGTCTAAACTTAGTTACCCCGTTTTCAATTCAGGTCACAAAATTGGGTTGATCGCTGGAATATCGCCAGCCGATACACCCATTTATAGCGTTTTATTTCAATTAACTTGTTACCGTTGCTATGTGGTTAGGATACTGACAATCCGATTTCAAATAACCGTGGTGACGTGTCTTTTACTTAAGGCATACTGGGATATTCATCTCTCAGCATTTTTTTTTCAAATTCTACCATGAGGAGTGCTCTGAGGGATTGTTTGGAATAATCCCCGCTGCCGAATTCCACAACCGCACAACTCGCTGTAAAGAAAACTTTAATCGTCATCATCTGGATGAGTGGGGATCTACCACGGTGCGCTTCTTTCAAAATTTCTTTCCACGCACCACCACTCCGTGGAACCAGCTACCTTCGGTGGTCTACCTAAAAGGCCAGCAACGCGGAGGCGACTCCTGCGGTGTCGCGGTTGACTATGGGCGGCATTGATTGCTTTCCATCAGACAGTAAGCCTGCTCGTTTGCCCTCCTATCCCATAAAAAAATAAAAAAACAATCAAATACGTAGGTTATTCAGCGGTTATTAATTTTGACTGATCTACCCTCACTACTACATAGATAATGTAACTTGTATTAACACACTGAACTTTACGGTTCACTGTTCAGCGAGTCCTGTGACTGATAGGCCTCTTTCAGCTGTTCCCACTCTTCTCTATTAAGGGCCCATCCGTATTATTAAATACTGTCTCTGCACTGATTCTAAGATCCGATGGATCAAATTGTTAAGTACTGTTCTATATCCGGCTGTGATGAACCAGGTTGTCGAATATGTGGACTGTATAAATGAAACTATGGAGTCAGTAGTATAATAAATTGTCAATATAATCAGTTTAAAATATAATATACAAAGTCAAAGTCACAGGTTCAATTTGGAAGCTAACAAAGTTTATAGGATTTACAGAGTTACTAGTTTTATGCACTTAATTAATTCTTAACCAAAATGTTAAGTAAATCTTAATGTCGAGTGTACTCGTCTCGCTGAGTGTGTCGACCAAACTAGTCAAATCGTTAACTAAATCTTAACGTCGAGTGTACTCGTCTCGCTGAGTGTCTCGACCAAACTATTCTCGCTGATTCCATGCGGCCATGGGAACCGCAGGTGCAACGAAGCGGGGGCTGAGACGGGCAACCATCGTCACTCACCACGAAACATTATGTCGACGTGAATTACGTCCTCAACAGTCGACATTGAGTTGTCTCCACTAAATTGTGTCGCGCATTCCACGCGGCCGTGGGAACCGCAAGTAACGAAGCGGGAGCTGAGACGGGCAACCATCGTCACTCACCACGACCCTTATGTCGACGCGGATTGCGTCCTCAACACATATATTACGTCTCACTTTAAGGGGGAAGAATTTTGAAGAAGAAGATTATGAATCATTTATCGTTTTTAATTGGTCTTTTGTATTGATTTATATTTATATGATTGTATTGAATTATTGTGAATATCATATACAGATAAAAACCTGTCTTCACTTCACGCAAATGGTTTTGAACAAGATGGCGGCACATTTAACATTGTTTCCGAGAACATGGCGCTTCTTTGTGAATTCTTCTCCAACAACTTAATAAGCGGTTAATCAATAAATCGGTGATATGGTTACCCAGGTTGCCACATCTCACCCTTATGAACTTTTTTCTGTTACCTCATAAGTAAAAACAAACAAACCCGACGAGCATTGCGGCTCTAAAAGAAAATGTCATCCACGAGGTTAATGGCATCTTTATATGTACAGTCAAAAGTTATACTTAGCTAAGATCCGTGACAAGCGAAACAATAACAGAAAATTAATAATGTGTGTTTTTCTGCTGGATGAAGATCCTTTTCGGTTGTCTTCCGTAGAGTCTACTATACCTGAAGATGCCTCGTGTTGGGGCGAAACACGTGTCGTTTACAAGGTTGAAAAGTGGTAGTGTGTGTTTGGTGTCGTGTATAGTGGTTGGTGGGTAGAGGATTGATGGCCGATTTTCGGTAAGTTTTTGGTTTAAGTTCCAAATAAATTTACTTAACCCAACGGAAAAACACACATTATTAATTTTCTGTTATTGTTTTGCTTGTCGCGGATCTTAGCTAAGTAAAACTTTTGACTGTCCACATAGTGATGGATTTCCGCAAAGTAACGCCTGACTTCATTAATAACGGCATCTTGACTCCACTAATTCAGCGCCTTGCGCAGAATACTGTGGCTCGATTCCAGCAATGTACCCGACGTGTGTGTCAATGCAGACGACTTATTTTACTTTAAAAAAACCCTGTACTCCCCTTCTTTGCAAAATTATTGAATTATATTCATATCTTTTGTAGTTTTGTTTACTACTGGATACCCTATATATGCCATGTACTAAGTGACAACAGTCATTTTTCAACAAATTAGGTATATTAAATTCGTCTTAGTGAATCTCACGAGCCGCAAGGGTCAACCCCAGCAGAGCCCTGCATGCTGAGGTAAGGCACTATAGTACCCGGGGGGAGAACCCGCGACCATTGACTGCGCGGGCGGAAGGCCCCGCCACTGAGCCAATCGGTTGTCATCGAATTTAATGCCAGAAGGCATTATCTGCTAGTCATCCTTTGGTTTGATTGAGAATATTTTTCCAAAATAGGAAAATATTAATTTTGATCTGAGGAAATAAATTAAACACAATCACCATATTTATTTTTATTGACAACAAAACACAAGGTCCCGCTGTGAGCGGCCAGATATTGTCTAACTACGGATCACGCTTGCGACAGTATTATTTGCTACGTGTACTGTTGTAGTCTCCACGTGTCAGCTATAAAATGGTGTCAAGCAAAGTTGTCAACCGTCTTACATACACACCGATTCGGATCAACTTCACATAACTCCAATCGTATTATAAATATTGTTATATATTACCTTTTGGCAGCTTCGCCTAGCCGGGACATAGATACACTAAACCAGGGGTAACCAACCGGTCGGTCGCAGCGAACCAAAGGAAAACATAATTTTAAAATATTTATTTAAATACAAATACAAAAAAAAAATACAAAATATTTTGCACAAAGTGGTCACAACAGGCGGACTTAATGCCATCGGGTATTATCTGCTCAACCTGCGGGCGAAACAAACAAAATTGCTTGGGAATTGGTGCAGCTCTTAAAAGAATAGACTTAAGTCTAGTGACATATATATATATATATATATATATATATATATATATATATATATATATATATATATATATATATATATATATATATATATATATATATATATATATATATATATATGAATATATCGACGATAGAAAACGTATTTGCTGTGAGCATAAAATGACATATATTGATTTTATACACCATTTAAATCAGAAAAAGAAATCTGCGTAGAATGGTCTCATTCGTCTTTTAAAAAACATTAATAAACAACCGAGACCATTCGACGCAGTTTTTCTCCTGTTTCAAATGATGTATTTTTTACACGTTTTCTGTCGTCGATATATGTATGAACCACGATGTCAAATTCACGAAGAGGTACTGGTTATTGTAATTGGCATGTCACATAGAGTTTAATTAGTAAATAGCAGATTGTTTCAAGTAGTCGAATCAAGTTGGCCACCCCTGCACTAAATAGTATATTATATTTTAATTTTCTTTTAAATATTTTTTTTACAACTAAGTGTATAATATCCGTGAATCCTATAACAACGTTACGACATTGCTCTTAGTACATTTCATTAGTCACTAGTGATGATACATTGATTCACCGACAGTTTTGTATCGATACGAAATTCACTATAACTTAAACGCACATCGGTGATATATAATAACTATCTTCATCGCAGTTAAATACATAGGGATTTACAATTTTTGTATCGACACCGCTTTCCGTGTTTGTATCGATACAAACTTATCTTAAGCAACCTTAGTGTTAAGAAGAATAGCTCAACAGTAATAGAATTTTCGTAAGACTTTACAACACGTATCGATAATATTTATTATTTTTTAAATTGTCGGTTATATAATCAAAAACTATTAGTTGTAATAATATATGTTGGTATAAATTTAAATATACACGCTATGAGAAGATTTAATTTGTTATTCTTTGATAGGACCTTTTGTGCCATTGTGTATCACAATGTGGCCGACGGACTGACTGTCCGTCACAGTTGCGATAATACATCACTTACATCTATAGACTACATACTAACAACACATGAATCTAAAAATTATCACAATGATAGTGTTGTATGGAAATTTATTGCGTAACACATCACCAACACTAGCGAACTCTCCCTTCCAAAGATTAACTAGCAAGAAAACAAGAAAGCACTAATAACGTGCCTTATCGACTAATAAAACATTTCCAAAAATAAAAATAAAAGCTTGTTTATATACAAAAAATATATAGTAGTACTTCATAGTGCTTTGCAAATATATTTGAATTTGAAGAGTGAATACATAAGAATCGAAACAAATGAAATATGTATTATATAAGATAAAAAAACTCTTTCCTTAACAAAGGAACTTTATTATAAAATAATTTACGCTTTTTCCGGATTTCTGATAGAGTATCTTTGGTAATGGTTATGGAGACGCGTGAATGTAATGAAACCTCGTTTTGTGGCTAGTTATAGTTAAATATTTTACATTTCCTTATTTGTATACAATTAAATCAGCTTACAAGTAGTGGGAGGTGAGTGAGCTAACAAATTGTAAAAGCCAATCGCGGTTAGGTGCGCAAGACGTAGCGAGTGTAAGCGCGACAGCTACTGTGTGAGAGGGACGACACGACTGCATAAAGGCGTGTGCGTGCCGGCGGGACCACGATGGTCTACAATGATGTCCGCCCCCGACACCGAATCGCAGCGCAAACGCACTGAAATCCAGCTGAATCTGCCTCTACGTGCCATCGCACCCAGCTGTGTTCGTAATGACCTCATAGCGAGGAACCTCAGGGTAGAGAGCGTCCGCGAGTTTGTGGTTTGTTGCCCAGTTGGCTCGGAAGATGTTCGTCCATGCCAACACTAGACCACACTCCCATCTGAATTGGTTTGCTCCCTTACAAGCATGTCCACCCGAGGGCGCTCCCACGAAAACTCCTCCAGTCACCGCCGGGCTCCCACAAGGGGAGAGGGTCAACGACGGACCCGACGTAGGAATAAGTTTTAGCCATATCTAGACGCCACTGGGAACAATGGCACCAATGATCGGGGGGCGGTTGGCTACTGCGTCTGTTACTCGAGTTGTAGGGTTCTGATCCCCGGGGCTCGTTCCCATACCCCCGCCTTAACGATGTTGTGTGGTCCGTCATGATGAATGTCACTCACCCACACGGTTTTAAACATTCAACATTGAAACGAAAGAGCAATTTATAAAAAAACAACGCAAATATATAGTTCTGCGTAAAATATACTAACTCGAATACTTTTCATTTCGTGCCAAAGCTTTTAACTTATTATCCCTATGCCAATTCCTTCTTATATTCTCCTTAAACACTTAACTCCTGCTTTCGAAGCCGTACGATAATTTTCATTAATTCAATGAAAATTTAATAAATACCTTATTTGTTGCGTATGCTTTCATTTATCACGTACTTATTATACGTTGGGGCGCAAAGTTCGCCAGTGAGAGTGAAATATTCAAAGAGGAACAAAGCTCGTAGCAAATTCGTAGCACGTCTACATTATTAGCGTGTCAAAGGCAGAACCTAAGGAAATACGTGTCTGCTACGTTTCCTGATACATCAGGGTACACAGTGACCGGCAAAAAGTATTTTAAATAAAGACATGCGAGATATTAGTAATAATAATTTGAAAATTTCATCTTTTTTCCTTTTGTCATTGCATCTCAAGTGTATTGCCAACAACATCTAACGGAACATAGAACTCCAGTTCCACGATCATTTTTTTTATATTTTCCCCCATTGAATGAATACATATTAACGATATAATATGTGTCTTTTTTTTGCAGGGATTCATGCGGATGTTAGACAAGAAATTTTCGATTAATATACGAAACAAAAATTCTCGTAGCAATTTAAAAAAATTAGGCGCTTTAATTTTTTTAATGAAAAAATTAAAGTCTCGCCTTTTGAATCTAAATTTCTTCTTCAACGTAGTCTCATTTGAAAGCTACAAATTATGTTTATAAAGTCTATCTTAAGCAGTTAAAAACAACAATATTTTGGAAATTCATGTATAACACAGTTTGTAAATTTATTTTTGACAAATGGTTGGTAAATTTATGTATAACACAGTTTGTAAATTTATTTTTGACAAATGGTTGGTAAATTTATGTATAACACAGTTTGTAAATTTATTTTTGACAAATGGTTGGTAAATTTATGTATAACACAGTTTGTAAATTTATTTTTGACAAATGGTTGGTAAATTTATGTATAACACAGATTGTAAATTTATTTTAGAGAAATGGTTGGTAAATTTATGTATAACACAGTGGTATTTGTAGGAACCACTTTGTACATTAGCGCTGTCTGATAGTCTGACAGCATCTATTTATCTCTTTTCGATGTCATGACATTCGTCATTCACGTACAACAATCGACAGATTTTCGTAAAAAAAAATATACTAAAGCGCCTCGATTTTTGAATAAATAATTCAATAAAATCGTATTTTTTTTTAACGACAATTTCTTGTCTAACATTCGAACCGTTTGATCGAGTTTCAAATAAAACATATTGTATTATATTTGGCTTAGTAAAACATAACAGTAGCAGAGGTAGAAAGAGCTGCGTTACACACAAGGCAATACACGCGTCTACATGATTTAACAACTCTAGATAAAGTGGCTATATACTGTTTAATATACATTCATATAACACAGCAAACTCTAATACTGGTATAACTGTTAATAATATCTACTGAAAGCCCTATCGGCCAAGGTGGGGCTGTCCGTCCATTCGATTTTAATCTTATCGACTAATACACGGCCATCTCTATTTATTTACATTTGTTCGTACGATATACACGTCACTATCATTAAGCGTTAACCTAAGAAATTATGAATAATACCATAAAAGTTGATATTAAATCATTTAAAGATCCGAAGAGAAAATGTAATGGGGTACAAAAATATTCCCTTTAGATTTTTTTTTTTAAATTAACCCGCTCTACAACTATGCGTAGATATCAATACATTTTATTCTTTGTTATCACATCCGTCCATATATCTACGGATGTGTTCTAAAGTTTTATATAAGCTTAAATCATATAATGAGATGTATAATGTACACATATTATAATGTACATATATATATTTAACTATAAGAAAGCTGTAACAGATATTCCTTCTTATCTACGATGCACATAACACATACCGAAAACGTTTTCTTTTCTATTGCTTTAAACATTAATATGATAAATACCATCTTTAAGCTTATAATATCGATAAATATTAATTCAATTATCTTCCAATCAGATATCTTGGCATATTCCGATGTATAAAGGCTGTTTACAAGTATGAATTATTATAAACGTCAAAGTCGGACGTGACACAAAAAATGACAAAAGTCATGACAGATTGCGAAGTAAATATATGAGTATGTAGCTACACGCCATTGAGTGAATGACACAAAACGTTACAAAGTAATGACACGAAACGTGACAAAGTGATGACACGAAACGTGACAAAGTGATGACACGAAACGTGACAAAGTGATGACACGAAACGTGACAAAGTGATGACACGAAACATGACAAAGTGATGTCATGAAACGTGACAAAGTAAACGTGATAACACTTTACGAAATATATACTTACTTAGCCATGTGTAATGACTTTGTCACTTTTACTTGAGTGTACTCGCCGTTGATTGTGTGCGTGGTGATTGTGTGGTCATGGGTCGCATCGCCCCTGTATGCGTGGTGTGCAGTGCACACAGGTGCCTGAGCACTAGGGGCGCCAGAGGAGAGACACATTTTATTTAGAGAACAAAATCTATTCAGCGCGGTCCTGGTGGTGATGTATTAATTTGCCGACATGAGTCTTATAATGATCACAAACGAAAAACATATTGCAATATTTCAAATGATATGTTAAACCCAACGGTTAATACTCGTGTCGAATGTTATTATATAACAATTAGTGTTATTATATAACAATTAGTGTTATTTATTATATGACAATTAGTGTTATTATTATATAACATTTAGTGTTATTATTTGCTGTTTGTCACAATATATTTTTTTAGTATAGTCGAAATGCGCGTAGGCGTTTTAGTCGGAGTCAGAGTCGGAAGATGGTGCCCGCTCTGGTTGGCTGGTAGTGGAGATCGTTGTGGGAGTTGCTGGTGCCGGGGTGGGGTTGGCGGCAGCCAGTGAGTACGCGGGTGCACTCTGCCCTGTCGTGCGTTCGATGCCCACTCTGCACACACAAAGACAATTTCATTAAGCACAAACCACTCAGTAGGTTAGACTTAAAATATAATTAATGCACAAATACTGATATTAGGTTATCAATATTGTCACATTTAGTTTCGTTAGCTTAGTGGCGATGTTTCCGCCTTTGCAACCAATAGTCGGGGATTCAATTTCAGACATACATTTATTACAATGTATAATAACACGTAAGTAACGTGTTACAGTTAGTTCACAGTATATACTAAATACAGAATACATATTAAATTATAACTGATTTAATACACACAAGAGACCCATACACACACATACATACATAGTTGTACCGCAGAGTAAAAATGGGCGATGACTCAGTCAAAACTTTCGCTCATTGAGTAAAAATACTTTTTTGAGATTTTCTGCTACCGTTCGATTCTCACGGAAATGCAGCACAGCGGAATTTGAGAATTTCGAGTCACAAAAGCGCTGCCAGCATTTAGGATGGTATGAAGATGTGATATTGATTCGGAAACACCGCTGCAGGCGGCTGGTTCCATTGAGGTGATGCAGTGCCATAGACGGTGCAAATATCTTTGGGCGGCGTTGATTGCTATCCATCAGGTGATACAGGCGTATCACCTCGATCGCACGCAAGCAATCTTCCTATCCCAAACAAAAAAATCGAATCAATCTTTTTGTGTCCGACAGCCTATAATCTTTCAACTGACACTAGATAGTAGAGTAAGATGATTAATGGAGTCAGGCGTTACTTTGCGGAAATCCATCACTCTACGGAAGACTTTTCGGTTGTCTTCAGTAGAGTCTACTATACCTGAAGATGCCTCGTGTTGGAGCGAAACACGTGTCGTTTGCAAGGTGGAAAAGTGGTAGTTTGTGTTTGATGTTGTGTATAGTGGTTGGTGGGTGGAGAGTTGCTGACGGCCGTTAAAGTTTTGTTTCGGTAAAGTTTTGGTTTAAGTTCCAAGAAAATCCACTTCATCCAGTAGGAGAACACACATTATTAATTTTCTATTGTTGTTTGCTTGTCGCGGATCTTAGCTAAGTAAAAGTTTTGACTGTCCAAATACTGTAGAGATTTTAAAATAAGGTTCACGTGTAAAACTTACATGTATTCGTGACGGGCGAGATAACGCACATACTTCTCCGGCGGGTCGGCGTCGTGGTTCTGCAGCGAGACAGACCTCACGGTGGTGTGGCTGACCTGCGTTGCCGGCATGGTGAACTCCACGAACGCGTGCTTGGCCAGCTCGGCTGGTATCTGGTCGTACGACGTCAGCGCCATGCGGCACACGAGGTTATGGGTCGTGTATGCTCCTGAAATATTAATTATTTTCATGTTAAACGTGTCATCGCTGGGTGTGGGAGTGAAATCGTAGACCGTGACGTCGTCTCGATTCAGGCTACGCACCCCTCCACTCGACTCTATACAGGATCACTTACACGAAGCCGTTAGCAGACGTTTGGTATAGAGCTAATAAGAAAGACTTTAGACTAAGAAGGTTTACTTTATGCTTTCTTTAGGCTGTGGAGAGGGAGAGGATAAATCCGGGAAAGTACATATCTACTCTCCCAATTTTAAAGCGGAGAGCAGGGTAGCGGAGAAGAGCCTATCAAGCTCTCTTACAACCCTTATACCCTGGGTTCGTGCGGCGCTAAAGAGGCAGTCTCGCCGCCCGATATTCAAACCTCGAGATGGTGCACATATGTGCCTCCAACGTAGAGAGTATACCTAAAGCCTCATCTCCACTTCAACTCTCAAAGATCGAGCCCTTGGAAGGGGCAGCGTTTCCCAAAGTTTCGACAAATGGCGCAGAGAGATTATAAAAAAATACTTTCTCTTGAGTTGATAACGTAAAGCTCTGGTATAATCTGGCTCACCTTGACCCTCCTTGGGTAGACGAGGCATTCGCCAGACAATGGCCCGATGCTGGTGTTCGTATTTGGCCTGCCCTGACGTCACCTCGATCAACGACTCCTGAAGCGTGTCCACCGCGCCTAGGAAGCGCTCGATCCCCTTAATCTTGCCGGTACGTCTGTAAAAAATCAAAAACGTCAAAAATTACCTTAGAAATATCATTCTACATCTCTAGTACAGGGCATCTGGTTACAGAATTAGATTATTATTAAATAAAAAATATTCAATAATCTTTACGAAGAAGAGAAGAGTTTAAAAATGATTTCATCTAAGTGTTCACAGCCATGTTGGACATACTTGGAATCTAGCCACAGTGTTCTGTGCCACAAGCTGAAGTAATGACATCGAGACGCCATTAAGCGAGATGCTCGCCTGGTTTGTGGCATAGACTTTACCTTTGAAGGTTTACCCACAGAAAAAGTACATAAGGGGTGAGATCCTGTGACGTGGATGTCCAGAGGATATCACCGAAACGGCTTATTTATTTGTTAGGGATATAATCACGACAAATAGAGATAGCACTATAGAGATAGTATTGTGTTACGTGATGCCATCTTGTAGAAACCATATGCGTAAAGCAGGATGTTCTCTCAATATTGACAGAATATAATCAGTAAGCATGCGTCTATTGATTATTCGGCCTATACCTAATTCTGCTATCGGACATCCTAAAGAAGGTTGCTTTGGCATTTATGAGTACATCCAATCTATAGAAAGATATGATTTTGGATCTTGTTTCACACGAAAACTTCATCGACATCAATTATTTTTATTTTTTATGGGATAGGAAGGCAAACGAGCAGGCGTGTCACCTGATGGAAAGCAATCTAAGTCGCCCATAGACTTCCGGAGCGTTATAGGCAGCGGGACGCGTTGCCGACTTTTAAGTAGAGGGGAAGAAGTAGAGCGAGGGGGGAGGGTGTTGGGCCTCCGGAACATTGAATACATCTATAATAGTCCAATGCTGGTCACGGGCCTCCCTATTTTTACAAGAATGGGCATAAACCCCCTACGCTTGTTGAATATGGTATATCGGGCCACCCAGACTCGGAACAAATGCCTGTGGAGCACATATTTATCCCGATACAGAAATCCAATTTGCGACCACTGTCTCCAAAAGTGGTAGCTTCGCCACTGAGGCAATTATGTTATCCTAGCTTAAATATTATAAAGTATTTCATATTACAAAAGTGCATAGTATCTGTAATAAAAATCTGAGTCATTGTGGAAGAGTTTACAAGAAAAAATGGACACCCATGGTAAGAAATGTGAAGGCCGTCACATTTCTTCCCACAGATATCTATTTTATGTCGGTACAAATGTTGCATAAAAATATTTCAGACATTTTATTGTGTGGAATTATGATTAAAAGAATCAGGCGTTATTTTGCGGAAATACATTATTACATCCGCGATAAACAGACAAAAGCAGAAAAATGAAAAATGTTGTTAGTATTGCTGACTGTGGTTGGAAAGCGAAGGGTTGCTAACGGTCGTTTTTCGACATGATTTACATTAAGTTGTGTGCACTTCCTCCAGTACAAAATACACATAATTTTTTTATATATACATATTTATACATATTTCTTTTTATTTTATTTATTTTTTTATTTTCTGTGCTATAATGCTGGGAAAGTTTACGAATAAAAATGTAGGAACAAAAATAAAAGAACAGCTTGAAAATGAAAAATTCTTCTTCTTACTTTTATTTCCAATTACTTTCAATAGATGGCGTTCGTGACGGCTTTATCAAATGTGTTGTTATATAAAACTGTCGTTTCTTTTGTGCAATTTTGAAAAATATTGCATAGCTAAGTAATAACATACCAGGAGAACATAAATACAGGGGAAAATACATCGTAGATGAAACGAACTTCCCCGGGTCATCTAGTATTGAATAAAAAAGGTAGATATGCTCCCCATGCTGTTTCTATAAGATATAATTATTTAGTAACTCTTATGTACGTGGGGTGTGTGTGGGTGTGTGTGGGTGTGTGGAGGTGTGTACGGTTGTAATTTGGCGCATCACCTGTGAGCGGACTTCACCGATCCGTAGCGGAAGTGTTTCTCGACGCGGAAGAGGTAGATCCAACACTCGGGTATGGGAAAGCGGATGGCCACGTCCTCGCACGGCACTTGCCCAAGCTTACGGGACGCGAACCCTGGTACCAGCACATCCGCCCGAAGCTCGACCTGCATTAACAAAACCAATATCACCGGTCGGTATCATCGACACAACTCATCATATGCAGCGGTACCTCAAGATGTGAGGGGTTCATTTCGATACCTCCAAAGAATCCTTGTAGGAGGGGGAGGGGAGGGCGGAGGGGATTTGGTCTTCGGAACTCAACCTCTCACCAGACGAAGCACGGTAGCTAAGCTACCACTCAGATGCGGGTTTTCGGCGGGATGGCGGACAAATAATATGCCATTCTTGACAAAGTATTCCTCTGCAGCTGGCTCTACCACTTTAATAACTGTGACTTTTTAAGTGGACAGCAAAAATCCATAGACGGTTTTGGTAAAAAAAAAATTATCAAGACGTATACTGAAGAGCTGACTAATTCAAGATACCTTGATGTCATTATATTTTACTTGAGTCACTGGTACAATAGTTATATAATAGCTAATTAAAGAACAGAACTTTTACTAAAATGAATTATATATTTCATTAAATATTGATATAATTTATTATATTTTAGAGTTAAGGTTTTGCAAGTTTTTTAGAATTTAAGTGGCAATGGGCTGGTCACGTCTGTCGGAGATCCGACGATCGTTGGAGCAGACGAGTGCTGGAGTGGAGACTGTGTCTCGGTAAACATAGTGTGGGACGCCCCCCGGCTAGATGGTGCGACGATCTGCGCAGGGCGGCTGGCAGAAACTAGATGCGTGTAGCCGAAGATCGGGCTAGGTGGCGCTCCATGGGGGAGGCCTATGTCCAGCAGTGGACTGCCGCAAGCTGCTGATGATGATGATGAAGTTCTTTAGAATTGTATATTTCATGTCATTTTTCAAAATTGAGTCTACTCATATTTCAAAGGCCGGCCTATGGCCATGCGGTGTCTATAGGCGGTGTTCATTGCTTTCCATTAAGTGACACGCCTGTTCGTTTGTCTCGCTATCCCATGGAAAAGAGAAGCGTCATAGGACGCTGGGTAGATGTGAAACATTGACGACGACTCGGTCTCTACCGTATGCTCAAAGCCACATGTAACTGACCCTATATAGAGTCGATTGGAGAGGAGCGTAGCTAGAATCAAGACTACGGCTCGGTCTGTACCTATGTTCAGAGTCCCTTGTAAGGGACCCTGTATAGAGTCGAGTGGAGGGGAGCGTAGCTAGAATCGAGACTACGGCTCGGTCTGTACCTATGTTCAGAGTCCCTTGTAAGGGACCCTGTATAGAGTCGAGTGGAGGGGAGCGTAGCTAGAATCGAGACTACGGCTCGGTCTGTACCTATGTTCAGAGTCCCTTGTAAGGGACCCTGTATAGAGTCGAGTGGAGGGGAGCGTAGCTAGAATCGAGACTACGGCTCGGTCTGTACCTATGTTCAGAGTCCCTTGTAAGGGACCCTGTATAGAGTCGAGTGGAGGGCAGCGTAGCTAGAATCGAGACGATAGCTCGGTCTTCAATTTTACTCCCATACCTCGCGATAAGATGTTTCACATAAAATGGTTATGATTCGTCCCCCCATGGTCACATGATGTCGTGTCTCCCTCGCCCAATGGGTGATGTAATTTATAGATAGTCTCTTAGTTGATGACGAAAGATGAAGAATTTGAAGACGAAAAATCTCTACTCACTCTTGAGAGAAAAATTTTAAGGCGTTTCTTTGGTACTGTGTTGGAAAATGAGCGATGGCGTGCACTTTACAACCACGAGCTATATGAGCTGTACAATGAGCCGAACGTCATCAGAACCATTAAGATTGGACGCCTTCATCGGGCTGGGTACGTGGTACGGATGGACGAGGCTAGAGTACCCAAACGCCTATTGGACGGCAAACCAGATGGTCGTAGAAGCCGCGGAAGGCCTAAGCTCAGATGGCTAGATGGAATCGAGGACGACTTAAGGTCAATCGGTGTGAGGAGCTGGAGGGAAAAAGTTAAACGAAGATCCGACTGGAAAAATTTACTGGACCAGGCTAAGGCCCACCCGCGGCCGTGATGCCTTGATGATGATGATGTTCTTAGTTATGATGTTAGTGATGATTCAAAGAGCCATGGAAGTGGTGCCTCGTGGCCGTAATTAGCAATTTATTAAACGTGTCGGAATATGGCGCATCCGCTGCCACGTCAGCAGCACCAGGTGCTAACCATATCATGTTCCCCTGGCGCCGATGTCGCCGTATAACTGTGTAAACAAGCTACATAAAAGTGTACAATTTCAAATGTTTCCACTTGATATTCGCAAAGTTTGCACCTTCGCGAGGCACTTGCGGTGAATAGCGCTCTATTTCAACAAATATGCGTGATTTAAATTGTTATTATGCAGCCTATAATGGTCGATTCCTGGACTATCATAAATTACACATATAGATAGATAGATACATGGTCAGTGTAGAGTATTTATGGTATTGTTACACGGGTACGCGACCCCGGCCTGCCGAGCTACTACCGTATCACTCCTCGTCATACGTTGCGGTAGTATCATATCCCTATCATCCTTTTAAACCCATCTTTTCTTTCCCTGCATTTTCCTTTCTTTCTCTCCGCCAATCCACGGTCTGCCGTGTCAAAGGATGCGTGACTAGGGGCGAACTTAGACGCAAGCGTGCCGACCGTCCCGGGATCGGGCTCCCTCGGGTACTATAATGCCTTACCTCAGAATGCGAGGCTCTACTGGGGCTTACATCCATCCTCCTTTGCGCTCGTGGGATTCACTATGACGAATCTTAATATACCTAATTCGTCAAAAAATGACGGCGACGTGGTTCGCCACCTGTCAATTCCTGATTCCCACGAGAGCGAGAAGCGACGAACGGAGAGCCGTTTCGATGCGATGAATGTGAGAAGACGGATGGATGAAAAGATGGATGGGTGTGAAGGAAACAAGGAAGGTGTGTCTAGATCGTAGCGGATGGAGATCTGTGGTCTCTGCCTAACCTTACAGGGAAACAGGCGTGACGATATGTATGTATGTCCTTTCTTCTCTCTCATCTCTTCATGCAAGCTCTCCGTTTAAGGGTACTCTGCAAAGTGGCACTTGCTGCAAGTTAGTCCGAATAGTCTAATGACGAGTAATAGCAAGGCTTGTCGTTTGAAGAATAAAGATAGGGAGACACACCTTATTGCCAGTGACACACCAAACCGCCTTCAGTTGCAACGGCAGTTCACGGTTCTTGGGCGGCCTCACTCGGAACCGCATCAGCTCGATGTAACACGCGTCTGGAGGCTTGAACCTGACACAAAAGCACACGATCTATCATATGCTCAATATCATCCCGCGGCAGGACATAGGCCTCACTCAAGGCGCGCCACCTAGCCCGATCTTCAGCTACACGCATCCAGTCTCTGCCAGGCGCCTTGCGCAGATCGTCGCTCCATCTAGCAGGGGATCCAGCACTACGTTTGCTGAGTCGCGGTCTCCACTCCAGCACTCGTCTACTTCAACGATTGTCGGTTTTCCGACAAACGTGTCCAGCCCATTGCCACTTCACTCTGAACTTGAAGAGCTACGTCGGTGACTCTGATTCTCCGGAGAATTTCTTCATTTCGAATTCTATCCACCAAAGAAACTCCGAGCATGGCCCTCTCCATAGCCCTCTGAGCGACTTTGAGCTTGTCGAGGAGACGGACTGTCAGTATCTACTTTCGGCACCGTAAGAGAGTACGGGCAGGACGCAATGGGTGAAAACTTTCGTCTTCAGGCTTTGTGGAATCAACAATCAGAAGACTTGACGAAGTTTCCTAAATGCTGTCCAGCCCAACTAAGTCCTTTTTCTCGGATTCTCGTTTGACTGGTGTGCTATAAAAAGAAATACCAGGAATTTCTGGTCGTTATTGTTACCGAAGTATCTGTGTATTCTCGAATTCGTCAGGCTGTACACATGCGTGGAACTCGGCCGCCTCCACGCGGATCCACTCCTCGGTGACTACGGGGATGATGTCGTGCCTCCCTACAACCTCCCTCCCCTGCCGTCGGAGGTCGTTCAGCCCGACCTCAACGTCCGGCATCCCTGTAAAGGAAACCCATATTACAACTTTGAATTAATTATAATCCTATCTTCTAGACGTCGTGGTACGATATAAGAATAGAATATAATTGTACATTTATTTGCTATACACCTTTTTATACGAAAATTAATGCTTCAAATAACTAAAAATTAATTAAATTTAATATAAAAAGGAAAGAAGAGTTTCAATAGAAGCACACGACACGTGCTTCGCCTCAACACGAAGCATCATCAGGTATAGTAGACTCTATGGAAGACTACAGTTAAGTGTAACTTAAGTGTTTAAGTAACAGGTGTCGTTTACATTGTGGAAGAGCTGACGACCATTTTTTCGGTCAGATTTAGTTTAAGCTCCCCGTAAATCCACTTCGTCCGGTAAAAAACACACATTATTATTTTTCTATTTTGTTTGCTTGTCGCTGATCTTAGCTAAGTAAAAATTTGACAATATTCCTTCCACATGGCATAGCATGGCTGCATGCATGTCCCCGCTCCCATTAGAACTCCTACAGTCTCTACCTTTACCAGAGGGGGAAAGAATAACACGGGAGAAAGACCACACTTAGTCCAGAGACATGAAACCAAAAATGCAATCTTCAAAAACCGCATAACGGTAATCATAGGACCGAAGAAGCAGCCCCCTGACAATTGGCTAATTGCCAGGTAATTGGCTTAAACCCTAAACACCTGTCTATACCCACTCAACCAGTAATGAAAGCAGAACGGAAGAGTCTTATTAACTGATCTGTGCCGATGGAACGTTCAGTAAAACGTAAATAATGTAATGTAGTGATACATTCATAAATGTATCACTAATGCATTAAAACCATTTATTTTATATTACATTTATTCGACATGCGTAATATTCAAATTTAAAATGAAAAAGAAATAAATTGTTATAAAACAAAATGCATTAGTTCGACTGACGTCCTTTGGATAGACATGTGGGTGACATTCCGGCATAAAAATTGAAATATTACATATTGAGATATAAAATGTAAAGTGATAAAGAAGAGTATGAATAATATATAAATGTACAATAAAACGCAAGAATAAATTAATATCATTTGAAGAATTTTATCTTGAAGAAGCCCCAAAAAGATCCCGGATGTCGCCGTAAGCAGTACGGCAGGCACGCTATAGTACCACGTGATTAAGAAATTCAGGAAAAGAGCGTCTGTGGCGCTAAAGGCAATGAATCTATGACGCCTCCTACGTTGAGAATGGCTATCGGTGGCGGTGGTCGCTTACCACCACCACCAGGTGACCTGTAAGCTCGTTTGCCCGCTCTGCTATAAAAAAATATGTAAGAAGTGATTAAGAGTTCAACTTTATGGAAATACACGAGTGCGCCCCACTGCTGGGCCCGGACCTTCCCATTTCTGCAGCAATGAACATTAACCCACCACGCTTATCTAATGCGACTTGTCCGGACGACTAGACTTGGAATATATATATCCGTAGGCTATACATTTTGTAGTGGTAGAGCCACGCTGCAGACAAATACTTTGTCAAGAATGGTATAATGTAATAATGTGGGACCACAGGATGGAGAGCATCCATGAGTTTGTAGTCCGGTTGGCTCGGAAGATGTTTGACCGAGCCGACAATGGACTACACTTACACCTACAAAACCTTCCACCCCTGAATGCTCGTCTACCTAAAAGACGCCCGCTCTCACGCGAAAACCTGACGCCGTCTGGCTCTCGCAAGGGGGGGGGGGGAGCCAGCGACGGACCCAACGTAGGTATAGATCCAGCCCCATCACGACGATGCGAAGTCGTTAAAGATCGCCCCTTTGAGTTGCCGCACGAGCAGTGGGGTTCATCCCCGACGCTCGATCCCACATCCCCGTGGGTGTGGATGTCCCCGTATCATTATTTATTTTAGATCGTAGCCGGAAGCCCTTGCTGACGTACAAGTTTGTCGTGGGACAGGGTGTGATTAAAAGCAATTTGATATACGTGGCCAGAACAATGCAACTTGTTTAATAATTCGAAGAAACAGTGTCGGTAAAATATGACACTAGTTAATTAAATGTGATGTTATTATTGAGCGGTAAAGTATAAAAGTCTTTTACACACATACACACACACACACACGCATACACGGAAACCTAAGCATTTTTTTAATGAACATAAGTTTTCTTGTCCCGTTCTGACGCATTAACATTTTCGTATGTAAGAAACTAGCCGGAGTGTTCGTGAGCTTGTAATTGAAGTATCTGTACTTCAATTACGAGGTTCCGTGAGGTGTTGTTTGTTTGAAAAAGCGGTCTAAAGTTCATGCATGTGAAGCAGAAAACAGCAAGCGCCTATTTCACAATGTGGCAATACGCACAACCGTGAATTTGATATGCTTACACGGTTGCATCATCTACCGTACAAACCACAAAGTAATCGCATATTTTTGCATTCATTTTAACTACCATGTCTCTCCAGCGGTACCTGGGGCGCCCCATAGGACGTCGTCCAGTTGGGCGATCCCCATACGCTCTCTTGACTGAGCGATCCTCCCCCATCCTCACAACGTGGCCCACCCAACGAATTCGGTGGGCCTTAGTCACTTCTGTTACATTGGCTTGAGCCACCAGATGCTCGTTTTCGGCATTTTTTCGATTTCGCCAACACAATTTAAGGGAATTATTTTAAAAGTCAATTTTATGATTGTGTCTTTTTTTATGGGGCAGGAAGGCCAACGAGCAGGCGTTTCACCTAGTGGAAAGCAATCAACGCCGCCCATAGATATCCGCAGCGTCATAGACAGTGCAGAAGCGTTGCCGGCCCCTAAGGATAGTGTCATTATGGGAGGGGGGAGGACGGGGCCTTGGGCCTCCGGATCTCAACCGCTCACCCGACAAAGCGCGGTAGCTAAGCTACCACTCAGACGCCGGTTTTCTGCGGGAGTGTGGTACTTCCCCGGGCGAGCCGGCTTATTCATGCTACAGACTAATAATATGTCATTCTTGATAAAGTATTCGTCTGCTGCGTGGCTTTACCACTAGGAATATTTACAGCAGTGTCACAAGTATTTTTATGTTATTAGAGATATTCTAGTAGTGGAGATTGAAATCTTCAAAAAACAAGCCTACCCATAACTACCAAACATCATATCTGACGATAAGTTATCACCGACGTCTTGAGCATCCGCAGCACTGAGAGGAGGAGAAGCAAGTAAAGGAGTAGACTTCTTTCCACGGACCATTACTCCGTGGAACCAGTTACTTCTAGCCGTATTTCCGAATCTGTATCGGACATTGGAACCATCAAAAGACAAGCATTCACATTTCCCATGAGCAGGCAACGCTTTCGCAATGCCTGTGGCGTCGCAAATGTCTATGCTATGGGCGGCGTTGATTGCATATCACCAAGCGACACGTCCGCTCGTGTGCCTTCCTGTCCCATAAAAAAAGCGAACATATAAGAATTTTCATACGATTTCCGGATGTAAACATTGTAACGTCCTTCGTTTTATCATAATACCATCCCGATGGATGCGTTAGCGTCTTCGGTTGCATGCATTACGTTTTATTTTTTAGTGAGTGAGCCAATGTCACACTTTTTGCGCACAAGTTCATGAAATGCGATATGCCGTAGTTACATCCTACGCTGACCTTGATTAAAATAAATTTATAAAATAACCATAATTTAAAAAAAATAATTTTCTATGGTACGTAATGGAAAGGCATAGACCGGTGAAGCATTTATCATAGTATATTACTAAAAAGTTTTACACCAACTCCTCTTTATTCAGTTATCCCTAATAAGTTAACTATGCTAACATTATTTTAAACATATCAGGTTTCAGTTTTTAGTGATAAATTCCCTATTATACATACTATATGTGAAAATCAGCGCCTGACGATCTATCCACATGGATCGTCACGGCATATTCTGAATGCGAGTCTATTAATGACGTCACACTCTACTACACAGGTATTATATATATTTTTATTTTGCTTTCTTTAATTATAGTGTAATTTACTAACTTTTTTTATGAAATTGGAGGGCAAACGAGCAAGCGTTTCACTCGATGGATAGCTATCAACGCCGCACAAACACATCCGTAGTGTCACAGGCAGTGCAAACGCGTTATTAGCTTTTAAGAAATGTGTATGTTGATTTATGGAGTCAGGCGTTGCTTTGCGGAAATCCATCACTATGTGGACAGTCAAAAGTTTTACTTAGCTAAGATTGCTTGTCGCAAGCAAAACAATAACACAAAATTAATAATGTTTGTTTTCCTGCTGGATGAAGTGGATTTATTTGGAACCTAAACCAAAAACTTACCGAGAAAAAAAACTTTTCGGTTGTCTTCCGTAGAGTCTACTATAGCTGAAGATGTCTCGTGTTGGGGTGAAACACGTGTCGCGTGCAAGGTGGAAAAGTGGTAGTGTGTGTTTGATGTTGTGTATAGTGGTTGGTGGGTGGAGAGTTGCTGGCCGTTTTATTTTTCGTTCTAAATAAATCCACTTCGTTCAGCAGGAAAACACACATTATTAATTTTCTGCTATTGTTTGCTTGTCGCGGATCTTAGCTAAGTAAAACTTTTGACTGTCGAATGTGTATGTTTGTTTTTTGATGGTTCCAATGTCGTTTCGGAAGGAAAACCGCTGGATGTAATCGGTTCCATGTGGTGGTGTGCGTGGAAAAAAGTCTTGGAAAAACCGCACCGCACTGGATCGCCATTCATCCATGTGTTTGGAAAGAAACTGACCTGCCCTTTGCCTACAGGAACTACATCGGTGGCTTTGATTATTCCAGATATCTTCTGAATCATATCCACACAAACTAAATCTTACCGAAAAAAGTGAATAAGGGACTTAACGGTTGTCTTCCGTAGAGTCTACTATACCTGATAATTGTGGTTGTGAGGTGGAGAATTGCTGACGGCCGTTTTTTCGATAAGAATTAATGTGAGTTCCCCGTAAATCCACTTCTTCCATGAGAAAACACAATTTTATTTTTCTGTTTTTGATTCTTTGTCGCGGATCTTAGCTAAGTAAAAGTTTTAACTATCCACATATATATATATATATATATATATTATGTAATAAGTTCAATGTTATAAGTTATGCAACGAAATGTTATAGTGCATTCATACTTATGTAGTGCTTTCGCAAAACACGCGATGTTTTTGAATACATGTTATTTTTAATAAATGTACGCTTTCGCATTTGCATCGTTAAAATTAAATAGGCATCACTTAATCTGAGGTATGACGTGATGAATATTTATAAAACTATTATATGTGATATTTGAATTTAAATTAAAATACATCTCACTGAAATACTTGGTGTGTTAACATTTTCATGCTTCTTAAGTTTTTAAATTTAGTGAAAAAACTATGAGGAATAACTTTTTGTTGTTTACTTCAATTAATTGATGTAAACTTCAATTAATTCTTAATGTTTTTGTCTTCAATTAGTTCTTAATGTTTTCTGATTGTTTATTAAACAATCTTTTAATAATTGCAAAGTATGAACAGACTGAATTAACGCGTAATGAATACCGGTCTCTTTGACTGTTAAAATACCAGCTTTCAATTGAAAATGTAGTAGTGGTAGAGCCACGCTGCCGACGAGTACTTTGGTCAAGAACGGCATGTTATTTATCTGTAGCATGAATGGGCCGGCTTGCCCTGCGAAGTACCACACTCTTGCAGAAAACCGGTGTCTGAGTGCCACTTCTTAGCTACCACGCTTCGTACAGTGAGTGGAGGCCCAACCCCCCTTCTCCCTCCCCTAAAGACATTTTCCTTAAAGGCCGGCAACGCTTCTGTACTGCCCGCGAATGTCTGTGGGCGCCATTGATTACTTTCCATCAGATGACACCCCTGCTCGTTTGTCTTCCGTGTAAAAAAAAATAAAACTATACATCAAATAATATCGATTTTAGTGAGCCGAACTAAATATTAAATTTGGAAAAGGTTTACAAATTTAATACAAATTAAAAGTGTAACGCAAACACACATACATCAGTACATTTATAATCACGGTGTCAAATGAGTCGATAAAAAAAATCGATATTCGCATTCGCCTCGGCAGTAATAGGCGATGATTTTTCGCCGTCGCATTCGCAATGCAAGCAAAGCTTAAAAAATAATATTCATTACATCACTAGTAGGAGATCATGAAGCCTTGGTAGGTTGGCCCGATAATTTTGTAATAAATAATAAATATATTTTTATCATCATTATAGTAAGAGATACAATCATCCCAGTCCACTGCTGGACGTAGGCCACTTCCAACGTGTGCCACTAGCCCGATCTTCGTCTACACGTATCCAGTCTCTACCAGCTGCCTTGCGCAGATCATCGCACCATCTAGCCGAGGTGAATTAACCCATTGGTAAGAGGTAAGGGTGTCTGGTGGCCGAATTAGGTTTCCAACCTTGACTACTAAAAGAAGATGATTAATGGAGTCAGGCGTTACTTTGCGGAAATCCATTACTATGTGGACAGTCAGAACTTTTACTTAGCTAAGATCCGCGACAAGCGAACAACAACAGAAAAATAATAATGTGTGTTTTCTACTGGAAGAAGTAGTTTTACGGGGAACTCATATCCTGGTTCACATCAATAGTCCAGTGGAAGATACGAACTCACGACGTTCAAATCGTAAGGCCGAGGCTTACCGGCTGAGCTGTTGCTGTCTAAAGTTATTAGGACAATAATACTGTCGAACTAATTTCTTGATGAACTAATCGTTGGAGCAGACGAGTGCTGGAGTGGAGACCGCGTCTAGGCAGACGTAATGTAGCACGCCCCCGACTAGATGGCGTGACGCTCTGCGCAGGGCGGCTAGCAGAAACTGGATGCGTGAAGCCGAACGCCTATGTCCAGCAGTGGACTGCCACAGGCTGTTGATTGATTGATTAAACTAATTGCGCTAAAGATCGTGGGTTTCTTTCTCGGGATCGGGATAATTATGTGTTATATACACACCTACAAAGTATTTATTTCGAGTCTGGATACCACATCAGACCTAGGACAAACGTGGTAGGTTCAATGCAGCGGGAAATGTATAAATTATGGAGGAGAAAAAAAATTAAAAGCTTTTCGCAATTTGCCCGATTGGACGTATTCGCTGCGACTTGAACACGCCTCCATTAAGTCATATCGGCGACAATCTACAATTGTGAATAAGCCACGTGTCACAAGGTGGGACGGTGGCACCGGTACATTTGCGATTCGTCTGTGACATTGCATTGTAAATTATTGTAATGAGGTGCGGCTGAAAAACGTACGTACTACCATTGAGATTTTTTTTGTCTATTGATACCTATGGGAAGCATGTCGCCCGGTGGTGGTAATCAATCAACATCGACCATAGACGTCTGGAACACCATACGCATTGCAGGAGCGTTGCCAGCCTTCAAGGAATGTGTCTTCATGGGAGGGGGAGAAGCAAGGAGGAGAGGAGGTTGGGCGTCCGTAACTCAAACTCAGACGCCGATTTTATATATATATATATATATATATATATATATATATATATATATATATATATATATATATATATATATATATATATATATATATATATATATATATATATAAAAGTTAAGGAAAAAACCAAACTATCACCAAGGAATAATGTCTTCCAAACAATAAAAAAACTAAAATGGAAATGAACCGAAGAACTGGCAAATCATAATGGTAAAGAACAAGAGACATCGTGGACATGGTATCCCACGATTTACCAAAGGGATGAAAAGTAAAAAATGACTTTTTGGACTTGATTAATGATTTTGTTAATTAGGCCGGTGATACAAGAACTTCGCTAAATAAGTAAACTAAGTAAAATTATAAGTCAATTCCTATAGAAAAAAAATATAAAAACGTAATATAAAAATAATTATTTTATTTCTATATCAAAATCAATATCAGCCCGCAGCAGTCCAATGCTGGACATAGGCCTCACCCAAGGCGCGCCACCTAGCCCGATCTTCGGCTACACGCATCCAGTCTTCGCCAGCCGCCTTGCGCAGATCGTCGCTCCATCTAGCAGGGGGAGCGTCCCACACTACGTTTGCCGGTCTCCACTCCACTACTTATTTTACTTAGTTTATTTTTTTATTTATTTTACTTACTTTTTATTAAATAATTACAATTCATTCCTAAATGTATATCCTACCAAATATCTTATATAAGAAAATTTTTTCGGGCCATATAAAACTAAAATTAATTAATTAAATTTAATTAAACAATTGGCTCAGTGTCCACGGAGTCAACGGTCGCGGGTTCGATCCCCGCATCGGACTAAATATATGTATGGCCTGCAGATATTTATTCCAAGTCTGGTAACCCCACTAATCCGCATTGGACAAGCGTGGTGGGTTAACGTCCGTTCCTCCAGAAACGGAGAGACCCGTGCTCAGCAGTGGGACATGAAGGAGCTGTATAAAAAAATATGAATTAATATTTTAAAAAACTGTCACGTGTGTATCACGACAATTTTTAAAAATAATATTCGAATTTGAGTGGATGAATGAAAAGTATTTGATTAACCTTTGAAAATATGAACAAGATATATAAATATACATTTATAGGGAGAGTGTAAACAAATAGTAAATATTGAAAAATATTCTTGTGAGGGAACGTGGTGAATACTGAAATGGGAACTGTAAGGATAATCCGGGATGTCTTACGTGATATGAATTTTAAATGAAGCACTTGTGTCCACTTCACTTTTACAAGTCTATATGTATATGCTACGAATAATGTTAAAATTAACCCACATTTCTTGCGTATTCAAAAGATGTATGGCCTTTTACATATCGTAAACATCGTACGGCTTGATTTAATATTAACGTTCTTTATTTTACCCACTGGCCAAGCTACCTTCCATACATACACATCGTCACGACAGAGACCACAGATCTCCATCCGCCACGATCCCGGCGCACCTTCCTTGCTTCCTCCACACTCATCCATCTTTTCATACATCCTTCCTCTCACATTCATTGTAGCGAAACGGC
The DNA here is from genome assembly GCA_031353405.1 of Baronia brevicornis. NCBI lineage: Eukaryota > Metazoa > Arthropoda > Insecta > Lepidoptera > Papilionidae > Baronia > Baronia brevicornis. The sequence goes on from JASFAT010002383.1 coordinate 727,798, forward strand.
TCTCCGTTAGTCGCTTCTCTCCCTCGTGGGAATCAGGACGTGACGGGTGGCGAACCACGTCACCGTCATTTTTTAATATCATCCTATATATCATCATATATACATATATGTATAGTATACAGATATTATTTCCGAGTTTCTGTACCCCACCAATCTGCCCTTGTTAATGGTGAGAAATTGGGAGGTCCATGGTTAACATGTATGGGCTGTGAAGACAGTTCATCCGTAGGGTTCTTCCAAGCAGGGAGGATTTGCCCGTAATCACATAATGATAAGCAACCACAATCGCCAAACTAAGAGGACTAGCAGGTGCGTTTCCTGCCTTAGGCTAAGGATGTGAACAAGAGGCAGAGGAAGAAGAATTGAATTACAAAGAAGGTAAGATGTTATGGTAGGAGATAAGGAAAGAATCAGAAGAGAAAGGAATTGTGTCTAAATTACTGCTGGTGGCACAAAATGTGCAACAGATGGACTTAATGCCATTGGACATTCTCTACCAGCCAACCTGCGGGCGAAACTGAGAAGATTGGTTTGAAGGTGGTACAGTTTGTACAAAAGAAAAAAATTAATAACTAAAAAATAAAAAAATATTCACCTTACAAAATAATTATCACCAGGACTTATTATTGTATTATTTAAAAATACATTATACAAAAATATCGGTACTCGTGTTGGAATACATCTCTTACCGCAAAAAGTAATCACAAATACATACCGCTGAGGAAGCCGAGGAAGAAAAGTCGTACGCGCGCAATCTGCTTCTGCACGCAACCCTCCGCATCTTGCTCCACGTATAACTCGTCCACTGCTGTGATTTGCACCTGGAAAAGTATCACTACATTAAAACATATCCCATAATCTTTTATGAATATGAAATGAATCGTGCTCGGAGTTTCTCTGGTGTCAGTCTCACAGCACCACGGCTAATAGAAAATTTAGCACAGCGTCGAAACTGACTACATACATACATATCGTCACGCCCGTCTCCCGTAGGGGTAGACAGAGACCACAGATCTCCATCTGCTATGATCTCGGCATACTTCCCTTGCTTCTTCCACACTCATTATTCTCCTCATGCAAGCCCGCCGGTTGAGGGTACTCTTCACCTGGCCTTTCTTAAAAAGATCAGCAATTTGGTCAAGGTATGTGTAAAAGCTGTAATGAATGTATGATGCTGGTACTACTATAAAGATGGTACGATGGTGGTGCTGAATGCGTTTGGGATGTAGACGTCGTCGTTGCCGTTTATTTCTGATGATGATCTGTCAGGAGTTTGTGTTGAGTGGATAAAATCACCTCCTCCATTTTGTATGTGAGCGCTCGGTCACGGTGTGCGGACAACCGGAAAAGCGCCTCCTCGATCCAGCAGGAGAACTGTTTCACGTCCTCGTAGCAAAGTGAGCCCAATTTGAACAGCTGCGACACCTGCCGGCGAGACCGATCGATTCACATCGTGAAACAACGTAAACATATAATATACAGTTGCCCCAGAACTCGACGTCAAGCCGAAACGAGGTGACATGATTCATTGTAACTATCATGAGAAAAATCAGAAAAAAAATCTATCCCATGCAGTTTGAAAATTATAGGCATTTAAGAAAAACCTAGAAATTTGGTTAAACTGTAACCATTTTTCGGTTATTGTGGTTAATTTTTATTACTTTTGTTCATTTAAACTTTGGAACCGTAACCCTAAATAACATTTCTAGAATCACAGTAAAAAATAATGACATAATTTGAATCATGAATTTAAAATTTTCAAAATTTGCCGACTTTGAAAGACCTTCCTTTAAAAGGAAAGTACTACAGTGCCTTGGCAAGTGCCGTTAAAAGTTGGCGCACTGAATCAAGATTGTAAAATGGTACAATACTTGTTAGTTTCATTTTAAAAAAAATAAAAACCTCAAGTAACCCAATTTTTGCTAACCCATTTTACTCAGTTAAAATGTATTTTATTCGCACAAGCTCTTGGTAGGTTCTTAATTTAAAGATCTTGAGATAGATTTTTTTTCTGATTTTTCTTATGATGGTTACAATCAATCCTGTCCCCCGTTTCGGCTTGACGTTGAGGTCTAAGACACCCTGTATACAGTACCTATTTAAACTTGTGTATTGGTACAAAGCCGGACTTAATACCAAAAGGCATTATATGCCAATCAACCTTTGTGTTGATGTTAAAAATGCAAATAAATTAAATATATTATCAAAATACATATATACTACATGTAAATGAAACAGACGTGAATAAATGTATAATCGTTAAGTGAGTGAGGGAGGAAGTCCTGCTACAGGTTTTTAGTTAAATCTTTTCTTTATATTTTTTGTCGTGAAAAATAATACTAATCAATATGAAGATATTGATCAAATGACAGCAGAAAAGCAGAACAATGAAAAAAACAAATTTCCATAACTGCTAGCTTCATACAGGCTTTCATAGCTGCCGGCTTCATTTCGAAGTGTGTATTTATCTACATATAACACCGCATATGAGATAACAGATATTTTTCCATTAACAAGTTGATAAGCTACAATCAATATATTTTGTTACAGTTAGACAAAGTTTAGCTCGAGAAGATCTGATAGAGCGCATTTGTTCTATTGTGATATTTGTAAATAATTTCATATGAAAAAGTTTTTAAAGTTTCATCCCCGCAATTTAGATAGATCGCGATGCGGTACGGTGCGTTTCTCCAGAAACTTATTTCCACGCACCACTACGCTGCAGAACCAGCTACTGCCAGCGGTGTTTTCGAACCGATACGACATTGGAACCTTCAAAAAACGAATCTACACATTTCTCAATGGCTTAAACGCTTTTACAACATCTATGGTTCTGTGGATGTCTATGGAAGACGTTGGTAGGTCTCCACGTGACATGCCTGCTCGTTTGCCTTCACATCCCATACAAAAAAGAAGCCAATTATCTTCTATCCATTCGTACGTGCACCTGTGAATACTATCTCTCTTTTTGAATATAATGATAAGCATTTATCAACTTGCCATACCTGTGGAGCATGTTCAACGGGCAGACCCAATTTCCGAAGATCGCTGCCGAATTCCTTGACTCCTTGGTAGTCGCCCTGGATCGCGTAGGCCGCAAATTGTGACAGCTTGTTGGTTATACGCTCCGCCTTCGTCACTTGGCCTGGCCTGGCGTCATAGTTCAAAAAGTCAGCATCAAAGTTATTTTGTTCAGAAACCCGCTGAAAGGCGAGGCCTAAGATGAATAATATATCTTGCTACGAAAATAATTATATATTTGTAATAATAAAATAATTACGTCACAGTGGTTCGCGATATGACCACGTTGGTTCTTGCTGAAAACCAGCGCCAGGTGCTCCAATAGAACGCCTGGCATATGCTGAGCAAGAACAATTTTGTATCACTTGTAGATTAAAATTATTTTCTTTTTGTTTCGTTTATTAGTATATTATAATATTATTAAGGTTTTAATTTTAGCTTTTGTAAAAAAATGTGTTTTAAATAAAGTTATTTCTACTTCTATCTTTATTAGATGAAATTATAGGGAATTACAGGCCTAATTCTTACTGAGTAACCAAAAAAAATCTTATAAGTCAACCAATCCTCCAGCACATCAATAGTGGATGACACTTGTATATAATACAATGTTTTCAAATATTAATTATATAATTAAATTTTATCAATTAATATCTCTTATATAAGATATTTAGCAGGATATAATTTTAGAAATATATACCATCAGAAGCGAAGCGTGTAGATGGCTGGACTTATATGCTGCTAAATATCTTATATAACAGAAATTAATTAAATTTAATTACTTTTTATTAAACTTACTTACTAATAATTAAATAAACGAAAATATTTTTATTTATTTAAGTAATTAAATTTAATTACTTAAATAAATAAATAAATAAAAATATTTCATTTGACAGAATAAGATAAAAAAAAAATTAAAATTAAACTTATTTTGAACTAACATTATATTATACTTAACCATTAATCAATAAAATCCAACAATCCAATATATTTATATATAATCTTATCCTAGGCAAAGGAAGTGGCTCAGCTTTTGCTAACAGGGGAAAGGACTACACTACAAGTTTAAAAAAAATGTATTTGAACTTGAGTGGATGAATAAAAAGTATTTTATTAACTATTGAAAATTTGAACAAGATATATAAACACATATGGGGATAGTATGAACTAATAGTAGGGACTGAATAAATATCATATAAAATCAATAAATATAATAAAAAAATCGTAATAAAATTCAAAATTCAAAAGTATATCAAACCTGACTCCCGGACGCTCCTTGTAGAAAACGTACTGTAGTTTGACCGTGAAGATTTTTCCGAACTGATCGAATTGCTGCGCTCCGATGTCGGATACGGAGTAGCAGGCCTGGAGGGGCAGCTCCTGGAGAGGCTCCTTGTCGGTAGGCGTGCCCAGTAGCTGCACGACTGGACTGTCGCCTTGGTACGTCAACCGGACGAACATTTTCTTCCAGAACCTGTATTAACGACAACATCTCCTTGAGTATTCATTTATCTATTTATTTTCCCCTTAAGTATTCATTAATACATTTATTACATGCGATTGCATGCATGTTTATTTCAATCTACCTGTTCACTCTCGTAGACCAAAAATCATAAGATTAACTCCCGCATTCCAAATTTTATTTTTTAAAGAAAAATAACGAACTCTTATATACCACCACTCGAAGTAATATCTAACAATGCCTGTATATGGTTTTTTTTATAGGATACGAAGGCAAATGAGCAGGCGCGTCACCTGATAGAAAGCAATCAACGCCGCCCATAGACTTCCGAAGCGCCATAGGCAGTGCGGATGCGTTGCCGACCTTTAGCCAAGTCTTATTATGGGAGTGAGAATGAGAGGAGGCCTCCGGAACTCGGTCGCTCACATAAGAAGCGCGGTAGCTACCACTCAGACGCCGGTTTTCTGCGGGTGTGTGGTACTTCCCCGGACGAGCCGGCCCATTCATGCTACAGACAATGATTGTCATTATTGACAAAGTATTCGTCTGCAGCGTGGTTTTACCACTATTTAGATTATTCACATCAATAGTCTAGTGAACGATTCGAACTCACGACGTACGGATCGTAAAGCTGACCCTTGCCAACTATGCTATTACTGCTTTATATTGATCATTCATTCATCATTATTTATTTTTGCTAGTCTTAATGCTTGTCCAAGACATTTTTGTTATTGTGTGTGTGATGGACCGCGGACATACAGAACCGCAGTTTGGCGAACGCCTAATGTAGGATGCCTCTCGACTAGATGTTGAGACGACGGCTGAGGGCGGCTGGAGGAAAGTGGATACGTGAAGCCGAAGATCGAGTTATTATGAGGCATCCCACACTACGTTTGCCGAGACGCGGTCCACTCCACCACTCGTCTGCTCCAACGATCGTCAAATCTCCGACAAATGCCACCCATTTTAGTTTGCTAATTCGAATTTGCCACTTTAGTAGGCTAATTCGAAAGACTATGTCGTTGACTTTAGTTCTCTGGCGAATTTGTTCATTCCGAATCATATACACCAGAGAAACTCCGAGCCTAGCTCTCTCTGAACTTGTGAGGCAGACGGACTGTCAGGGTCCACGTTTCGGCGCCGTAATATTATTAGTACTATTAGAATATAGTTGTTTTAATTATTCACTATATAATTCATAGACGATCAGATAGAAGCCCACCAGCGGAAATAGGTTTAATAATAATGAAATTATTAATCCTTTATCCTAGGCGAAAGAATAAGGAAAAACGATTATCAATGTGATTTGGAAGTTGGAATGTTAGGACATTATGGCAATGGGAAGATCGAAACTATGGAATCATCCTGGCAAAAATAGGGAGGGATACATGGCAAGCATTATAGAGGAAGTCAATACTTATCGTGATTTATAGTGCTAGAGGAAGGAGAAGCAGAATTGATAGAAGGTCAATCTTCAACCAGTAGAAATATAACAGGTTAGTGTGTTTGTTCAGTACCTCTGACCGGTGATTTTTTTCTTGTTCGGTTGTCGCAGGTGCATCTCCCAGCCGGATCCGGTGTACTTGGTGCGTGGGAAGTCCTCCAAAGGCATAGAAATATCCTCATCGAAAAGAGGGGTGGGGGGAGTCTCTCCTCCGCTGCCAGAACGACGATGGCTTTCAACTATAAAACACATAGGCGACATAATGATAAAAACATATTCTTTTTTAAATACTTTATGTAATTTTAGAAACTCATTTTTATAATGAATTTTTGAAATGAAAACTTCTATAGCCGCGTTACATGACTCTGGGTAGGGATAAAATCTTTGTTTTCGCGTCAGTAACATGCTAATGTTTAAAGTATATCTATAGCTATGAGTATATCTATCTATATAATTATATCTATATAATATATCTAATCATATATATCTATACAATTAAAAGATTTTCTATAAACAATTGAAAATTTGAACAAGATATATAAACATATATAAGGAGAGTATAAGGTAATAGTAGTAATTGAAAAAAACTTAAAATATGAATTTATATAAGTACCGAATTGTGTTTCAACCATAGGCTGATGTTCAGCTTCAGTTTTGTCGAACGGGTTGTACCGTGGGGATTCAGGCAAAACTTGGGGCCGCGGCGGGGGCGCTAATACAGGTACGGCAGCATCTTGATCGTCCAGGTCTTCTTTAGGCCTGATGTGGAGAACCGAAGGTTAATTTATGATATAGAAATTAATACTTATAACATTGACGGAAAGACAGATAATCAATTGCAAAAAGAAAAGCGAGTTGATATGTTTTCGTATCTTACCGAATAAAAACAGAGAACGAATCATCAGTAGATTCTCTAGAACCCTGGTGATCAAGTCTTGGTGTCGCAGCAGGCGGTGGTGGAGCATCCATGTTTAAAAACGGATCAAATGCCTCTGCCTCAAAGCCTCCTGGTGCTGCTTCTGCGATGCCGTCGTCTCCCCATACATCTGCCGCGTGTCATTCATCATTCAAAATATAATCATATATTATCGAATTTATAAACATTTTTCGTTCTTCAAACTTACCTGTATTCATGTGATTCCCAATAGTAGAATCAAATTTCGCTGAAAAAGCGTCGAAATCATCTGACGCAGGAGGAATTGATTCCTGTACCATTTTCTCGGACGAATCCCATCCTAGGTCTGTGGATGAAGGAGCTATGGTATCCGCAAACATGTTAGTTTCATTTTCATTCAAAGCATTCGGTTGCTGGGCCGCAGATGATTCAAAAGGCCCTGCATTATATACATCACCTTGTGAATCGTTAACAGTTACCGTAGATGAAGCTGTAAAAGTGTCATTTTGAGTTTCATTTATAAAATCCATATTTGGAGTCATGAATGTGTCTTGAGGCTGTGTAGCAAAAATATTAGCAGTAGTGTGAGTGAAAGGTGCCTCATCGCTTATTTCAGTAGTTTCAAAAGGATTTTTGTCACATTCCTTTGGTTGTTCAAAATTATCAACTACGTGTTCTGCGAAAGGGGAATTATTTGATGGGACGGGTGTAACTTCCATTGGTTCTGAATAATCCATTGGTGCACTTGTGTCTTCAGTGTCATTATCAAATAACGATGTCTCAACTTCAGCATTTGTATCTTTGTTTACAACTATTGTATCATTAAAAACAGAAAGTGTTGTTTCAGAAGAGACTGAAGGAGTCATCTTTGAAATCATATTGGACATCTGTGGTTGCATTTCGTTTTCTGTATCCGTCGGTATGACTTCAATAATATCATCGCTTAAAAAGTCTATTTGTTTCTCCTCTTTTTTAGGTGCCGAATATAAACTTAAAATATCTTCTTTGGTAGGTTTTGTCATAACTGGGGCTGGTGCATCAAAAAGGTTAATATCATCGGGCTGTTGTTTTGGAGGAGGTTGCTGCTTTGTTGGTACTTGAGGTGGAGCCTGCGGTCGCGGTGGTGGTACGTTTGGTGGTGCAGGACGTGGAGGACGAGCAGGTGGTGGTCGAGCTGGCTTATTTCTATTTATATCAAAGTTTTCGACTTGGTTAGGTTCTTCAAATAGCTCGGGCTCGGGAGTTGGACTAGGAGAATGAATATCACGAACTGACACTGGACTAGGTGTTCTTGTTGGTGGAATACGATCCAGTAAATGTGAACTCGTAAATTCCATTTGACCGGTTACGCTTAAAATTAAGTTCTGCGTTTCAGGAGGCAATGGACGTGCAGGTAGATCAGCATCATGATTTTTCTCCTCTGCTGGGCTGGCGCTATCAACAATTGTTGAGATTAGTTCCAGTTCAGTAGGTTTAATAAGTTTTTCTGTTTCCATTGGTTGAGTAGCAAATATATCTGAAGATGAGTCATCAAAAATTTTTGCACCTATACCAACTGGATCATCTCCACCAAAAATATCAATAGGAACAGTGTCAGCTACAGCTGGTTCATAATTTTCACCAAAGTCAGAAAATGGATTACTTGCTGAAAATGGATTATCACCAGTAAAATTTGACGGTTCCGAATCCGTCATCATAAAAGGATTATGCACATCAGTTTCCACCGGTTCTCCTGCTGGTTCATTCATACTTAAAAATGGATTATACGCCATTGTGTAAAAATAGGATTTCTTTAGTTAAGAAACTCTGATTCTAGTAGCTTAATCTCTGTTTTTCCTGGATTAAGATCAGATGCAAATGAAGTATCGAATGGGTCAAAATTTTCTTCCGATATTCTTGTGGTATTTGAAGGTTCAGGAGTTAAAGCTTTTACTTGAAAAATATCATCAGATGGTTCTAATAAATAAGGATTTTCTTCGGATGCACTAATAGTTTTAGACTCGTCCGATGCAAATTCTTTAGCTAATAGCTTTAATTCCGTCTTACTTGGTTGGATATGAGAAGCAAAAGAAGTATCAAATGGATCTTCCTCAATGTTCTGATCAAGTAGTTGGTTTGGTGGAGGGCCAGAAGGCGTTAATACTTTCGCTTTGATTTCTATGTCACTACTATGAAGAAGATCACTACTTTTCAAAATAACCTTCGTATGACCAGACTGTGCATACTCTGAATGCCGCCTTTTCTGTGGATATGTAATATTTGTAGCTACGTTTTCGTCAGAGTGAGTACGAGTCAGTAATTCAGGAACTTTATCAATAATTTCTGTCTCTTCGTTAATATCTTCAGTAATAGATATTTCTTTCGTGTAATAAGGTGTTAATGGCTTGATCGGTTTTGATTTGGATGTTAATTCAACTACTTGCTCGCTGTCGTTTGTATTGAAAACTACACTTTTACTGACTGTTAAGTTTTCAGGTCGAGAAGCTCGTCTTTCGGTATTTTTTGGCTCGTCAGCCCGAGGATCAAAGTCTGGATCACTAGGAACGCGATAAATAGTAGTTGGTGTAGAACCTATAAGTTCTTGTTCCAATAACTTCAATTCAATTTTTCCGGGCGCTACAACTTTATCAACTATTGTAGTATCAAACGGGTCAATATCACTTTCATTTAAATCCAGAGGATCAAGTGGGGAATCGGCCAACTGTGATAAATCAGTGGTACTCCCACCTAATAAATCACGTGATGTTTTGTGCTCTTCAGTATCGTTAATGTCATCTGATGTAATGGACTCCCTTACACCTAATGGATTTGTCAAATGTATCCTGACCGAAGACTTACGTCGATTGTTCAATTTAAACTGAAATTCTTCCGCTCTAGGATCAAAATCTTCGTCGTCTTCTAATATAATTGCCTCTTGTTTTGTTTGTAAGCAATTTGTAGATGGAATTACTGCATCCGCAAAACTAGTGTCGAAAGGATCGTCTTGATCTATGTAAGGGTCGAGTACTTCAATTTGATCTTCAACAATACCATCCGCAAATACAGATTCGTTTTTATCGGCTTCAAAAGCAGACCAAGACTCGGTTACCACAGGTTCGACCTTAATTTCCTTTTCTTCTAACTTTATGACTTCTGGTTTAGTCTCTAATGATTCAGTGGCTAGCAAAGTGAATTCATCGTCGTCATCTTCTTCACTACTAGGCTTTCCTTTATTGGAATTTATAGATTCAAATATATTTTCCTGGCTTCTTGCCTCTTTTTGTGTGATTAATGATGTGTGTAAAGAGACGCTTAGATCTATGGGCGTTGTAACTGGAATATCTGTGTCAGCATCTAAAATACTTTTTTCAACATCCTCATTTTCAATTGCCTTTGTGATGACTGTAGTTTCTTGGTCAACACTTTCTAATAGCAAATCTCCAGGAATTACCCTCTTCGATTTTTTTGTAGTAACTGTTAAATTATCAATACGACCGGTAAGAACTTCAACAGCCACTCCAATGTCTAAAGTTTTTTTACCACCTCTATTTTTGCTATCTTGGCCTTTTATCAATGCGTCTACATGCGATGTGTCAAATATATCGTCGTCTAGAACTTCTTCCGGTGAATCTGGTACATATGCAAGTTTAACTTCTCCTCGCTCTACTGCATCTACATAAGAAGTGTCAAAGATATCGTCTTGATCTTCTGTCTCTGATTCGTCGTCCGTTAACGCGTATTCACTTTTATCAGCGTCTAAATCTGCTGCAGTTGATTGTACTAGTTGTGGAAAATCTGCCTCAGTTACTTCTACCACTGGTCGTTCTGGAGCTTTTTTCACCTCCGGCTCAGGTTCCTTTGGTTGAATTCGTTGAAAAAATGAAGTCGATTTAATTCGATCTAGGTCACCTTGAGTTTTCTTAAGCACAGAATCAACTCCTGTTGTCAAGTCTTTAAATTTGGACCATTCTTCATTTTCTTTTGCGTCCCCTACACCACAGTCAGCTTGTTGCTGCTGATGTTCTCTTTTATATTTTTCTAATTCTTCCTCTGTAAATAGCTCCTCTTCACCTTTTCTTTTAGACTTTTTGCCTTTTTTCTTCTTTTTAAGGCCTTTGGGTAATTTTAGCATTATATGTGCTTGTAAAAGTTTTTCTGCGTTGCTGGAACAAAAACGAACATTCTCTTAAAAAACAACATTGAAAAGAACATAAATCACTCACCATATGCATAATATTATCGTTAAAAAGAAAATTATATTAAAAATTTACATATTTTACTGTTTTCTGCTTTTCATAGATGAATATTTTTCATTTTAATTTATTGATATCAGTAGTTCAGTGTCTTAAGCAGTTTCTCTTTACTTTATGTTACAATTTAAGAAAATTAAATATGTATAATTTGTTAAGGTATTTTATACTATCATGAAATGAATAAGGCCTATACTTTTAAAATTTATCATTTACATTAAAATATATCAATGTATCGATCGCTCAGCATTTTATCAAATTTTCAAATTTATGTACATTTTCATTAACATACATTTAAAATCGCGTTATTTGCATACGCAGTCAGGTATTATTCAAGATTATATAATGCAAGATGATATGACGATGAAAATTATTTGCGAGTAAAACATTAATTACAAACAATAGTCGTGAGGGAATAAATATAATACATAATGAATGATAATGCAATGAACAGTAATGTCGAAAGGAAGGTGAGAGAGGCCATGATCACAATGGCGATGGAGATGAGGGGGAACGGCGGCCGCGATGGTGCAATGCCAGATCTGGAAACACGTACCGGGAGGGTTGCAGCCGCCGCTACTTAGGACTAAGTCATAACACTACCGCGCTAGGGCTGTACCTTCATGGCAACACGCGAAGTCGCGAGCACTGTACCGCAGGGAGCAGATCGTTGCGCTCGAAGGCGCCTTCTACTCAACACTGTGGCTGTTCCGTAGGCTGATATATCGACCCGGAGGCCACTTCGACCCCTACCCCTCCCCCTTGTACCCGCTTCAACCCCTCACGCGGCGACAGCGTGCGCGCGTCGTCCCGTCCCACACCCCTCACACCCCCCACACCCCCCACACCCCCCACACCCCCCACACCCCACTGTTACGTAACCGCGCCTGTTTCGCGTCCCCCTGCCCCCGCGATCGATTTTCACCGCTTACGCCAGAGCCACCGATTGAATACCGGGAATGTTTACGCTAAATGAACATTTCACATATAGAAAAAAATTCAAAACTGTCTTTTTTTTAAACTAATCGTCATTCGGTGGTCGATGATCGAGATCTTACCGTAATTTCCACGACAATACACATTCCAAGGACCCAGCAGCGCTAGCTGTATTTCCGAAAAAACAAGCCTAGTCATATCTCAAAGCAGTTGGGATGCTCATAATGTTGCAGATATCTATGGGATCGTTTGCCAACCTAACCCTTAAAAAAAGAATGCATAAAAGCCATTGTGAAATCAACGTCCTTGTCATGCGCATATTCCTCCCCCAAGGCGCGCACGTCAGCTTACAATATTGAATTTTCCAGGTCACAAAGACTGAATTTGATTTCTGTTCTATATTTAGTAAATACTATCAAACAATGAAGAGACATTTCACTATGTAATTAGTGGACATATACAGTGAACGATAGTAACATAAAAAAATATTGTTTTGGCAAAAAAGACCTGAATCGTAGCAGATAGAGATCTCGCCGCCTACCCCTACGGGAAACAGGCATGATCATATCATCAGCAGCCTGCGGCAGTCCACTGCTGGACATAGGCCTCCCCCATGGAGCGCCACCTAGCCCGATCTTCGGCTACACGCATCTAGTTTCTGCCAGCCGCCCTGCGCAGATCGTCGCACCATCTAGCCGGGGGGCGTCCCACACTACGTTTACCGAGACGCGGTCTCCACTCCAGCACTCGTCTGCTCCAACGATCGTCGGATCTCCGACAGACGTGACCAGCCCATTGCCACTTAAGTTTGCTAATTCGAAAGGCTATGCTATATATATATATGCTAGGCGTGATCATATGTGTGCATGTAATTACTGACACAACATCGTTTAAAATAAATTAATTATATACAAACTTATTTGCACAAAGTGGGCACCACAGACAGACTTCATGTCCTCCCACATTCTCTTCCACTCAACCTGCTGAAGACGATGAGAAAATTGCTTTTGACTTTCTATATATTGTTGATAATGATGATTATATAGGTGTAATTGATTTTTCCAACTAGTGGTACGAGATTTTCGAGAATGGCCAGGTCGAATGTACCCTTAAGCGGCGCGCTTGTATGAATAGAGTGATGCGTATGGATGAAACAAAGAAAGTGTACCGGGATGGTAGCATATGTGCGTCTGTGGTGGTGGCAAACAGGCGTGATTATATGTATCATACATACATATATGGTACAGGGTAGAGTAATATATATATATATATATATATATATATATATATATATATATATATATATATATATATATATATATATATATATATATATATATAAATCAATTGCTGTTCGTTAGCTCGCTAAAACTCGAGAACGGCTGAACCGATTTGGCTAATTTTGGTTTCGAATTATTTCTGGAGGTCCAGGGAAGGTTCAAAAGATGAGTAAATATGATAAAAATATTAGGAATATAGTAAAAGCAACAATAATAATAAAATATAATTCACATCGAGCATTTTTTTGTTGATTACGATTTATTTTTGTTCCTGTTAAGTTTTGACCACATTTTTTAGTAAGTTGAAATATTCTGCACTTATCGTTCAGCTTTTTTATTTATTGATGTTTTTTATTGATTGAGGCGTTACGAAGTTTGCCGGGTCAGCTAGTATTGAATAAAATTTTAATTCAAATCCACTTTTATAAGTCTACTAGTTTGCGTGTAAATTCACACGATACCAACGGTTAAGGTAATATGATATGAAATGAATTTGCGACGATTTGCGAAAAATGAGACCACAAGCCGTGTATACCCATCATAAAATAGGTTTGGACTTTGCACCTTCCGGCCACGAGGACAATTGCTGAGTAAGTTGGTTACTATGATTGTAACACATCGTTTTGAAGCGAAATATCATTCATATTTAATACGCGAACTTCTGAGAATGTCTAAAACGCTTCCTTCACAACTATAGTGATGCGGATATGCATGGGAGGCGTTGATTGCTTTTCATTAACCAACACACTTGCTAGTTTGACCTCGTATCCCATCGTTTTTACTATGGAGAGTGCTCCAAGGAATTGCTCGGGATAATTCCGAACGCTGAATTATACTATAGCACAACTCGCCACAAGGAAAATAATCATCCCCATCAACTGGATGAGTGGCGATCCAGTACGGTGCATTTTCCTAGAAACTTCTTTCCACGCAACTCTATCCTGTAGAACCAGCTACCTCCAGCGCTGTTTCTGGACCGATACGACATTGGAACATACAAAAAACAAGCCTGCCGTTTCCTTAAAAGCCAGCTAAAACGATTTTGCACTGCCTATGACACTGCGGATGTCTAAGGGCGGTGTTGCTTGCTTTCCATCGGATGACACGTCAGCTCATTTGCCTTTATATCTCATAAAATTTATTTTCGTAACTGAATTTACTAAACTACCTGCCTGGACGTATATTGCCTATAGTATATGTGCTATATGTGTGTAGCTGAAGGTTTGACGGGGTTGCGCGCCGTGGGAGAGGCATATAAATTTTGGTTTACATTATTGGCACCTTCGGTTCGCAAAAGGCAGGCAAAGCATCTTAGACGCGTCCGGTGTCCATATTATCTAAATGACTATATTAGCTAGATGACCAAAACATAAAAATGACGTGTAAATGATCATATAATCTAGATGATCATATAATCTACATGACCATATCATCTAGATGCCCATATGGTCTAACTGACCATATCATCTAGATTACCATATCTAGATGACCATAACATCTAGATAACCGTATCATCTAGATGACCATATCATCTAGATGACCATATCATCTAGTTGACCATATCATCTAGATGCCCATATAATCTAGATGCCCATATCGTCAAGATGACCCGCTTTCTCCTTTGACTATACCTCCTACCTCTTTATATATTGTCTAACCAGTATCTAAAGACCTATCTAAAACAAGTTCTTTACATGAAACCTCATGTATAAATTGGCTTTGTTCACCTACATACCGTATAATACTGAATAAACTCTTGTTCATCGTATACACCGTACGACGCGATTTTCTCGGAATTGAAGCACCCCATATGTCCAACTCCGTACATTACAGGTGAGTAAACACGACTTTACCTGGAATCGTTCGTGTTACGGTTCCTTACACAATGTCTTGTCGATGGTCCTTTTTTATGACGTCACGACTTGCTGGTAAACAGGTGTTTGTATCTTCAATCGATAACTCATTCAGCTTTTTACCACTGCATTCATTATACTCACTGCATTCATTATACTCACTGCATTCATTATACTCACTGCATCTCACGTCACATGTGTGTGCTGCAGAGAGACGTAGTTTCAACACCATAACCACACACCCAATTGTCTTAGTAACGCCGCCTACGGATTCAGTGGTCACGGAATCAATCCCCGCATCGGGATAAAAAAATATATAACTGACTTTGTTAACGCAGTGACCCAAAATGTATCTTGATGTCCGAACAGATCTTACACCACCGTGCCCTGTCCTGCGTCACCTCCTGCCAGTTGCAGACTTGAAGGTTACGCAAGTCATGTTCGATCATGTCACTCCAGCGGTACCTGGGGCGCCTCACAAGACGTCGTCCAGTTGAGCGACATTCTGTGGAGCGAAGAACAGTCGTGAGGACGAAATCGACATCCGCATACAAAACACCTTGCGGTGCAGCACAGCTCTTGTTGTTGTCCAAAAATTATATATCCCCAAAAAATAAATATTTGTAATATGTACTCGAAGTCTTGTTACCCCGAAAATCCACACTGGACAAACATGATCGGTTAATTGTTCGTTCCACTAAAAATGGGGAGGCCCGTACCACACACTCGGTTGGCTCAGTAACGCCTCGGTCGGCCTCGGCTCGGTCACGGGTTCGATCCTCGCATCGACTTAGGCCATAAAACGTAGCTCGGCTTAGGTAATAAATAAAGCATTTATCATTAATTATCACTGATTAATTTGTAGAATCGACTGCTTGTCCTTCGACAAAGATCACCTTCAAAGATTTCCATGCCGCTCTATCTCTTGCTAATCCTATCAATTTTTTGCCAGTAACTCTTCTGCAGTCCACGTGGGAGAAAAAGACCCTCCAAAGACAGTCAAAATATATAAAGTGTTTAATAAAATATTCTACATGTCGACGCAAAAAAGTAATAACGCAGCAGACGGCTTAAAATTAAAACTTATCACCATGGCCAAAAAAGCTTTTAAGATTTCTGAAGAAGTTGTGGACGATCACAGAAAAACAACGTCAGTTTCAACGCTTTACTAAATTTTCTATTGTTCGTAAGGCTGCGAGACTCAGACCATTCGACGTGGTATTATTTTGCGTCGATATATTTTGGAAATGAGACATCGATAAGAAAAATGGATATGCTAGTTTTAACTGTGGTTAACATTACAAGTATTGCTTGTCGCGGATCTTAGCTAAGTAAAACTTTTGACTGTCCATATAGTGATAGATTTCCGCAAAGTAACGCCTGACTCCATTAATAAGTATTGATCATATTTCATCTTTAACAAAGACGCCCCGGCTTTGTACAACAGTGAACTATTTTGTACGAAAGGTTCAAATATGTACATACAACATTAGCGCCATCTATATTGAAGTTAAAATATTTAAAACCTATCATCTTATGTGATTTACTGAAGAAAGCTTTATGGAAAGTTCTAGAGATAAGTCAAATTTAAGTCGTTCTAAAATAATTTGAACGTTTAAAAATATTTATTAACTGTTTTTGTAAACATTTCAATACAAAAGCGGACTTAAATGTAAATAATAAAAATATTTGAAAAAAAAACCTATGAAAAACATTAACAAAAACGTCAAATACAAATTTAAAAAAATCCAAATTCTTTTTATATAAAATTTCATTAATTTTAAACAAAAAAAAACTTAACAATAATTAGCAGTATAACATGAATTATCATTCATCCACCAGCATTTCCCTATTGAACACAGGCCTCCCGTAGAGCATGCCACCTTCACACCCCGATCTTCGACTGAATGTATCCAGTTTCTGGCAGCCGCACTGGGCAAACATCACTTCAATCAGAGCAGAGGGTGTTCTGTACTACTTCCCTTATATATATATATATATATATATATATATATATATATATATATATATATATATATATATATATATATATATATATATATATATATATATATATATATATATATATATATATATATATATATATATATATATATATATATATATATATATATATATCCCATAGCAGCAAATAAAGTTACAGAACTATTAATGGAGTCAGGCGTTACTTAGCGGAAATCCATCACTATATGGACAGTCAAAAGTTTTACTTAGCTAAGATCCGCGACAAGCAAAACAATAACAGGAAATTAACATTGTGTGTTTTTCTGTTGGATTAAGTAGATTTATTTGGAACTTAAACCAAAAACTTACCGAAAATCGGCCATCAATTTACCCCCCACCAACCACTATACACAACACCAAACACACATTACCACTTTTCCACTTTGTAAACGACACGTGTTTCGCCCCAACACGAGACATCTTCAGGTATAGTAGACTCTACGGAACACTCATTTTTCGGTTGTCGTTTACAAGATGAAAAAGTGGTAATGTGTGTTTGGTGTTGTGTATAGTGGTTGGTGGGTGGAGAATCGATGGCCGATTTTTGGTAAGTTTTTGGTTTAAGTTCCAAATAAATCCACTAAACCCAACAGAAAAAACACACATTATTAATTTTCTGTTATTGTTTTGCTTGTCGCGGATCTTAACTAAATAAAACTTTTGACTGTCCATATATTAAAAATAAACTTTGATATTTTTGTTATAAAATTTAATAAAAACAAAATAACTTAAAGCTCATATGTACTTATACGTAAATAACGTATTTATACAAACATATAGCCATAAACAAAATTAGATATTTAATAATACTACAAAAAAAGATAATGTTGTCTTGTGTGAAGATGACTTGTCATTTAAGACTATTTTGTACTTTTCCCGCCAACTTACATCAGTGACGTTGAATTTTAATTTCATTTTCATAATCTTATATTATTATCAGTTATATTGTTTAATTGTGGTGGCGTATTATACAATATAATTCGATTAAGGCGCATAAGTGAAGTGATATGAAATAAATGCGTGTATCGTGACTTTTTGACTGATAAAAATCCATAGGTTTTGATAGAATAGCCACCATTTTATCAAGATGTAACATGAC
This sequence comes from Baronia brevicornis, assembly GCA_031353405.1. Lineage (NCBI taxonomy): Eukaryota > Metazoa > Arthropoda > Insecta > Lepidoptera > Papilionidae > Baronia > Baronia brevicornis. The sequence continues at coordinate 746,039 of JASFAT010002383.1, forward strand.
AAGCTAATTGGAACATTCCAAGAAACTTGATATTATTATATTTTATTTGAGACTGGCATAATAGTTATAACTAGTTTCGGCTCTCGAAGTTTTAAAATAATAACTTATAATCTAACTATAAACACACATAAGAAGAACTCGACTGACGTGAAGTTAGCTTTCCGGTCAAAATAACTTGTTCACGAAACCGAAGTGGATTATATCAATATTAATAGGCAATATATATATTTCTTTGACCGGGGAAATTTAGAGTTTTAATATGAAATAACCTTATTTCATTTTAGTTATTGTTTTTGTTATTATACACTAAATAAAACTGTCACATGATAATGTAAGCCATTTCCGCCCTTCACATGCGCACTCTGCCACTCATCCCCCGCCCTGAGAACACCAATCACGAAACGTTATCTTCCGCCTAACCTAGCGCTTTCTGGCTCTCGCCGAGGATGGCGTTTTTACAACTGCTAATTTATAATTTATAACTACTTTTTTAAAACAGTCAAAAAGTTACATAAAATCTATACCCAAAGAAAATATATAACAATTCCATATGGGTGAATACATTTACAAAATATTCCTAAATATATGAATGTAAATATATTCAATTTGTTTTCGCCATGTAGATTTAGGAAACTTTAGTTCATAGAGGACTCCAGTTGTATTCTATATAACACTATGGTTTGACCGAGCTGTACTGACGTATAGACGAGAGACAGCCAGTTCTGTTGAGTAGGAATCGCGACCTAAAGTTGCGAATTTTTGTAAGCGCCACGAGCTCGTCGACTATTTGCGAGTCTGTGGTGCTGATTATTACCCAAAGAAATCTATGTCCAGTACTCTGACTGTACAAAAGATCGTAAATCCAGATTGTGGGAGTAAAACAAAATAGGTTATTAATGGAGTCAGGGGTTACTTTGCGGAAATCTATCACTATATGGACAGTCAAAAGTTTTACTTAGCTAAGATCCATCTTCAGGTATAGTAGACTCTACGGAAAACTGACTTTTCGGTTGTGGTTTACAAGATAAAAAAGTGGTAATGTGTGTTTGGTGTTGTGTATAGTGGTTGGTGGGTGGAGAATCGATGGCCGATTTTTGGTTTAAGTTCTAAATAAATCCACTTAATCCAACAGAAAAAACACACAATGTTAATTTTCTGTTATTGTTTTGCTTGTCGCGGATCTTAACTAAGTAAAACTTTTGACTGTCCATATATTAAAAATAAACTTTGATATTTTTGTTATAAAATTTAATAAAAACAAAATAACTTAAAGCTCATATGATACTTATACGTAAATAACGTATTTATACAAACATATAGCCATAAACAAAATTAGATATTTAATAATACTACAAAAAAAGATAATGTTGTCTTGTGTGAAGATGACTTGTCATTTAAGACTATTTTGTACTTTTCCCGCCAACTTACATCAGTGACGTTGAATTTTAATTTCATTTTCATAATCTTATATTATTATCAGTTATATTGTTTAATTGTGGTGGCGTATTATACAATATAATTCGATTAAGGCGCATAAGTGAAGTGATATGAAATAAATGCGTGTATCGTGACTTTTTGACTGATAAAAATCCATAGGCGTGTATCGTGACTTTTTGACTGATAAAAATCCATAGGTTTTGATAGAATAGCCACCATTTTATCAAGATGTAACATGACAAGCTAATTGGAACATTCCAAGAAACTTGATATTATTATATTTTATTTGAGACTGGCATAATAGTTATAACTAGTTTCGGCTCTCGAAGTTTTAAAATAATAACTTATAATCTAACTATAAACACACATAAGAAGAACTCGACTGACGTGAAGTTAGCTTTCCGGTCAAAATAACTTGTTCACGAAACCGAAGTGGATTATATCAATATTAATAGGCAATATATATATTTCTTTGACCGGGGAAATTTAGAGTTTTAATATGAAATAACCTTATTTAATTTTAGTTATTGTTTTTGTTATTATACACTAAATAAAACTGTCACATGATAATGTAAGCCATTTCCGCCCTTCACATGCGCACTCTGCCACTCATCCCCCGCCCTGAGAACACCAATCACGAAACGTTATCTTCCGCCTAACCTAGCGCTTTCTGGCTCTCGCCGAGGATGGCGTTTTTACAACTGCTAATTTATAATTTATAACTACTTTTTTAAAACAGTCAAAAAGTTACATAAAATCTATACCCAAAGAAAATATATAACAATTCCATATGGGTGAATACATTTACAAAATATTCCTAAATATATGAATGTAAATATATTCAATTTGTTTTCGCCATGTAGATTTAGGAAACTTTAGTTCATAGAGGACTCCAGTTGTATTCTATATAACACTATGGTTTGACCGAGCTGTACTGACGTATAGACGAGAGACAGCCAGTTCTGTTGAGTAGGAATCGCGACCTAAAGTTGCGAATTTTTGTAAGCGCCACGGGCTCGTCGACTATTTGCGAGTCTGTGGTGCTGATTATTACCCAAAGAAATCTATGTCTAGTACTCTGACTGTACGAAAGATCGTAAATCCAGATTGTGGGAGTAAAAAAAAAATAGATTATTAATGGAGTCAGGAGTTACTTTGCGGAAATCTATCACTATATGGACAGTCAAAAGTTTTACTTAGCTAAGAGCCATCTTCAGGTATAGTAGACTCTACGGAAAACTGACTTTTCGGTTGTGGTTTACAAGATAAAAAAGTGGTAATGTGTGTTTGGTGTTGTGTATAGTGGTTGGTGGGTGGAGAATCGATGGCCGATTTTTGGTTGAAGTTCCAAATAAATCCACTTAATCCAACAGAAAAACACACAATGTTAATTTTCTGTTATTGTTTTGCTTGTCGCGGATCTTAACTAAGTAAAACTTTTGACTGTCCATATATTAAAAATAAACTTTGATATTTTTGTTTGTTTGTTTGATAGTTTTGTTTGTTTGATATTTACGTAAATAACGTATTTATACAAACATATAGCCATAAACAAAATTAGATATTTAATAATACTACAAAAAAAGATAATGTTCCTTGACTTGTCATTTAAGACTATTTTGTACTTTTCCCGCCAACTTACATCAGTGACGTTGAATTTTTATTTCATTTTCATAATCTTATATTATTATCAGTTATATTGTTTAATTGTGGTGGCGTATTATACAATATAATTCGATTAAGGCGCATAAGTGAAGTGATATGAAATAAATGCGTGTATCGTGACTTTTTGACTGATAAAAATCCATAGAAGGTTTTGATAGAATAGCCACCATTTTATCAAGATGTAACATGACAAGCTAATTGGAACATTCCAAGAAACTTGATATTATTATATTTTATTTGAGACTGGCATAATAGTTATAACTAGTTTCGGCTCTCGAAGTTTTAAAATAATAACTTATAATCTAACTATAAACACACATAAGAAGAACTCGACTGACGTGAAGTTAGCTTTCCGGTCAAAATAACTTGTTCACGAAACCGAAGTGGATTATATCAATATTAATAGGCAATATATATATTTCTTTGACCGGGGAAATTTAGAGTTTTAATATGAAATAACCTTATTTCATTTTAGTTATTGTTTTTGTTATTATACACTAAATAAAACTGTCACATGATAATGTGAGCCATTTCCGTCCTTCACATGCGCACTCTGCCACTCATCCCCCGCCCTGAGAACACCAATCACGAAACGTTATCTTCCGCGTAACTCAGCGCTTTCTGTCTCTCGCCGAGGATGGCGTTTTTACAACTGTTAATTTATAATTTATAACTACTTTTTTAAAACAGTCAAAAAGTTACATAAAATCTATACCCAAAGAAAATATATAACAATTCCATATGGGTGAATACATTTACAAAATATTCCTAAATATATGAATGTAAATATATTCAATTTGTTTTCGCCATGTAGATTTAGGAAACTTTAGTTCATAGAGGACGCCAGTTGTATTCTATATAACACTATGGTTAGACCGAGCTGTACTGACGTATAGACGAGAGACGGCCAGTTCTGTTGAGTAGGAATCGCGACCTAAAGTTGCGAATTTTTGTAAGCGCCACGGGCTCGTCGACTATTTGCGAGTCTGTGGTGCTGATAATTACCCAAATAATCTATCTCCAGTATTCTGTGATTACGAAGGATGGTATATCCAGATTATGGCAGAAAAAAATAGAATAAGACAAGACTTCTTCAAGACGGTACTTCGACTGTTTGTCGAACGAAACAATGAGATCCACACTCCGCGTAGGGGTGAGGACGACATTGTATATTTCTTTTGTCGGGCAATTTAGAATTTTAAATATGAAATAACCTAATTTCATTTTGGTTATTGTTTTTATTATTACACATTAAATAAAACTGTCACATGATAATCTAAGGCTACTTCCGCCCTTCACATGCGCACACTGCCTCTCATCTCCCGCCCTGGGAGCACCAATCATGAAACTTTATTTTCCGCCTAACCCAGCGTTTTTTATCTTGCGCCGAGGATGGCGTTTTTTACAACTGTTAATTAATAATTTATAACTACTTTTTTAAAACATTTAAAAGTAACATAAAATGTTTACTCAAATAAATTATTATAACAGGGTGAATACATTTACAAAATATTCCTAAATATATGAATGTAAATATATTCAATTTGATTTCCTCATGTAGATTTAGGAAATTTCAGTCCGTAGATGATGCTAGTTGCATTCTATATAACACTATGGTTTGACCGAGCTGTACTGACTTATAGACGAGAGACAGCCGGTTCTGTTGAGTAGGAATCGCGACCTAAAGTTGCGAATTTTTGTAAGCGCCGCGGGCTCGTCGACTATTTGCGAGTCTGTGGTGCTGATTATTACCCAAAGAAATCTATCTCCAGTACTCTGATTGTACGAAAGATCGTATATCCAGATTGTGGGAGAAAAAAAATAGATTATTAATGGAGTCAGGCGTTACTTTGCGGAAATCCATCACTATATGGACACTCAAAAGTTTTATTTAGCTAAGATCCGCGACAAGCAAAACAATAACAGAAAATTAATAACGTGTGTTTTTCCGTTGGGTTAAGTGGATTTATTTGGAACTTAAACCAAAAACTTACCGAAAAAAATAGATAAAGACAAGACTTCTTCAATATAAACACAAATAAGAAGAACACGACTGACGTGAAGTTAGTTTTCCGGTCAAACTAACTTGTTCATGAAACCGAAGTGGATTATAACAATATTATTAGACGATATGTATATTTCTTTGGTCGCGAAATTTAGAATTTTAATATGAAATAATCTTATTTAATTTAAGTCACTGTTTTTTTTTATTAAACATTAAATAAAACTGTCATGTGATAATGTAAGCCATTTCCGCCCTTCACAGCGCACTCTGCCTCTCATCCCCCGCCCTCAGAACACCAATCACGAAACGTTATCTTCCGCGTAACTCAGCGCTTTCTGTCTCTCGCCGAGGATGGCGTTTTTACAACTGCTAATTTATAATTTATAACTACTTTTTTAAAACAGTCAAAAAGTAACATAAAATTTATACCTAAAGAAAATATATAACAATTCCATATGGGTGAATGCATTTACAAAATATTCCTAAATATATGAATGTAAATATATTCAATTTGTTTTCGCCATGTAGATTTAGGAAACTTTAGTTCATAGAGGACTCCAGTTGTATTCTATATAACACTATGGTTTGACCGAGCTGTACTGACGTATAGACGAGAGACAGCCAGTTCTGTTGAGTAGGAATCGCGACCTAAAGTTGCGAATTTTTGTAAGCGCCACGGGCTCGTCGACTATTTGCGAGTCTGTGGTGCTGATTATTACCCAAAGAAATCTATGTCTAGTACTCTGACTGTACGAAAGATCGTAAATCCAGATTGTGGGAGTAAAAAAAATAGATTATTAATGGAGTCAGGAGTTACTTTGCGGAAATCTATCACTATATGGACAGTCAAAAGTTTTACTTAGCTAAGAGCCATCTTCAGGTATAGTAGACTCTACGGAAAACTGACTTTTCGGTTGTGGTTTACAAGATAAAAAAGTGGTAATGTGTGTTTGGTGTTGTGTATAGTGGTTGGTGGGTGGAGAATCGATGGCCGAGTTTTGGTTGAAGTTCCAAATAAATCCACTTAATCCAACAGAAAAACACACAATGTTAATTTTCTGTTATTGTTTTGCTTGTCGCGGATCTTAACTAAGTAAAACTTTTGACTGTCCATATATTAAAAATAAACTTTGATATTTTTGTTTGTTTGTTTGATAGTTTTGTTTGTTTGATATTTACGTAAATAACGTATTTATACAAACATATAGCCATAAACAAAATTAGATATTTAATAATACTACAAAAAAAGATAATGTTCCTTGACTTGTCATTTAAGACTATTTTGTACTTTTCCCGCCAACTTACATCAGTGACGTTGAATTTTTATTTCATTTTCATAATCTTATATTATTATCAGTTATATTGTTTAATTGTGGTGGCGTATTATACAATATAATTCGATTAAGGCGCATAAGTGAAGTGATATGAAATAAATGCGTGTATCGTGACTTTTTGACTGATAAAAATCCATAGAAGGTTTTGATAGAATAGCCACCATTTTATCAAGATGTAACATGACAAGCTAATTGGAACATTCCAAGAAACTTGATATTATTATATTTTATTTGAGACTGGCATAATAGTTATAACTAGTTTCGGCTCTCGAAGTTTTAAAATAATAACTTATAATCTAACTATAAACACACATAAGAAGAACTCGACTGACGTGAAGTTAGCTTTCCGGTCAAAATAACTTGTTCACGAAACCGAAGTGGATTATATCAATATTAATAGGCAATATATATATTTCTTTGACCGGGGAAATTTAGAGTTTTAATATGAAATAACCTTATTTCATTTTAGTTATTGTTTTTGTTATTATACACTAAATAAAACTGTCACATGATAATGTAAGCCATTTCCGCCCTTCACATGCGCACTCTGCCACTCATCCCCCGCCCTGAGAACACCAATCACGAAACGTTATCTTCCGCCTAACTCTAGCGCTTTCTGGCTCTCGCCGAGGATGGCGTTTTTACAACTGCTAATTTATAATTTATAACTACTTTTTTAAAACAGTCAAAAAGTTACATAAAATCTATACCCAAAGAAAATATATAACAATTCCATATGGGTGAATACATTTACAAAATATTCCTAAATATATGAATGTAAATATATTCAATTTGTTTTCGCCATGTAGATTTAGGAAACTTTAGTTCATAGAGGACGCCAGTTGTATTCTATATAACACTATGGTTAGACCGAGCTGTACTGACGTATAGACGAGAGACGGCCAGTTCTGTTGAGTAGGAATCGCGACCTAAAGTTGCGAATTTTTGTAAGCGCCACGGGCTCGTCGACTATTTGCGAGTCTGTGGTGCTGATAATTACCCAAATAATCTATCTCCAGTATTCTGTGAATACGAAGGATCGTATATCCAGATTATGGCAGAAAAAAATAGATTTAGACAAGACTTCTTCAAGACGGTACTTCGACTGTTTGTCGAACGAAACAATGAGATCCACACTCCGCGTAGGGGTGTGGACGTCATCGTATATTTCTTATGTCGGGTAAATTTAGAATTTTAAATATGAAATAACCTAATTTAATTTTAGTTATTGTTTTTTTATTATACATTAAACAAAACTGTCACATGACACTGCCTCTCATCCCCCGCCCTGGGAGCACCAACCATGAAACGTTATCTTCCGCCTAACCCAGCGATTTCTATGTCGTGCCGAGGATGGCGCTCTTTACAACTGTTAATTTATAATTCATAACATATTTTATTAAAACAGTCAAAAATTAACATAAAATGTATACCCAAAGAAATTATATAACAGGGTGAATACATTTACAAAATATTCCTAAATATATGAATGTAAATATATTCAATTTGATTTCCTCATGTAGATTTAGGAAACTTCAGTCCGTAGATGACGCTAGTAGTATTCTATATAACACTATGGTTTGACCGAGCTGTACTGATGTATAGACGAGAGACAGCCGGTACTGTTGAGTAGGAATCGCGACCTAAAGTTGCGAATTTTTGTAAGCGCCATGGGCTCGTCGACTATTTGCGAGTCTGTGGTGCTGATTATTACCCAAAGAAATCTATCTCCAGTACTCTGATTGTACGACGGATCGTATATCCAGATTGTGGGAGAAAAAAGATATATTAAGACAAGACTTCTTCAATATAAACACAAATAAGAAGAACTCCTACTGACGTGAAGTTAGTTTTCCGATCAAACTAACTTGTTCACGAAACCGAAGTTGATTATATCAATAGACGATAATAATATATTATAATAATATATTATAAATATATATTATGATAATAATATATTATATACGATATTATAATAGACGATATTGTAACCTTCGTCCCCTTCTCCTCTATGTTTTGTTTGAAAATATTTCAAACTTTTAAGTATTTAATAAAATTAATTACTTATTCATTATACGTGACCAAGAAAGTAATATTGATCTTTCCAAGGTTATATATTTATACCATATTATTAATATTTTAGCATGATCGTCTTAGTTAGGACCTTTTGTTACGTTGTGTTTTGTAATAACTGATTCTTTTAGGCATTTCTTGGAAGAATGAATATTCACCTAAGTGATCAGAGACCCAAAAGTGACATGGAGCATACTGATTAATAATTGTAATATCCATTTCATTTATGTTTAGAAGTAGCAAGTTATATTGATCCTCTACATAACATTTGTTATAGAATCGCACAGTTTATTTCCAGAAGGAAGCAAGTCATAAAGATCATCTTTAATAGCTTTCGCTATAGGATCACACAGTTTAATTCGGCTTGTAAAGGGCTCACAATATTTATAATAAAACTCCCGATACAAGGGGTTGGTCTCGCATGTCCATGCGTGTAAGTGCCATACAGTATACATTTCTGTCCACCAGCATTTGCCAGGGTAAATGAACGTCTCTAGGGTACGACCAACATCATTCGGGTCTACTAGTGCGCCACCACCCTCCAAGACCATTGCAACTGCAGACACATTTATTGTGTAGTATGTGATAAGGCATCATCACAATGAACAAGGTCAATACGGCATTCCGCCGCAGAGCATGCATCGAAAGCTTCCGTTCCCTCTAGGGGTGGGGCGTCCAACGTTGCACGGATATATGATGCCGCATGTGAGTTTTCCCCACATCAGTCTCCACTCCCGACTAAATGTTGACACACATCGCTCCACCAACCATGGTCACGTGCATATAGCCAATAATATAATATATTCAATTTAGCCATCAGGTAAAGTATAACTGACGTTGAGTTGTATGTATTTCGATCAAGTTTGCCTCACCCACCAACAAGTTGCCATAACAAGTTAAGTGGGAAATTTAATGAGGGCTTTACATTCATTCAAATATGTTTGCAAAATAGAGAGGACTGGACAACAAACAGTCTGCAGTTCCGTAATAGAGGAACCCGACTTGGGCAAATCTAAGTCAGTCCGTCAGTCTGTTCGCGGTGAGAGTGTCACACTCAAGCGCAGAAAGTAACCATTAAGCCAATGATATGTCCAGCAACCGCTGTCGACAAAATGTTACATAAAGCAACAAGCGTCAATACAACTTATGCTTAAACAACCGTCAACCCATAGGCCTCCATTTAACCCAAGCAGACATCTCCACCAATATACCTCCATCGTCTAAAGCCATAGGACACGCTGTTACAGACGCAAGCTCACTCACCGCACCCATCACCAGACACAATATTACAAAATCAATAAGCGTCTTTGTGACTATCGTATGAGTGGCGCCTCCTCACAACGCATCTCCATAACCCATTCGACTTTGGCAAGTTAAAAAATATGTTGTTACATTTAAACACTACACCAACGTATAGCAGTACAATCACTAAGACGACGACCACCATTGTACGTTCGATAGTGCACCTAAGTGACACCATCCCCATATACAATGACCATCGCGTACTATAGTGCAACACACTATAACGCTATTGAAGCTAGAAATACTTTCTATATACCAGAGAAATACTTTCTATATGCCAGACATACCGAAGTACGTCTAAACACGTTAAACCCAACCAACAGATAGCTAAGACATATCTCTGCGCGGGTCAACGTTTACCGCAGAAGTGCGCCCAGGCACTCGGCCATATAACACCATCTCATATTTATCAAGTCCCAAATCCATCCATATATTATATTCTCTTCAACGAGACATTCTATTATATTGCCTTCATTCATAGACCTTACTAATGTATTTCATATGTGGGACTTCCATACAGTACTATTGTAATTAAGTATGTCAGGCCGCACTTAGCTTCCCGACTTATATACGCGAGGCGGCTGGTATGCGTCTCCGCGTCGGTGTCTTGTATGAAAATTTCGACCTTCTCAGATTTTAATGATATTTTTGTTATGTACATTATACTACTCATCCATAAGCCCAATAAATTATTATTTTAATTCTAGCTTGTATAGTTTTTGAGTTATTAATAAAATAAGATTCATGCGATACATGAACTGTTCACAACTCAATGCCATATAAAATATTATATGAATGATTCAAAACTTTATTATATATATAAAATTATGTGTGAACGTTATTTTCACTTGATAATTATTGTTTAATTTTAATGTTTATTTAATTTTATTGCATTATCGAATATTATATATAACTTATATTTCTTATATTTATTTATTATTTTTTTATTTTCTTTATATTTATGAGTTTTACCAAACTTGATATTTGATTATTTTATGTTCCTATATGGATTCTATTGGCTCCATTTATGATGTTTATTATATTATTTGTTTATAAATTTTATTTATAAGTGTTTTAAGTTAATAATGACGATCTCTGGCTCGTCACAATATGTATATTTCTTTTGTCGCGGAAATTATTATTATTATTATTTAATTTTAGTCACTGTTTTTTTTTATTAAACATTAAATAAAACTGTCATGTGATAATGTAAGCCATTTCCGCCCTTCACAGCGCACTCTGCCTCTCATCCCCGCCCTGAGAACACCAATCACGAAACGTTATCTTCCGCCTAACTCAGCGCTTGCTATCTCTCGCCGAGGATGGCGTTTTTACAACTGCTAATTTATAATTTATAACTACTTTTTTAAAACAGTCAAAAAGTAACATAAAATGTATACCCAAAGAAAATATATAACAATTCCATATGGGTGAATACATTTACAAAATATTCCTAAATATATGAATGTAAATATATTCAATTTGTTTTCGCCATGTAGATTTAGGAAACTTTAGTTCATAGAGGACTCCAGTTGTATTCTATATAACACTATGGTTTGACCGAGCTGTACTGACGTATAGACGAGAGACAGCCAGTTCTGTTGAGTAGGAATCGCGACCTAAAGTTGCGAATTTTTGTAAGCGCCACGGGCTCGTCGACTATTTGCGAGTCTGTGGTGCTGATAATTACCCAAATAATCTATCTCCAGTATTCTGTGAATACGAAGGATCGTATATCCAGATTATGGCAGAAAAAAATAGAATAAGACAAGACTTCTTCAAGACGGTACTTCGACTGTTTGTCAAACGAAACAGTGAGATCCACACTCCGCGTAGGGGTGTGGACGTCATCGTATATTTCTTATGTCGGGTAAATTTAGAATTTTAAATATGAAATAACCTAATTTAATTTTAGTTATTATTTTTTTATTATACATTAAACAAAACTGTCACATGACACTGCCTCTCATCCCCCGCCCTGGGAGCACCAATCATGAAACGTTATCTTCCGCTTAACCCAGCGATTTCTATGTCGTGCCGAGGATGGCGCTCTTTACAACTGTTAATTTATAATTCATAACATATTTTATTAAAACAGTCAAAAATTAACATAAAATGTATACCCAAAGAAATAATATAACAGGGTGAGTACATTAATAAGATATTCCTAAATATTTTCAATTTGATTTCACCATGTAGATTTACGAAATTTCAGTCCATAGATGACGCCAGTTGTATTCTATATAACACTATGGTTTGACCGAGCTATACTGAGGTATAGGCGAGCAACAGCCAGTACTCTTGAGTAGGAATCGCGACCTAAAGTTGCGAATTTTTGTAAGCGCCACGGGCTCGTCGACTTTTTGCGGGTCTGTGGTGCTGATTATTACCCAAAAAATCTATATTCAGTATGCTGAATATACGAAGGATCGTATATCCTGATCGTTGGAGAAAAAAAATAGATTAAGACAAGACTCTTTCAACATAAACACAAATAAGAAGAACACGACTGACGTGAAGTTAGTTTTCCGATCAAAATAACTTGTTCACAAAACCGAAGTGGATTATAACAATATTAATAGACGATAGGTATATTTCTTTGGTCGCGGAAATTTATAATTTTAATCCTACCAATATTATAAATGCGAAAGTTTGTGAGAATGGATGTATGTTTGTTACTCTTTCACGAAAAACCTACTGGATTAATTTGGATGAAACTTTACAGTAATATAGGTTATACATCGGAAAAACATATAGGCTACAATTTGTAATAATTTTATCTAATTTTGGTCGTATTATAACGATACATGTCAATTAAGTCGCAAAAAAATCTGGCCTCAGAGCTATCTTGGCGTACGCTGCCTAAACCATTGGAGTTACACAAAGCTGATGTACCGTAGGATTCTTTGTCTTGAATAGTTCTAAATAACAGATCGCGACAGCATATATCTACCTTTTATGTGGAAGCCACTATGAACCATTAATTAAGTAAAAAAAAATATATATTTGTTTAAAATGATCTTTCACGATACTTAATGTGGCAGACCAAATTGCACGCGAGCGAAGCCTCGGGCAAAAGCTAGTATGAAATAATTTTATTTGATTTTAGTGAATGTTTTTTTTTTTTATTAAACATTAAATAAAACTGTGATATGATAATGTAAGCCTTTTCCGCCCTTTACATACCCACACAGCCTCTCATCCCCCGCCCATCATGAAACGTTATCTTCCGCCTAACCCAGCGCTTTCTATGTCGTACCGAGGATGGCGCTTTTTACAACTGCTAATTCATAATTTATAAAAACTTTTTTAAAACGGTCAAAAAGTAACACAAAATGTATATACAAAGAAATTATATAACAGGGTGAGTACATTAATAAAATATTCCTAAATATATTCAATTTGATTTCAACATGTAGATTTAGGAAATTTTAGTCCGTAGATGACGCCAGTTGCATTCTATATAACACTATGGTTTGACCGAGCTGTACTGACGTATAGACGAGAGACAGCCAGTTCTGTTGAGTAGGAATCGCGACCTAAAGTTGCGAATTTTTGTAAGCGCCATGGGCTCGTCGACTATTTGCGAGTCTGTGGTGCTGATTATTACCTAAAGAAATCTATCTCCTGCATTCTGTGAATACGAAGGATCGTATATCCAGTTTGTGGGAGGAAAAAAATAGATTAAGACAAGACTTCTTCAATGAAACAGTGACGTCCACACTATCCGTATATTTCTTTGGTTGGGGAAATTTAGAATTTGAAATATGAAATAACCTTATTTCCTTATAACCTACTCAGCTGCGTTTCGTGGTAGCTTTAAATACACCGCAACCAAATGTTGGAACAGCTTGTCACCACCTCTTCGTGACTTGCATACAATAAGTATATTTAAAAAAAAATACAAAAATCTAATTTTAAATATGCTGTCAGGAACTTGTTCTTTTGGATGCGGTGAATTTAGTACACGACTCATCATGTTTTTTAATTCTATTGTTCTGTATGTTTATTTATGTGTATGTGTATATGAGTATAAGTAATTATATATATGGATGTATGTGTATGTGTGACTACATTCATTCTGACACACTCGTAGTGTGTCAGAATGAATGTAGTCACTGTGGTTCGCGATCTGACAACTTTGGTTCTTGCTGAAAACCAATGCCGGGAGCTCCAATGAAGCGCCGGCATATGCTGAGCAAGAACCATTTTATGACTCTCGTTAGATTAAAATTATTTTCTTTTTGTTTTTTTTATTTATCTGTACATATAATATTATTATGGATTTAATTTTAGTTATTATAAAAAAAGTGTCATAAATCAAATTTTTTTATTCTATTCTATTTAATTTATTTATTGTTTTTATTATTATACATTAAATAAAATTGTCAAATGATAATCTCAGGCTACTTCCGCCCTTCACATGCGCACATTGCCTCTCATCTCCCGCCCTGAGAACACCAATCATGAAACGTTATCTTCCGCCTAACCCAGCGATTTCTATGTCGAGCCGAGGATGGCGCTTTTTACAACTGCTAATTCATAATTTATAACAACTTTTTTAACACGGTCAAAAAGTAACACGAAATGTATATACAAAGAAGTTATATAACAGGGTGAGTACATTAATAAAATATTCCTAAATATATTCAATTTGATTTCAACATGTAGATTTAGGAAATTTTAGTCCGTAGATGACGCTAGTTGTATTCTATATTACAGTACGGTTTGACCGAGCTGTACTGATGTATAGATGAGAGACAGCCAGCACTGTTGAGTAGGAATCGCGACCTAAAGTTGCGAATTTTTGTAAGCGCCACGGGCTCGTCGACTTTTTGCGAGTCTGTGGTGCTGATTATTACCAAAAAAATCCATCTCCTGTATTCTGAATATACGAAGGATCCATGGAAGGTATATCCAGTTTGTGGGAGAAAAAAAATATATTAAGACAAGACTTCTTCAAGACGGTACTTTGACCGTTTGTCTATATTTAGTCGACCGAACGAAACGGGGACCGAAGCAAACTCCGCGTATAGAAGTGTGGGATCGAGTCATCCCCGGATGAACCCCACTACTCAGGCAACAACTCAATGGGGCGACTGCCCCTCGGTCCTAGGTGCCAGCTTTGGGCGTCCTTTGACTTCGCGTCGTCGAGATATGGCCGAACCCATTCCTACATTGGGTCCGTCGCTGAGCCTCCCTATATTTAGTCCTATCCTCAGTCATACTTAGCAACTTTTCTGTGCCCTTCGATCAGTATTTTATATTTTTAGTCAATTCTGCCCACAATAATGACTTATAATAAATTGTATTTGTCGTCTTTTTTACTGTCACATGTCAAAATTAAAATCAAATTCACTGTATATCGCTGTCGCCTCATAAAATAACTCTACATCAGTAAAGTAAATAATTTACTATTAATTTGAACGATTTTAAAATAAAATAATTGCTTACAATTTAAAAATAGATATGATAGATATGCTCTGGGAAGAGCTAATCTTTCCCATCACTTCTCGAGCAGAAGCTATCGAGCGTGGAACTTTCGCGATTTCCATTCTTTTCGTGTAGTTTGTTTACTCTTCCGCTGGATCCTTGTGTCATAGCAGCAAGAACCTTCGCCTCCAGATCCCACGGAGGGGACCCTGCCAAAACACACACCCCCTCGTAAGAAATGGTTCGACACCCGCGTATAACCCCGACGGCCATTGCTCTTTGAGGCCTTCATAAGGCGGTGGTTCTCATCGTCAGGGTTATCGCCCAGACAGGTGCTCCGTAAAGGGCCAGTGATCGTACCACCTCTTTACCACCGTTTGTGAAAGTTCCAACGGCTATCGAAGAAAGGATCCGGATACCTTATTTGTGCCACTTCATTTATTTCCTTTTGCTTTGCCATTATTCACATGTTTACCCTAAGGTAGGTAACGTATCTGTAGCGCCTAAATAATATTTACCTTCAAAAAACAAGCCTCACATCTTAAAGGTCGGCAACGCATTTGTGATACCTCTGGCGTTACAGATATCTATGTGCGGTGTTGATTGCTTTCCGTCAGGTGATTATTTTTCAACATGAAAAGTTACATTTCATTTATCAAACGTCATTTACCTCTTTATCCTATAAAAAAAGCCTAACAAAGACATTAGGATAATAATGTTTTTTTATATTATAATAATTTTTAGGTATTTTATATATACTTAGTTGAACATGGTATAAGTTTATATTTAGGAATTATTTATATGCACACGTCTATGGGTGATGTTGATTGATTTCCATCACTCGACACGCCTACTCGTTTGCCTGTCTATCCCACACAAAAATCACATTCCCAGATAACTACTTGTAGTTGTAGAGCCACGCTGCACACGAATACTTTGTCAAGAATGGTATATTATTTGTCTGTAGCACGAATGGGCCGGCTCGCCTGGCGAAGTACCACACTCCCGCAGAAAACCGGCCGGTCTGAGTGGTAGGTTAGCTACCGTGCTTCGTCCGGTGAGCATTTGAGTTTCGCAGGCCTAACTCACCTCACCCCTTCCCCTCCCATTATGACACTTTCCTTAAAGGCCGGCAGCGCTTCTGCACAGCCTATGGCACTGCGGATATCTATGGGCGTTGATTGTTTTCCATCAGGTGACACGCCTGCTCGTTTGCCTTCCTATCCCATTAAAAAGAACTGTTGTGATTTATATACATATTTTATTCGCCTTACAAACTCTTTGTGACTATAAAAGATTATTGTTTTATCATCCCGTCGCTAGGTCTCGGTACCGCACACGTGTTTACAATGCGATCTAGCAAAATGAACACGGTATTAGTTCACTATAATTTCAGGTGGCCTATCTGTCATCGTTTTTTTTTTTCACACATTTGTTTCACCGTGAGAACGCAACCCGAGGTGATAAGACACGAACATCGATTTATAAAATACAAGTGGTACGTATCTCCGCGAACTGGAGGCGCTTTGCTTGCAGAATGCAGTTAAGCGTAACTAAAATACAATGTATGCAAAAAAGTGCAACCCATAATGTTGTCAATGTTGTCTCAACTGTCAACGTCAATGGTGTGTGAATCTATCTTATACTAGATGATCCTATCTATCATCCATTTTAAATACATCGGAATCAATCTGCTATCTAAATTAAGATTATTAATGTAGTCAGACGTTACTTTACGGAAATCCATCACTATGTGAACAGTCAAAAGCTTTACTTAGCTAAGATCCGTGACAGGCAAACAATAACAGAAAATGAATAATGTGTGTTTTCCTGCTGGATGAAGTGGATTTATTTGGAACTCAAACCAAAAACTTACAGAAAATCGGCCATCAACTCTCCACCCACCAACCACTATTAGAGCATATATATATAGGGTCAAAAGTATTTTCGTATTGTTCATACAAAAGAAAATATTTTTTTAGGTATAATTTTTTATTTATTTATAATATGTATGTGCTGTTTTGATCGATGACTTGTTGCCATATTGTGGGTAGTGCCATGATCCCATTCCTGTAGAAATTTTGAGATTTTTGATTAATAAAATCTGAGAGGTAGTGTTCACAGTGTTCTTTTGAGGTTAGCTTTATGCGTCCTAAAGAGTTCTGCAATGACCGAAACAGGTGGAAATCTGATGGAGCAAGGTCAGGGCTATAAGGAGGATGCATCAATACATCCCAGCCAAGCTCTCTCAATTTTTGCTGCGTGGCTATAGATGAGTGCGGTCTGGAGTTGTCATGGTTTATATATATGAGCTTTTTATTAGTCTTGTTAAAATTCAAAAATGCTCCCCTTTGTAAATAATACATAAGTGTTATAACATAAACATTAAAACAGTAGAGTAAGAAAAAAATAGATCAAACACCATTGATAATAAAAAATGGATTAAGTATGATAACAAATTATTAAAGATGTGATCTGTATGTGTGTGTTTGCGTGTGTGTGTCTGTAAGGATTCTGTGGTATGTTTTCATTTATGGTTTCGAAAACCAGCCTCTCCGTGTGCTTCTCATTCACCTTCCTTCAATACGTGTTGTGTATATTACGTGTATATTGTGTATATTACGTGTATATTGTGTATATTACGTGTATATTACGTGTATATTGTGTAAATTACGTGTATATTGTGTAAATTACGTGTATATTGTAGTTTAATATGTTAAACGTTTGATTTACTTTTGTGTAGATGTGTGGGCCCAAATGTTATGACTATTATCAATACATTTGTTATGACAGTCCGAGTTCCTCGAGTTTTAAGATAAATTGAACGAGTCTGGACGTGTCTAGACGTGACTTCTTAGATGGATTGGTAGAATACGTATATTATTATAATTAGAACCCTTAATAACTTTACTTTGGCGGGCGCAATGACCCTAAATGAGTCTTAAACAGTAAGAGTCGCCACTTGGATCGATCTTGCGCTACCGTCTGCCAATCCTCGACTTGAAGACCCTTCAGGTCTCTCTCCACGGCATCACTCCAGCAGTATATAGGATAACCCTTGGGTCGTCCCAAGGGTTGTCCTATATAAAGTTGGCGCGATTTTTTAAATTACACATTTATTTTTAATTTTTTTGTAAATTAAATATATGTTATTCTCATTCGGGTTTGAGCCGGATCCCCTTGCGTACTAACATACGTAAAGGTAACATAAAAGAAGAAATTATAAGATCAGTGACGAAGTTACATGATCTTACGTTGGGGTAGCTGGGGTTTGGGGATCGGAAAAATGAAATCGACCACTAGTTTCACTTCTCTTCACATTACTTCCACTTCTTTCCTTCTACTATTTTGTTCCGATTTTCTTTCGTATTAAACTTTTAAACTCCTCCTTTACATAGGTAAAACGATCGAAAGTTTCCAAAATTCAAAAATGTTCCAGCAATGTTTAGTCTTTTCTTAACTGTTCTTGTCATGCATTGACGGATGTCTTGTAAATTTATTTTTAAAAGATGTAATGGCTTGCTTGACCAAGATTTTGAGATTTCAAAGTGATGTTTTAATCGTTTCACAAAAAGTCGCCCACTGTACGAAGCACTGTAGCCAAGCTACCTAGCAGACGCCGGTCTTCTGCGGGGGTGGGGCCTCCGGAACTCGGCCGCTCACCCTACGAAGCGCGGTAGCTAAGCTACCACTCAGACGCCGGTTTTCTGCGGGGGTGTGGTACTTCCCCGGGCGAGCCGACGCGTTCATGCTACAGACAAATATTATGCCATTCTTGACAGAGTCTGCAGCGTGGCTCTACCACTAGTAAATATATACAGTATAGTACAATATAGTTCGATTAAGGCGTATAAGTGAAGTGATATGAAACAAATATATATCGTGTAACGTGTATCGTGTCTTTGTAATTTAAATTGACTAAAAAAGTCCAAGGAAGGTTTCGGTAAAATGGCCACCATTTTAACAAGACGTAACGGGATAAATTGACTAGTTATATTTCAAGAGATTTGATGTTATCGTGTTTTACTTGATACTGGCATAATAGTTGTTTGCCATCAAGGAAAAGAAGACGAGTTACACAAATAATTCTGTCTTTGTCACTTATTTTGTGAACACACAATATTATCTTTCTGATTTTGTTTTTCGCGTATCTTAGCAATGTAAGCTTTGACCAGTCGGCCATCTTGATTAAACGTACATTTAAGATGGCCAATCAAAGCCGCAAAGTAACTCCATTGATATAATCACCATCATTTTTTACCTTAGCTTGAATGGTGAGATAAGAACCATAAGAGAAGATGACTCATGGGGGATCCAAAAGAATGCCGAGATAGAAGACCTGGTGCACCAGCCAAACATTATGTGTGAGATTCAAAGGCGGGAAGGCACATCGACTTCGTTGGCTGGTTGGCATTCGTATTTGTGCCGACCAAGTGGTCCAACGCAAGTTGACCGACCCAGATGTCGCTGGAGGCATCACGTGGTTGCTGACCTGCGCGAATTTCAAGCCATCAATTGGGAAGAATTGGCGCAGAACAGGGAAAGATGGAGAACTCTCGTTTCGGAAGCCTAGATCCACTCCGGGTCACTGAGCCAGCGGAGTAATTTAATTTTTTTATGGGATATGAGGGCAAACGAGCAAGCGTGTCGCCTGATGGAAAGCAATCAACGCCACTCATAGACAACCGCAATACCGTAGGAGTCGATTAAAATGATTAAAAAGAATTGTAATGATGTTGAAAGCATGCTGGTCTTATTTCAAAAACCATTTTTCATAGAAGTCACCGGTCTTGCTAAATAAATATTAAACAAAACTAACTTTGTTTTAAAACTACATTCATGTCTAATATTACCATTTCCATGGTACAATTTTATGTCATAGCAACAAAGTTGCTTTCTAAGCATTCATTGTAATGTAGGGACGTTTGGCTTTGGTTAGTTAGGTAGGTAGGTAGCTTTATGCTTGCGCAAGGGTTTCAGCTTACAGTCTACTTAACGTGTAAATTTCCGCTGATAGAGTTGAAAAAAAATATGGTTGCTACCAGAGCCCCCGTGCTTACAAGCATCGACAAATCACAAGCGTGGGGATAATTAAAAAAATCTTGTTAGACTGGGGTGGGTCGAGCTTTTACATTTTAACATATACCAGATAGGCAAACGAGCATGTGAGTCACCTGGTGGTGAGCGATCACCGCCTCCCATACACATCCGCAACGCCTAACTCGTCTCAAATGCCTGGCCGGCCTTTAACGAACACATACGCTCATTTCTTTAATACCCCCATGTAATACCCACATAGGAACACAGCAGGAGGTAAATTATTCGACATTTGCACAGATCGTGACAGAAAACTGCGACCAAATAGCACGCTGGTATACGGCTAGCTATCGAGGTGAAAGGGATTGGGACTGTGCGGCTAGGAGGAGATTAAACAACTCCTCAGGGCATTGGTGGACTCAGACGTTACTTTGCATCCCTAAAAACGAGTGAAGGTAAGTGCTGCATCTACATTTTTATATGAAAGTGACACGGAAACGAGACAACGGGTCGGTTGATGGTAACCAAGCACGGCTGTTCATATACGTCTGCAGGTATGCAGATGCGGTATACCCTAATGAAGTGGTTCTCAACCATTTTTTGCCCGGGCATACTTTTAACGATTTCAAAATTTGGCGGAACAACAAGAGCCTAAAAGGCCGGCAACGCTTCCGTGACTCCTGCGGTGTCGCGGTTGTCTATGGGCGGCGTTGATTGCTTTCCATCAGGCGACACGCTTGCTCGTTTGCCCTCCTATCCCATAAACAAAACATCTGTGAGCCAACTTGAGGCATAAAAATTTGTGAACCGACTTGAGGCATAAAAATCTGTTTATGATTCTAAGAAAGAATGCGTTACGATAACAAGTAAATTATTTTTTTATGTATTTAATTCCTGTCAAAATAATTTGTACATTTTCTATTTAAATTATATTATTTAATAATTTTTACGGATCCATATACATACATTTTCTTTAATTTAAACTCAACTCGTAATAAAATAAAACCTTATAATTTTCATTATATTTTACATTTTTAAAGTTTAGCGGCAAACTTTAAAAATATGGCGGTACATAAAAATACCGCAGCACTGTGATTGAGAATTACTGCCTTAAGATAAATACGTGAATAATGGGAGAAGAACAATAAAATAGGGGAAGAGGCCCACGGATCCCCGCACTGGAGAAACGCGATAAGAAAGTTCTACGAACTGACAGCGTCAATAGTCTGTGCGGGTCTGGTAAGTCCCCGTTATGAATCGGCTTCCGGTGTTACCATAATATTGTATTTATGGTTCCCGCACGCACTGCATTACGTTACTATTTATTTAATTGTCTGTGCTGTAGGTGTATACAGAAAATGTAGTCGTTATTATTACATTTAATACGTAAAATAATAATAGTCAACGCAAAAAATTTGATTGCATATTCGGAATCAGAAAATAAATACTTCGTCGAATGGTCTGAGTCTTGTTCACTAGGTTATCGCTTTTCACGTCGACATATATATATATATATATATATATATATATATATATAAATATATATATATATATATATATATATATATATATATATATATATATATATATATATATATATATATATATATATATATATATATATATATATATATATATATATATATATATATATATATATATATATATATATATATATATATATATATATAATGGGAGTAAGGGGAGAACGGTAATAACATCTTAACCGGCCCAAGTCAATCTCACCTGCACGCGCTTCGGCGGCGGTACCCAATCGGGTACCGTGTGCTCCCTGCTAGATAATAGACGAGGCTCTGGCCACCAATGGCGATATAATCATTCACCCGACGACCGGTCGGAAGAGGCTTCAGCGAGCCTTGAAAATGTCCGATGCAGGAGGCAACGGGTAGGGCTTACGATAACGAACTAAAATCTGAATACCGGTATTTGATATTTAAAATTAGAAATATCGGGATACCGGTATTGAAACCGGTATTATTGATAAAAAATTTACTAGTTATATTTTTACTTATCTCAGTTGTTATATCGACTTGTTAACAAATAATATGTGAAATCCAATAAATATTGTTCTGAAATAAGTAGATATTATTTATTTTATTACATAAAGAGTAGGAGGAGATAGATACAAAAAAACGTGCAAGTAAAAAAAAGTACATATTAAATTTTATGTTACATTTTACATATAATAAATGTGCCAGGTATTGATTTAATACAATGTAATTGTTTGTTTATCTTCAAAAAAAATTCTTGTAACTAATTAATATTATTTTAATTAGATTTATATTGTGAATAAATTCAATTTTTATCAACTAATATAATACCGAAATATCGGTATTTTTACATAAATACCGGTTTTTAATAACGGAAAAAAAACGTCCGGGATTCCGGTATTCGAGATTCCGGAATCCCGGTATTGTAAGCCCTAGCAACGGAAAACCACTGCACTAAATTCCCAAGAAAATCACCATGAGTCACAAAGAAAACAGAGAGTATGTCATGAAATGAAAGAGCCTAACGAACCACTGGGTGAAGCCTGGTGATCGCGATCTTCAGACATGGAGGATCGGTCAGAGAGAGAGAGATACATATATGCCATATTTCCAGTGTTCTGGGGACACTCGACGACATAAAGATTTATCATCTATATCGG
Organism: Baronia brevicornis; assembly: GCA_031353405.1. Taxonomy (NCBI): domain Eukaryota; kingdom Metazoa; phylum Arthropoda; class Insecta; order Lepidoptera; family Papilionidae; genus Baronia; species Baronia brevicornis. The sequence continues at coordinate 768,996 of JASFAT010002383.1, forward strand.
GCTCAATGCAAAAAAAAAGAATTATTCAATACATACAGTATGTAAATAAGATGACGTAACTAGCCACTTAGAATTTTATAAACAAAATTGCTGCATCATACGTAACTGTGTTGAAAAAATGGAGTATGCGCCATTTTACTTCCTCCAATCTGACCAAACACGTACATACTTACATATCGTCACGCCTGTTTCCCGTAGGGGTAGGCAGAGACCATAGATCTCCGTCTGCTACGATCTCGGCATACTTTCCTTGCTTCCTCCACACCCATCACTCTCATCACTCTACCATTAGGCTATTCATATAAACTATTTTCCCTAATACAACCAATAAGAAGAGTCAAGTAGTTTACCAATCATTTTTATTATAACAACAGAATTGCCAGTATTCCTTTAAATAAAAAATACATCATATTATTCCAATAAAAAAATAAGGTTTATAATATAAATTAAAGAAAGATAATATAAACTAAAGAAAATGTTTATTTTAAGAAGTGTCACAGACAGGTAAATTTTTATTTCATTTTTTTCTTGAAAAATGGAACGTTACGGCTATTGGGTGACATTGTAAACACCTGGCAACTGCCTCCATGAATTTGAAATGAGAATATTTGGAGTTTTGATCAATGAATTTTTTTATCTGATACCACTGATATAATTTTATTACATATACACAGTATATTTTTCTACACGTATCTGCTGTTTTAAATATAAGTTATTTTTGTTATAGTTGGAGTAGTAATACTTAATACAGCCGAACGACGCAAGCCGTTTGGTTTTCAATTCACTAACCATTTTTCGATCCAAGCATTAGATAATGCGATAAATTTTAATCTGCAGTTTTTTAATAATTCCATAATGTATATCGACATGTTAAAACGTAGTTTAATTTTTAAAATCTTGTTTCATTGTCACATTATCCTATTACATTGTCAAATCAATAGAACATATGTAACGTGATTGATATTCAGCTATTCTTATTATACTTATATAATTTATGACCCATGTTGTTCATAAATGTAATACTTATAATTATACTGTTACAAATATATGCATTAATTACTGAGATAGAGCACCGAATCTAGAGGGGTAGGCAAACTAAGTAACTTGCCCTGGGCGACAATTTAAGGGGGCGTCGATCTACAGATAAAATATTTTTAATTAAGGGTTTTTATTTTCCCAATCACAAAAAATCTCAATTAGTAAAATTGTTAAGTAAATTTTTAAAAAAACATTAATCTCAATTACTTAGGAAAAAGGTCTTTAATCTTAAATTTTTGCACTGGTTCGAATAATTTCATAGATTCGATAATATTGAAATAACATATAATTCTCCATTTATAACAAAAACTTAGTTTTAAATATATAATATAATACGGGACTCTAGAACTTAGTTTTAAATATATAATATAATACGGGACTCTAAAACTAGTATGTGTATCAGGTACTTCTCATGTTTACATTCTTGATTCTTGTGTGCGTGCAATTAATAGTAAGCGATTGGCGCGCAAGCGACACAAGTATTTTGTTCGTGGTCTGTGACACAAGTGCGCTTGGCAAACAGCATCGAAAAAATTAAAGTTCACAAAATAAGGGTAAGTTAATACAATTATTTTTTACATCAAAAATAAATTAGTTAATTATTATAATTTTATTTTCTTTTATTATTTTTTATTAAACTTGTGTCAAATGGAACGTTATAAAAAAATAGAAACAACGCCATTTAAACGACTAGCGGTAGACATATAGAATTAAATTGTCAAAATAGGCTATAATCCAGCAAAATAAATAGTCAAATGTTTAACATCAAATATTCGGATTTCTCTTTTTCTCTTATAACGCAAGTTTATAATCTGTGTATTGTTTTTTGACAAACATGGCTTTTTTAATCGGTAGTATAACTGCCGCGAGGCTACGTCGCTATGAAAATCGTGTCTGTTTTTAAGACACTTTTTAAGAATATTTTAACATTTTGACATTTTATTGATATTTTAAATAATTTTTAATTTATAATGATTAACAAATGTGTTTGTCCTGCAAATCACCATAGGTGAAATACGTGTTTTTTAGAAACGTGGTAGTTGGGTAGCTAGCTCGTAGATTGGCGAGTGAAGGTTCTCGCCACATTCAAACGTAGCCATAGCACGCGCGGCAGGGGCTGCTGCAGCGACCATGGCAGAATCAGAAGCACCCGGAAACATCGTGAAAGAAGGCTGGCTGCAAAAGCGAGGCGAGCACATACGCAATTGGCGTGACCGCTACTTCATACTTTTTGACAATGGTGATCTGGTGGGTTTCAAAACACAGCCAGAGCGTAATAATTACCGCGATCCACTCAATAAGTTTACAGTGCGCGACTGTCAGATCATGGCTATAGATAAGCCTCGTCCGCACACCTTCACCATCCGCGGCCTGCAGTGGACCACCGTCATTGAAAGAAACTTCTCCGTCGACACGGACAAAGAGAGGTAGGTGTCTTTAAATGTTTTGATAAAGTCATTAACCAATTCACTGGAATTTAGTATTGTAGTTGCTTAGAAATAAAAGGTGAAATAATAACATAGTTAACAATAACAAACACCTAACATCATAAATTGAGTACATTAAGGATACATGACTTAAAACAAATTAGATAATTTATGTGTAAAAATAAAAAGGCAAGAGAAATTAAAACATTTACCTAAGATAGTTTTGGAAATTTACATTACATGGGTAAGAAGTCGTTAAACATTTGGATTTATGTGTAACCATAAAAGAAAAACAAAGAAACAAGTATAATTTGTGTTTATTAGGATTCAAATAAAAATTTACCAATAAAAATGTATTCATTATATAAATTGCTATAGCGACCCAATCAATATTAAAACCATACTTGCTATAATCTGAACTGTCAATAAAAAGATTTTTAAATTTGCTTTATCAAAAAAACTAGCTAGTCTCTTCATGAAATTCAAGCTATTCTTTCAATTAGTGGTTTATAAAAACACTTGTTTCCCGTAGAGGTAGGCAGAGACCACAAATCTTCATCTACTACAATCCCGGCACACCCTCCTTGCTTTTTTTACACTCAACCATCCTTCCTCTCACATTCATCGTAGCGAAATGGCTTTCCATTAGTCGCTTCTCACCCTTGTCAGGATGTGTAGTGAACCATGTTGCCGTTATTTTTAATTCGTCATAGTGAATCCTATTATAAAAATATGTAAAAAATTAACCATTTAGAGTTGTTATATTAACTATGAACTGCATATGTTTTTAGGATCTTTTAACCAAAGTGATTTCTCTTTAATAGATTTATTTTAAAGCATTTTATCCAAACTTTTAATAACACTATATTTGAAGTAACTTAATTAATATTATAGACAAGAGAATTATAAGGGATTATGTATCCCTAAACATAGATCTCCAAGAATGTAACATCTCGCAACTTAATATTCGCAATCCCATATCATTGTACTATCTAGTCAATAAAGGTAGTAAGGCAATTAAAGGTCATTCCACATTATATCCATACTCTAAACTTCAGCACTCGCCCCAGTGATAGTCAATTCTCCAACAAAATTGGCCAGTCTATTGGCACTTTGCTTACTTGTACCATAGATACACCTGCTATATCACGGATCTTAGATAAGTAAAAGATCTGACTGTCCACATAGTAATAGATTTCCGCAAAGTAACACCTGACTCCATTAATCATCTAAACTTGTTATTTTTATTAAAAATGCTTTATTAGGTTGCATATAATAAATAAGCATAGAATTGAATTTGTCACAGTCTACCCAAATGCGGCATATTTTCACATGACTTATGCTGCATTTGTCTGATATTGGAACTGTATATTAAAATCACTCCAATTTTCCATGCCTATTCATAAAAGTTCCTGCAAAATGATTGAAAGTAAATCAGTACGATATTTTCACCATAATTTTGTTATAAAAATACTTAAAGAATTTCAAATATTTTCATAGGCCAGTATATAATATTTTCTAATATATAATCTACCTATATTGTGTAATATATAATATGATAATATTTTCAGTTAAAGTGGGCAATATGTTGAAATAGCAATTTAATATTTTGTGCAGGAAACCCAACTCCTTTTCCCATTCTTTTTTCCGTCTTATTCTTACATTACTCCTCTCTTCTGTAATTCACGAAGCAATGGATTCACAGAATCACATTATACCTCAAGGTAGACAATGCATTTGCAGTTCCCAATACAAACCAACTAGCTTCAGAAATTTAAATATACTTCCAATTAATGCTCAGTCTCTCTAAACAGATTTCAACTCTGTGTAGCTGATGGGTTTTCACGCTGCATTTGCCATTTTTACTAATCCAAGTAAAGTTTGTTGAGAACAGCAACTAGTCCATGTAATACAGCTGCACTCTGAGTTGCAGCTTCATTATATTATGCCTCTTAAGGTGATTGATTTGGCTGGTGTATGAGTTGGATTCCCAGTTCATTTGGGTTAACTGCTAGTCCTTGCATGTACCTTTCTTTAATAATGTTCTCATTAAAATGCCGGTGCATTTTGCTGTTTTTAATAAAATAATGAATATAGTGTATTGATATTAAAATATAATACTATTTTGTAGCCTCGTGAGAATTAAGAATCACAGTTTGAATCACTGGTCACCCCCCCCCCCCCACAGGTGTTATGCTATGCATCCAAATAGGTTTGAGGGTAGCCTTATAATAACCTAAATCAAATTGCAAAAGGACATAGCTCGTGAGATCTAGGTATGCTGTATGCCAAAAGATACATTGACATACGTATCATCACACCGATCATCTCTGCGTATCGTTTCTTTCACCACACTCATCCTTAAGCCTTTCTTAAAAACATCGGCAATTTGGTCAAGGTATGATCTCCTTGGCCTTTCCCTAATATTGTATAGTCTGTCGGTTGTGTAAATATGGGTGTGAATGGTTCGCAGGGAGGAGTGGGTGGCGGCGATCAGCTACGTAGCATCGCGGCTGAGTGGCGACGCGTCAGGCTCTTTGCTCGCCGGTAGTGCTGGAGGCTTCATGCTGGGGGCCGGCGGCAGCGGTGGGTCCGTTGACATCGATGATCGCGACATTGGACAGCTGGGCACCAGTTTCCGGGATCCACGACGAATTGTGAGTAACTTGCTTTTATTGTACACACACACACACACACACACACACTTTTTTACACACTACACTTACACACTTTTTTGAAGATTTCCCGTTCGGGCCGCGCGTTTCTTTAAACTAATTCCAAGGAAATATATACTTATTGGTTTGTTGTGCTATGCATTTGAAACTGTAGGCCCTTTTCTTGGTTACTGTGATTTTTACATTATTTTAATTGTTGTAAGCCATAAGCGAAAATAAAAAAAAACAATGTTGTAAAGTGTGGGGCGTATACGCCCCACGTGCCCCACTTGGCACGGAATGCGTTAAGGGATCGGGGAAAGGGACATCGGTTCACGAATCTTTTACTTTATTAATTCATTTGAATTAATGTCTTTCAATAATATGTAGACAGTTAGAACTTTTACTTAGCTAAGGTCCACGACAAGCAAACAAAACGATTGTCTTACGTAGAGTCTACTTGATGATGCCTCGTGTTGAGGCGAAACACGTGTCATGTGCAATGTAGTGGTGTGGTGTTGGTGTTGTTGTTGATGGTGGTTGGGAGGTGGAGAGTTGCTGACGGCCGTTTTTTCGGTGCGATTTAGTTTAGGTTCCCCGTAAATCCACCTCATCCAGTAGAAAACCCACATTATTATTTTTCCGTTTTTATTTGTATTCATAGTAATGGATTTGCGCAAAGTGACGCTTGACTCCATTAATCATTTATCGATAACTTAACTTCAGCAAATAATATACTCCAGATGCGTACACAATGATGACCACACGATCCCCAGACAGGAGCGACAACAGAGAGAGAGAATGGCTTTCAGTAGTACCGAAATAGCACGGATGATTTCGCCAATGTTACGTACAATGGAACCTTTTCTCGCCGACGTTTTTCAATCTCCTATTCCCATTTCCAACGTACGGCGTTGTTCCTATAATTGTAGCGATGACGTCGACGCAACTTTACAATTCTTAAGCGGATATTGTGTTATTTCCGTTCGCCGCCTTGTTCACTCAACTTCAGGAAGTGCATGTGTGCCGAATAGAATTGTTCACGGGATATTTCTTGTTATGAAACCAGCGAGATAGGGTGAGGGAGTTTCTTAGGCGTCACACTGTCGTCCGCGATCTGGCCACGTTGGTTCTCGCTGAAAACCAGCGCCAGGTGCTCCAGTAGAACCCCTGGCATATGCTGAGCAAGCACCATTTTATGACACTTGTTAGATTTTTTTTATGGGATAGGAAGACAAACGAGCAGGCATGTCACCTGATGGAAAGCTTGATTGCTTTCATAGACTTCCGCAGCGCCATAAGCAGTGCGGAAGCGTTGCCAACCTTTAAGGTAAATTGTCATTATGGCAGTGGGAATGGGAGGGGCAGGGTGTTGGGCCTCCGGAACTCGGCCGCTTACCGTACGAAGCGCGATAGGTAAGCTACCACTCAGACGCAGAGAGATGAGATAAAAATGATTTTCTTTTTGTTTTGTTTATTTGTATATTATAATATTATTAAGGTTTTAATTTGAGTTATTTAAAAAAAATTATGTCACGAATAATGTTTTTTCTATTTCTGTTAGAGAAATCCTGCGAATTACAGGCTATATTAAAGTGTAGTACACTTTAATATAGCCTGTAGGAAACAATGACGTATAAAAATTTCTGTAAAAAATTCTTTAGAAAAAATGTGCGCGTGCGTTCACGTCCATGTGTTTGATTGTGTTTCTGATATTTTTAGTTTATGTTTACGTTAAGTTGGCCCAGTTTGCCAAATCTTTGACAATTTTGTTGAATATATAACACAGTATTCCACCTAGGCAACACGAGATTGATTGGTAGGCACGCCCGAAACCAACCTTGAGAGTGGGCCGCAGCCAAAACATGCGCGGACTTCGCATATATTTACATCAAGTTTTTGGATTTTGCATGCGATCCGACACATATATACATTTGATATAGCTAGAGTTTCCTACTCTGAACACAAAACACATTATTACAAACGGGACGCTCAGCGTCAATGAGATGAATACTTCACCCATTCCATTCACTTTGGTCGACGTTAGAAATTTACATATAGTTTGCCCAAAATCCATTTGTTTACAAACTACAGCCATTTGCCAGTGCGCTTCCCCTGACAAGTTGAAAGGACTCTTCAATTGAAGAATCTTCTTTTTCACGCTATGTGTGCACGGCAGCGCTGTCAATTTTTATAAAGAAGATAATATCAAAGGAGTACCTACATGACAAACCATAGTAACATCAGCTCGCATTAATGATGCGTGGGATAATCGATTCTCTAATATTTTACTTAATTACTTCAATTACACACACACACACACATACATATCATCGCGCCTGTTTCCCGTAGGGGTAGGTATAGACCAAAGACCTCTATCTTCTACGATCTCAGTACACTTTCTTTGCTTCATCCACACTCACTTCGTACAATCTCGCCGGTTAAGGGCAAATTGGACCTGGCCTTTAATAAGAACTTCAGCTATTAGTACCAATGTCGTCACTGTGGTCCGCGATCTGACCACGCTGATTCTCGCTGAAAACCAGCGCCAGGTGCTCCAATAGACCGCCTGGCATATGCTGAGCTAGAACCATTTTATGACACTTGTTAGATTAAAATTTATTTCTTTTTGTTTTGTTTATTTGTATATTATAATATTATGAAGGTTTTAATTTTAGCCAACCAAAAAAAGTGTCATGAATAAAAAATTTTCTATTTCAATTTGGTCAAGTTATGTTCTTTTTGATGATCAATTGGCTCGGCCCTCCGCCCGCGGAGTCAACGGTCGCGGGTTCGATCCCCGCATCGGAATAAATATATGTATGGATTTACAAATATTTATTTCGAGTCTGGTAACCCCGCTAATCTGCATTGGACAAGCGTGTTGGGTTAACGTCCGTTCGTCCAGAAATGGAGAGGCCCGTGCTGAGCAGTGGGACATATATGGGCTGTTAAAAAATAATGTTTTTCTTGGTCTTCCCCTACGGAACCTTCCATCCACATTCGTAATGTAAATAAATTTCTTTAATCAGTCTCTTTCATCCATCCCCTCTATGTGCCCAAACCATCTAAGCATCCCTCTCCAGTAGTCCATGATGTCTCTTTAAAAAAAAGTAAATAAATACTCGCTTAAATAAATGCATGACACACACACACACACACACACAACTTGTACACCCATCTCGCGTGTGCCATTATTACAAAACAAATCACACAGAGCGATCATAGGTACAGCTTTACAACTGACTTCGGAGAAATTCGAATCCGCCATTGAACTATCGAGGTCGTCAACTTTAAATTGTTACGTATCCCTTTTACACACATCATCGCGTGCACGTGACAGATATATAATTACAAGTATACAAATATATGAATGGTTGTTCGTCGGACATTGCACTCCTCCTGTAAATGGATGTGGTTGAACATCGTCATAACTCCGATGAGAAAATCTCCTCCCTGCGAACCAATTACATTTATTTTTACACAATCTTACAATAAACTGTTGATATATTATCTAATAAGGGGTAGATCCCCGATGAGATGGTACGATGGGTGTGGATGAAGCAAGGAAAGTGTCGAAATCGTAGCAGGTGAAGATCCTGTGATCTCTGTCCAGCCCTACGGGAAACAGGCGTGATGATAATTCTAATGAAGAGGCGACAACTACCTTTACCTCTAGTTCTTCCTTTTTTTTTTCGATTTCAATGTTATGAAAGTTTAGCAAGACACGACAGAAATTTTTATTAAGGGGAGCTATGCTCGGTTTGTCTGGTATCTAACAGACAAACTATGCTTCGAAATGAACAAATCCTTCGAGTCTTTCGAATTAGCAAACTGAAGTGGCAATGAGCTGGTCACGTTTGTCAAAGATCCGACAATCGTTGGAGACCTTGTTGTGTCCTGGTTGTGTCTTGGCAGATGTAGCGTGGGACGCCCCCCGGCTAGGTGGCGCTTCTTTGGGTATGTCCAGCAATGGACTGTTGCAGGCTGTCGATTGATTGATTAATTATAGGATCGGGAGGCAAGCGATCAAACACGTCGCCTGATGGAAAACTCAACGACGTCCATAATAGGCATTTGCAACACCAGGCTTAGGCACTAGGCCTCAGGTTTGTTGTTTGAAGGTTGCGAAAATACCGCTGGTCTCATAGAGGTATACCCAAATTACATTCTGCAAGCGAATTTTTTAATTTATTTTTTTTTTGACTTGAATTCGAATCCATAAATTTGGAATTCAAACACTCTAAACCAAGCATGGTCAGTAATGTACTAACTAATTGAACGAAATGCAAATATGTACACACAAATATTTATACACAAATGCTGTATTTCATTAAGTTCAAACCAGCGAGCTTTTATCACGCGATTTCTTGATCTTTATGGTATTTCAGGTATTTCTTTGGGGGGAAAATGTAGCTTAAACTACTCCATGAATGTCCCCTGACTGATATAAGTTTGGCCTTCCCGAAGTTTACATACATACATATGTATGTATGTGTGTATGTATACATTACGCCTGTTTCCCCTAAGGGTAGAGTTAGACCACAGATGTCCTACTAACTCGGCATACTCTCCTTGCTTCCTCCACACTCATCACTCTCTTCAAGCTCGCCGATTAAGTGTACTCTTAATCTGGCCTTTCCTAAAAACTTCAGTCAAGGTATGTTTTCCTTGGTCTTCCCCTACGACCCTTCCATCCACATCCCAGAGTATAATCTGACCGCGTATATATAGGCGGGCATACAGAGATTTTGTTTTGGTTTAATGTAGCACACAAATGTTTCAGTTCAACAACCCAGTGTCGCATTTTAACGGCCCTATCTTTTGCGAAACGGCGTCGGTTTTGTAAACTCTAGTGACGCATTAATAAAGCGAAACCTGTTACAAAGTTTCACCAAGTGCTGGTGTGCCTACGATAAAAAGTCGAAATTCCAATTATAAATAATACAATGTGCGCACTTCCTGACTTCTTGTTACAAAAGCATTACTGCTAAAATTATTTGAGCGCAAGGCTCACAATTGACTGGTCTGCTTCGCCTCGTGTCCGTTGTTGACTTCCTGCAGACGCAGCGCAAATTTTGTTACGTTCGTGTAACGTGATGCCACTACCTATTGTCCACCGATTGCGAATATAACATACTATATTTATAAGGCGCAAGCCACATTGGGAACGAAGCTGAAATATGCTAAATTCAAGATAAACGAATCGTGTTCTGAAACTATGATCAAACAACGACACTAAAAGCTCTTTCCACCCAATCGCTTCGGCACTTTGCGTCGTTGGCTCGCTGTGTTCGCATCGCTGGCGTAGCTTAGTAGACACTTCGTTTCGTTCCCGGTGTGATTGGCGCTTAATTCTTGCAAAATTACCTACCATTATCATATTACATAAAGTTATGAAAATAACCAGTAGCACCAACTGCGTATAATATGAATAGCCGAGTTTGGAAAAAGACTAATTAGTCTGATATACTTGTGTTGGAAATTGTCTTATGTTATTGCGAATTTATAATGCCAAGCGAATATAGACGGAAGCATTGTTTTTTAAACAACAAATAATTAATTTAATCATCAGCTCATGCTTGTCCATTAATAAATTTAAACAATTATATGGGATAGGAAGGCAAACGAGCAGACGTATCACTTGATGGAAAGCAATCAACGCCGCTCATATACATCCGCAGCGTCATAGGTAGTTTGTAAGCGTTGCCGACTTTTAAGAAAATTGTCATTGAAGGGGGTGGGAATGGACCAGGAAGGGAGAGGGTGTTGGGCCTCCGGAACTCAGCCGCTCACCGTACGAAGCGCGGTAGCTGAGCTACCACTCAGACGCCGGTTTTCTGCGGGAGTGTGGTACTTCCCCGGGCGAGCCGGCCCATTCATGCTACAGATAAATATTATGCCATTCTTGACAAAGTATTCGTTTGCAGTGTGGCTCTACCACTATGAGATTTTTTATGTAGTTACGTAGTTTCAATTCTAAATGCTTACCATTACCATAACATTACTATATTTTATCTCGTGGAAAACATTTTTTTTTAAAATAATATTTAAGATTTAACCTATTTAAATAAAACTATAATATTTTGAATTCCGGTATCGTACACGTACACAATCAGGTACTTTTCTATATATATATATATATATATATATATATATATATATATATATATATATATATATATATATGTGTGTGTGTTTTACTTTCGCAATTGTTTACATATACAATAAAGTGCGATTTACACGATTGTACAAGCCTGCCAGTAATGCAAGGCGAATATTTCGTATTACCCACTTAACAAAACTCTAACGCTGGCTAACATACAACACAAAGTTTATAAAGGACTTTCGAATATACACCCTTGAAGGATATAAGGCGGTTCATCAGGGGGTGAACGACTCTGATGTACGATAGTGAAAGTTGGGTTTGGCAGAAGAGTCATGAAAGCAGACTGAATGCGGTGGAAATGAGAGCATTAAGAAGTATGTATGGGGTAACTGAATGATAGATAAACCTTAGAGGCTGGCAACGCTTTCGTAATACCTATGGTGTCGCGGATGTTTATGGGGGGGGGCGTTGATTAAATAACTAACAATGTGGTCACAGTAGACTTATCTCCATTTTGTTTGTCTCATATGTTACTTGTTATGACATTTTGAATTCATGGAGTATTACGATGAAATGAGCGTACTAGAATCGATCTAGACATGTCTTCTTTGTTAGATGGATTGATACGTTACGCAAAGGTTATACTTATTTTATTTATTCGGCGCAATAATCCAAAATGGGTCTTGGCCTCCACCAATAAGAGTCGCCACTTGGATCGATCTTGCGCCACCGTCTCCCAGTTCTCGACTTGGAGCTCCTTCAGAGCTCCACAGATTTCTATCCGCTACAATCCCGGCACACCATCCTTGTTTCTTCCACACTCATCCATCTTTTCATCCATCCTTCTTATCACATGCATCGTAGCGAAATGGCTCTCCGTTAGTCGTTTATATTGAGGTATAAGTTTTCTACTATAATATAAAAAATATTTTTAGTCCATTCACGGTTAGTTTTCATACACTAAGGTCACAAAATCAAACGTCGCTAAACGTCTACATCTTCCCTTGACCAAATCCTAAACAACACTTTAAAAAATATGCTCAATACATACCTAACAGTAGAAGTAAGTAGTTTTTGAAGTGGTAGAGCCACGCTGCAGACGAATACTTTGTCAAGAATGGCATATTATTTGTCTGTAGCATGAATGGGCCGGCTTCACCTGGGGAAGTACCACACTCCCGCAGAAAACCGGCGTCTGAGTGGTAGCTTAGCTACCGCGCTTCTTCCGGTGAGTGGTTGATTTCCGGAGGCCCAGCCTCCCTCCTCCCTCCCGTAATGACACTTTCCTTAAAGGCTGGCAACGCTTCCACACTGCTTATGGCGCTGCGGATGTCTATGGGCGACGTTGCTTGCTTTCCATCAGGTGACACGCCTGCTCGTCTTCCTTTCCCAAAAAAAAAGTTGGATGTTCCATAAATACAAATAAGTGCAGCCTGTACTAATGATTTACAATTTTTAAATTAAAATTACTGTTAACCTTTCTAATATCTATTTGTTTTTCGTTTGCTACTCTCCTCTACTTCAGTCTGACGTTACGGTATTGACTTGAAGGCAACGTTACTGTGAATTAAAAATAGAAGTCAAAAATAGAAAGAAATAGAAGTTAAAAATATAGTATCTAAATATGCACATTTTTCATTCACTCATTCCCATGATTACAGACGTTGGAGAAATTCGAGTTTGTGAAGGTACTGGGCAAGGGGACGTTCGGAAAAGTGGTTCTCAGTCGGGAGAAGGGCACAGGGAAACTGTACGCAATGAAGATTCTCAAGAAGAACCTGATCATCCAGAAGGACGAGGTGGCGCACACCATCACGGAAAACCATGTACTGAAGAAGACTAAGCATCCATTCCTTACGGTGAGTCTGCTCCATTATTTCTTTTCACAGGAGATATAAGGTGAATCCCCAATTGTAATATGGCGATACCAGGACTTTTCTAACTATTGTCCCTTGGCTCAAATGACATTGAGTGCTGTCACTGATCCAAGCCAAATGTATTTACACATCAAACTAAATAATCTATGTTTTTAATTTTTTGTTAGTTTGCTTGTCTAAATTAGAAGATAAGGCAACTTATAACCCTCGAAAAAATTATGATTCCCACACAATGAATATAAATTTTAGAATGGAGACTGGACTAAGTCATAGAAATCAGTGTACAGTATAAATACTCGCTGAGTGAGTGAAGTGATAACTTGATGGGAAACTAGGAATCAAATACGGTTTGGCCACAAGCCGGATTGTAATGTTCGCTGCCAAGTTATATTATTTTCCGAACGGAAATAGGAACGAAAAATGGCCGCGTACGTGATTTAGCATAATGTATTCTGAGGGTGTCTATTGTCTGCAAGACGCTGTTGCCGGAGCGTTTGTTTAGATTTGAAAGTCAATTGGTCATGTGGCGGTGACCCAGTAGCAAAAACCTCACTGCTGTCCCCCTTTTTTGGTCCCGTACATGTCGCAGAGTTGTTGTTAAAATAGTAATATTATAATATTACTGGTAGCAATATAATACACTGGATTTTCATCGATCGATTTTTTACAAGCATCATCTGCCTACAACATGCCACTTTTGGACGTAGGTCTCGCCCAAGGCGCGTTACCTCCAACGGTTCTCCCCCAGGCGTGCTAATTACCACTCCAGTTTGCTAACTTTAAGAGCTATGTCGGTGACTCTTTATCGACGAATTTCTTCGTACCGAATCAAATCCACCGGAAAAACTTCAAACATATCCCCTCTCCATAGCTCTCTGTGAGTTTGAACTTGTGAAGCAGACTAACCGTCAGAATCCACTTCTCAACTCTATGAGAGGCGAAACACGTTTCGTGTGCAAGGTGGAAAAGTGGTAGTGTGTGTTTGGTGTTGTGTATAGTGGTTGGTAGGTGGAGAGTTGCTGACGGCCGTTCTTCGGTAAGATTTGGTTTGGGCTCCCTGTAAATCCACTTCATCCAGCAGGAAAACGCACATTAATAATTTTCTATTCTTGTTTGGTTCGTCGTAGATCTTAGCTAAGTAAAAAGTTTTAACTGTCCATATCCCATATGATGATTTTTAGCTCGATAATAACTCTCGATGCTCACCATCCGCAGGCACTGCGGTACTCATTCCAGACCGCGGACCGCGTGTGCTTCGTGATGGAGTACGCGAACGGTGGTGAACTCTTCTTCCACCTCTCGCGCGAGCGGTCCTTCTCCGAGGACCGCACGCGGTTCTACGGCGCTGAGATCGTGTCCGCCCTCGGGTATTTGCACGCCGAAGGAATTATATATCGAGACCTAAAGCTCGAAAACCTCCTACTCGACAAGGACGGCCACATTAAGATAGCCGATTTCGGTCTGTGCAAGGTAAGTGAGCTGTAACAATTAGATTAATCCACGTTATTCAGATCACCATATGTTCACAATATATAGTTTCAGATCACAATAGGAGACCGAACCATTCATTCGGCCTCAGTTAGTTGATGCACACTCTGACGTATAACACATACACTGCTGCTGTAGTTTTGCTTACGTTCACTATTCAACAATATATTAGTTCATTGTAATTGTGGAACGCAAAATTATCACTTATACAAAATGAAACAAATGTTTGTAACTGATGTTCACGCATAAATTTTATCGATTGTGGGCCAGAATAGATTATTAATAAAGATATATATGTAGGGTTGGGGGGTTAAATGAGTCCTTACTACCCTAATAACACATTTTAATATTATATTTTATGATATTTCAACTTAACATTGTTATTAACATCTTTATAAACACCTTTTGCTCTTACTACTTCGTTACACTCCTAACAACTCCTCTTATCTCCTGTCAACTCTCTCCTTCTATCATATAGTCCTCTCACTCGCACCTTTCATTCGAATGCACAGACATAATAAGAACAATCGGATACTTCACAATCCTACATATTTATAATTTACACATAACATAAATATAAGAAATATAATTTACTTACTCCTACAATCTGATAAGATTGAGTTCTAAATATAGAAGACGATTTAAGCATGACATGTAAAAAAAGAAGAAATGATAAGCTTGAATTAATTTATGCAAAGAAGGGCCAATGAGCGGGATACAATTTATGGACAGCTGAATAAACTGATGGACACCACCGACAACAGGGGAAAATGTGTGAAAATATTGCTATTGTACATAGCTAAACTTCAATTGTTGAGGGTCCATAATACCTCATATTCTGTGAGATCACCTGTAACGTATGTAAACTGTACTCTAGTATTTACTTAAGACAACACTAATATTAATTTCAATCATAACAAAAGATATACAAAATTTCTTTTAAACCTGTTAATAGATCGCTTAATTACAATTATTATAGCATATTTATTGAACAAAAGAAGTCCAAGCCCACCTGTGGGGTAAATCTATTGTAATATTAGTTGTGTCTTGTAATTTCAAAACTATGCATTTGTATTTATTATCCGGATAAACAGGAATTATTTTTATGTTGGTGTTTCACGAGCCAAATTAGTCTCTGCGACATAGATTTTCATGTCACAGTAACGAAATTAATATAAAACTTGGGAGTCAATTTGGTCTGATGATTAATTGGAACCGCACACTCTGAACAAAACATTGTACTTCCTACTAGTTCACAAATGTGACTACCATGATCATTGGATGGATATAATGACCAATGGAGACCTAAGCGAAGGGAGGCATTGATCACAGGTCCACGGTGGCTTAGAGCATTTCTACTGCTGTATTAGTTCTGTGCTCCCCAGCTATAGAACGTTGTGACAATGGGCAACTCTCTTCAGCTTCAGAGAGGCTTACATTTAGCTGTGTGTGTTTGTAGTATGATAATTATATATGTCTTATATATGTGTGATCGATACAGAAACCCACCTCTAAAGAATTATTTTCAATATTTTGTACCATTAGAGTGTGAATCCAACTATAAAGCCTTCTTAAGGAGGCTTTATAGGAAGATTGTATATTGAATTCAATTGTAGAGAAATTAGAATGTGTATGTAACTCAAAAATCAAATCTTTATATGTAAAATAAATGTTTAGTTTCCGGTGGAATTTGAAACCAGAACCCATCTCTTGGTAACCTAAGGCAGTCCCATGCATAACAGAGGCCTCTTCAAAAGAACATCAATATATGATCTTTTGAATTGGCCTTAAGTTTCTATCAGATTTTTCTCGTTTCAAATCTTATCAACCGAAGAAACTCCAAACATTTATTTCGCTAACACTTGCCATTACATTCACTTTGTTATAGAATTATGTCTGAATATTTTTTGTTATTAAAATATTATTTTTATTTCTTTTAGTCCGGATATCCACCTCGTTACAAATGGATAAATCAATGGCAAACGTCAGTCCGAAAGGTTACTTGTTTTCTATTATTATGTATTTTTGTAGAATTTAAAAAGACTCAATGCTGTTTGTAGTGGGGTGGTGGGGACATGGGCATACAGCTGCTCATATCCCAAAAGAATTTGTAAGAGATTTTAACTAATAAGGAATTTGCATGAAACATCAATCATAAAACAAACACTCAGCGAAGCAATCATTTGTTAAATTTAAAATCAATGCCTAGGTCCCTTTATCGGACTCATACTCAGGAACAGAAAACCGTTCCGTTTCATTTCGAATTATGTTCTTAATAAAGTGTTGCCTTCGCCGTAGAGTAATTGGGAAATCATATAAAAAATTGGGTATTAACTTTAGTCGTTTGCATTCCATTATTAAATTAACTGACAACACTCTCTATCCGCCTTGTCTGCATGCAGTGATTATATTGTCAAGTTTTCAACCCGTCTTGATTGGAAGAGTAGAATTTTTTTTTTTGAAAATCCACAAAAATTAAAGATTTTTACAACTGTATCAAACAGAAAGACGGATGAAAAGTGTGAACATTGTTGTAAGGCTTATTATTATTGATTAATTAATAATTTTTTTTCAATCGCCATATTGTCCGTTGGCTGAGAATTATTCCAACAGAACATTGGTTTATTTCATTCATAATTCCACAAAATCGATTCTAATGTCTGGCACATACATCAAAATTCCGAATCGGAACTGATTATCACTAATATCCCTACTGGGAACATTACCAATGTATATAATGTTAAATTTTATTAGATTCCAAATTATTGGTAGCGGAGTTTTATTTGTATGTGACGAGCTAATATTGACGTAGTTATATTTTGTAGATGGGAGTGTATAACGTGGCTTTGTTTAAAATGCTTACATGAGTTTTGTATGTCACTTGTAATATTTGACAGTGTCCGTATAACTATCCCAACCTTATTCCATTCATAACACGATAAGTTTGATTAGAATTGATTGATCTTTATTTATTGTTATGTATTATTCAGTCGAATATTCAATTATATAACTGTATATAAAATACAATCTATATACAATTATATAATAACTAATCCAATATAAAGTTTGAGATTGGGAATAACAAATGCCAGGGGTGGCCAACTTAATTAAACCCATAGTTCATTAACTAGACCAAGGATTCCCAAACTATTTTGGACAAGAGACCTCTTTTCCAAAATTAACTGATCCCACAGCACATCCACACACACACGTAAAAATTGCGGATGTGGATAGAAGGGTCGGTAAGGGACACGGAAACATACCTAGACCAAAGTTTTTAAGAAAAGCCTGGTCAAGAGTACCCTTAACCGGCGGGCTTGCATGAAGAGAGTGATGAGTGTGGAGGAAGCAAGGAAAGTATGCCGAGATCGTAGCGGATGGAGATCTGCGGCCTCTGCCTACCCCTACAGTGTACCTGGGAGACAGGCGTGACGATATCGTTATATGTATATATGTACCTCAGACCTCCAAAGCCAAATTACTTTAAAAATCGTATCTCTAGTTTTTTTCATATTCATTGAAAATACTTAGCAATTTAAAAACTTTGCAGTTGATGGTGAGTTTCCACCACATGGGGGTCGATACTTTGGGAATCCCCGAACTAGACTGTGATTTACTTATTATATAATCAATACATCTTCATAAAGTTAACATCAAATTGTATTTCACATATAATTTTTATCTGAATAAATGAAACAGTCTCCGAAATGTATTTTTTATTTAATTAAGAAGTAAGACACACCAAAATTGAAGATTTTATTTTAAATATAATATTTTATTAAGGTAGAAAAACAATGAGTTGACCATCCCAGCAATGTGATAAATATATAATATTGTTAAATATTTGATATGAGTCATTTTTTCTTACTTACCATACATTACAAGGCAATCAGAGACAGTTTACGCATATAGTTTCAACACATTAAATCTTTAAAGTTGACTATCACAATGATTTAGTTTCAAAACGTAACATGTACACAAATCCATCGTATATGAAAAATGAAATTCATTCAATGATCTCGTGTATCTTATTCTTCGTCTTGCTTGAAAAACTAAGCATTTTCTAAAGAAACTATAGACGTCTCTTTTTACCGTAAATATTTATGGTAAGTAGGAATGAAAAAGCGACATGATTGCATTATGTGCTAACACCACGCTATAGTTCCTAAATAAAATCTTAAAATATGCAGGGTGTTGATGTTGTGACTAGTTATATCGTTAACAAAATACTATAACTATGTACATTCTACTCTCTCTACACTAGTCTAATTGTAACTATGTATCAATAAATAACAAATATAATAACTACCGATAAATATATTATTACATATTTAATGACTTATTATATTTTCTTTTTGATATAAAATATCTTATCGCGTCATCTCGACTTAGGCTACGCTCCCCTTCAGTCGACTCTTCTATATATATATATAATACTCCCAATATAAATATCCCACAATATATACCTAAAAAAATATATAAAATAATTTTAATATTTCATATTTACCAAGCATCCTTGTTTTATGCCTTAGTCGATTTAAATAAACCAATATCACATTTCACAAATCCATTTTCACTTTATCGACGCCAAGACACCGAAAAAAGACGTCTGGGCGAAGATCAATAAAAGATAGACTCGGTTTTGACATTTCATCTCAACACTTTTAACATCTTGACGCTTCTATTTTAATTTTCGTTCTGCCCTCGTCTTATGTTAATGAAAAAATCAGCTGGTAGATGCAAATGCAAATAAATTAATATCTTAGCATTTGATTGTGCAGCGCTAGAGCCACGCTGCAGACCAATACTTTCGAGTCGGTCGAGAATGACATATTATTTGTCTGTAGCATGAATGGACCGGCTCGCCCGGGGAAGTACACAGTGGTAGCTTAGCTACCGCGCTTCGTCCGGTGTGCGGTTGAGTTCCGGAAGCCTCATAATGACACTTTCCTCAGAGGCCGGCAACGTTTGTTTATGAGCGGCGTTGATTGCTTTCCATCAGGTGACACGCCTGCTCGTTTGCCTTCTTATCCCATAAAAAAATATTACATATTTTTTGTACAAAACAAAATGAGATGTTTTTTTTACATTAGCTGTATTTATTACAAATAGCAATAATTAAATACGATATTTATTTATTCATATAATAACGCATCATATGTAAACTTACTATTTATGTATAGCTAAATCACATATTAATTGTGTAATTATTGTTAAAAAAAAATCATATATAATCTGTGTAACTTAACCGTAACTCAAAATGTGTGTATGTGTGTCTATCTTTATGATTATTACTAATATATATTTTAATAAATGTAATAATTTAAACACAATATCATTTTATATTCTGTGTACTACAAACTTCATACAATCATGTTTTCTTCTTGTCTGATACGATCTGATAATGTTAATACATGTTTATTATATTGGCATATCATATAAATATTCATTAGTTATACTTTTTTAAATGTTTACTTAAGTAATGCTAATATAGTCAAAAGGAGAACTAGAAAAATATATACAAAATGATATATACATATGAGGGAAAGATATAGTAGCTGTTCCTCTATACAATGTATGTATGTAAATTTTAGTATGTGTGTGAAGAGTGATATAAGCAATCGCTATGGACAGTGCTCGGAATAAATGAATATGTTATAAGTACGCCACAAGTGTTTGAATAAAAGATTTACTGAAATATATTCGACACAGGGACAACACCTGTATGAGCGGTCCGGAAGGTCAACCAAATTATGCTATATTCATATTTACACCGTGAAAGCATTGTCGAGGTAACACAATAATTCCATGGTGTTTTATAGTCAATAGAAAATTAACAGGATGCAAACCTCAAACGGTCTATTACTGGAAAAAAGACCATCGCAGAGAAAAATCAAAGCAAATTTTAATATCATAATTTTTTCCAAATAAAAGACAAATAATTTTTTAACTATTTATTTAATCTTTGTTGTACTATATATTAATAATAAACAATACAAAGGCTTAATTAATGGCTTTTGGAATTCTCTCAATGGTTGAAGCCAGAGGAATTGTGAAATGTTGTGATAGGGTATGAAAATATTATTATATGTACAATAAAATGTATATGTTCTATAATCAAATTAATTCTTTATATGAATAAACCAAAATCTAATATTTATAATATATACTTTTTATATATTAATTATATAGCAATCCCAGAACACACACTGTATGTGGTAATGTCCTCCCGAATGTGTTGGAAGATCATAGGGAACAACTAACACAGTTATTACTTTGAAAACCTGGGTGACACGCGCTTTATTTGCAAAATATTGGATATAGGGACGATGACTGTTGTCTGTACTGTTTAAAACAATGAATGTAATTGCCTAATACAGCTGAAAATAATTAAAATTATCTTTTAATACAACTATTGCTTTAATATTCATGTATTTGGACTTTCGTTTTAAATTTCTCCCCAAAACGCTGCGAAACGGTCACGTGGTTTGGGAACAAGTGACGTAATGCACTTTAATTGACATTTGCTGTCACGTGGCTTGGGAGTGGTATAATCTAATTTTGATTATTAAATAAAATTTTAAATTCCTTAAAAATAAACTTCCTTAAAAAATTTTTTTTTTTTATATCAGAAGCCGTTTCTCGGCACAACCATATTTAAATACAGTCAACATCCCTATTGCCAAAGTAGAACGGCTTTTCTGAATGTATGGGATAGATAGTTGTGTGGAGTGCTGATGTTTCATACTAGCGCCTGTTGGGGTTTACAGGTGAACATAACGTATGGACGCACAACCAAGACGTTCTGCGGCACGCCGGAGTACCTCGCACCCGAGGTCCTCGAGGATTTGGACTACGGACCAGCCGTGGACTGGTGATTATTTTTCCAATTTTTTTTATTAGGACAAGAAATTGCATTTCTCGTGAAACAATGAATGAAAAGCGGGATAAGCAATGAAATAAACGACTGTCGAACGACTAAGGGTATTTAGGGTTTTTGGGTCCTGCTGATGTACAGTTGACCTGCCACCGCGTAGCATCCCATCACCGCGACGCAGGATTGAGTGTTAACGACATCTAGTGACGTTATATCAAGTTGTTTGGAACGTACCGACGAGATATGTCGCTGTAACTAATGAAGATATCTACAGATTTGTGTTACTCGCCTCAGGTGGGGAACAGGCGTTGTGCTGTACGAGATGGCATGCGGCCGCCTGCCTTTCTACAACCGCGACCACGAGGTTCTGTTCTCGCTCATCCTCAGTGAGGAGGTTAGTACACTTTCACATATCCTCCCATGGTCCTATGGGACCATTTTGATATTAACATACATATCGTCACACCTTGTTTTTCGCAGGGGAAGGCAGAGACTTTGAAGTGATAGAGCCACGCTGCAAACGATTACTTTGTCAAGAATGGCATAATATTTGTCTGTAGCACGAATGGGGCTCGCCCGGGGAATTACCACACGCCTGCAGAAAACCGTCTGAGTAGTAGCTTACCTACCGCGTTTCGTCCTGTGACCGGATGATTTTCGGAGCCCCCCCCCCCCCCTCCCCCTCGTATAATGACACTTTCTTTAAAAACCGGCAACGCTTCCGCACTGCCTATGGCACTGCCAATGTCTATGGGCGGCGTTGATTGCTTTCCGTCAGGTTACACGCCTGCTCGTTTGCCTACCTATCCCATTAAAAAAAAACACAGATCAAATTGTGAAAAGAGTGCAGAGTATTAGCGTATTAGAGTATTAGCAAACGATGCATTTACGGCTGACTAACCACCACTGCTTGTCCAGCGTGATGACTGTGAGTATTCATTCATGAAGGCGGTTGGAGTTGGGCTTCTCGGTTGAGATAGCTTTTAGATAGATAGCTTGTTCAATTATGTTTATATAGTTGTATCAGTACAAGGCGCAATACAAAAAATACCAAAAAAAATCTAGGTATCTAGATGACGTAATTTTTTTATTAGTTGTATACAGGTCCTAGCAATAAAGCTGTGTGAGAATTTTTTTGTAATATAACAGTGGCTAACAAAAATGTTTCAGGTTCGGTTCCCGCGCTCGCTGTCCTTGGAGTGCCGCGCGTTGCTGGGGGCGCTGCTCACGAAGGAGCCCGCCAAGCGACTCGGCGCAGGCCCCGACGACGCCCTCGACATCATGCACCACTCGTTCTTCGCGAGCATCAACTGGTCGGATCTGCTGGCCAAGAAGGTCAGTGCCGTGGAACGGATCTCGACGGTTGCGGATTTCTTGCCTCTTGTGTTCTATTCCTAAGAAAATAATAGTGATTATTAGGTGTGGTGAAGAGTATACTGTAGACGTGGTCCAAAATCTTGACCTTCACATGAACCTCTTGTCCGATGTACAACCCCATGAGCTGTTTCTTCTCCTTCCCAATGATCCTCATTACAAAAACTCTCATACAAAACCCTTTAACAAATAAAATGTAATTTCTTCTATATACAAATGTTTCAAATTTTAAAATTACAATGTTATAATAATATAAAAGGTTTTATTATTACCAAATAAAATGTTTTTATACATTAGTGATACATAAATCAATGTATCGCTACAGAACTTATGATCCAGATGGTGGGGATGATACTTTTCTTTCAGCGAGTTGCGCTGTAGTGGAATGCAGTGTGGCAAGTATTGTATTATTGCTAATGTACAATTTGCATTTCACAGATACCGCCGCCGTTCAAGCCGCAGGTTGAGTCCGACACGGACACCCGTTACTTCGACTCCGAGTTCACCGGGGAATCCGTGGAGCTGACCCCGCCAGACCACGAGCCAGGGCTCGCGCGCATACAGGAGGAGCATTTTCCGCAATTCTCGTACCAGGTACGCCTCTCACTTCATACATACATATCATCACGCCTCTTTCGGCCGTAGCGGTAGGGAGAGACCACAAATCTCCATCTGCTATGATCTGAGCATATCCTTTCTTCCTCCACACTCATTACTCTCTTCGAGCAGGCTCGCTGGTTAAGGGTAATCTTGACCTGGCCTGGAAACTTCTGCAATTTGGTTGAAGTATGTTTTTCTTGGTCTTCCCCTCTGCATCCGCAACGTAAATTTCTTTTGCCAATCCTCTTTCATTCATCCTCTCTGTGTGCCCAAACCATCTAAGCATCCCTTTCTTAACTTTTGTCACGACACCTTTTTTTACTTCACATCACAAACAGATGGAGCCACAGTACATATAAAATTAGTTTTGTCTATTGCATATAATAAATAATGATATAAATTCGGATAAACCGAAATACACTACATAGCGTGTTCTGCGCACCTGCAAGCAGTATTCTGTGCTTATTATCGCTTGTGGGTGCGTTTAATTATTAGCAGATTGCCGACAAATGTTTGTAAGCCGGGTGAAACAGTTGCCGACGGATTGTCTCTGATTGTAGGACATCTGCTCTTCGGCGCACTCGTCCCTGTCTCACCTGTCGCAGCAATCGGCGATGACCGACCGCCACCACTAGCGCCACCACCAGCTGAAGTCAGCACTAGCTCACCCAACTACATCTACAGCACATAAGGTTAATCACCATCGATCGCGCCCATTGTCGTATGTAAGGACAAAGTGTAAGAGAATCGTGGAAATACTTCGTTTAGTACTGAAATGGGGGCGGCGCAGGCTCGTCTGCTTCTAACAACCCTTCCGGCGGACACGCCCAACTCTCTGAGGGCATATCGCACATCGTCGGGGCTCCCCCTGTTCCAAATTCTCACAATAAATCAACGCCAGTTTGCGATAGATTGTATTTAATAATTTTTTTGTATGTAATAGATGATATTTTGATTGACAACAATCCTTTTACGGATTCAAACAATCCACGACCGTCCAGTGCGAATATGAATTTCATTTTATTTTAATGACACTTTTGACTCATGTGAAAGTATTTTGACTCGTGTGAAAGCATTTTGACTCGTGCAAAAGTATTTTGACTCGTGTGAAAGCATTTTGACTCGTGTGAAAGTATTTTGACTCGTGTAAAAGTATTTTGACTCATGTGAAAGTATTTTGACTCGTGTAAAAGTATTTTGACTCGTGTAAAAGTATTTTGACTCGTATGAAAGCATTTCGACTCGAGTGAAAGCAATACGCAGTGACGTTAAGTCCAGTCCCGATAAACATTTCACCCATTGATACGCTGTTTATTGTATTAGGATGCGGAACAGGGGGAGGACAATCAAAGTCATATCATGACATATTTACGAATATTTAAGTTAGAATGTATATTGACAGGAATGTACTCGCGTATGTCTGTCTGGTTTGCATTCGGCCGTCGTTACAACTTGATTATTTTCGGGGAAGTTTTTGAAACAATTAAATATTTTAATATTCTTGTATTTTAAATTTCGCCCCATAACGCTGATATATACTACTGGTCACACGAGGTTTTCGAACAAATGACCTAATTCAATTCGAGTAGCGAGCGTTGGGACTTGGGAGTAACATGATCATTCTTATAAGTGAATAAAAATTAAGTTCTTTTAAAAATTAAAAAAAATATATATATATGTATTGTGTTTTTAGAATTTCCGATAACCAACTACCGTTTCGCAGAATATTTGAGCACACAGAGTCAACGAGCCTATTGTCAAAATACTTCCGTGCTAGCGTTGAAGACAATAAAAGTAAATTCTTTCTGCAAAAAGGCTTGTTATATTTCACTATTTTACACCATACCATTTTAACTGTTATAGTTCGTTAATTTTATATTTATTTATTAATTATTTTTCTGAAAACTAACTCTAACTTCTAAACCCTCCTATAACGCGTTAGATCGGTCAGAAAACGCCTTATACGAGGGATCACTGTAATGTTGCTTAAACTGCTTAGCTGGGAACAAAAACTAAATAAAATAATTTAATTTTATAAAAACAAGATGTGCGAACAAAGTTGTTTGTGGGCTGTCGAATCATTATAAATTTTTCACAGTACATACAAATATATGACTTGGGAAATCCACGCGTCATACGAGGGACATGAAATCGCGTTATAGGAGGGTTTACTGTACTATTTTTTAGTTTGTTGGCCGAATGTAAACCAGACGACTAGGAAATATTATTTTATCACTATTCGACGCTAATAATGATTTGACATATAATTTTATTTGGTGTCCGTTTGTCTCTATTGAGCAGTGTGTTTGACATAACGATAGTATTTAGTGATTGTTGTTGTTGCCGTGGGGCGATGTATTCGTACGAAACTTTGTGTTCAAACTTTGTTCCTATAGTTGTTCTGTTGACACGTCACGTCACGGGTTCAACCTTTGGTATGCGAGTCGTATTTCACATGGGATAAGGGTTAAGGACGTCCTCTGTACGAAACCTTGTATGTATTGTTTTCGAGTGACTCGACAAGAAGAATTGTACTTCCGACAAGATGATCTTGAAACACACAAGCCGCGGAAAATGTTTTCATTCAGCCACTTGTAATAAAAATATTTGAAGAAACAAAGGCGTTGTTCGTAGTATTAAATGGAAGGAAACACACACACACACAAATCGAAAGATGCACTGTGAGTTTGTGGGTATGGGGAACTACGATTATGATGCTCACCGAGAACCGGGAAACACACGACAGCAAATCCTACACCATTTCACCATTGGGGTCACTATATAAACACAACGCGTTTGAACTGTGCGAAAGACAACCGTGTACTTAAATTTCCCTTCACTTTACTATTCGATATTATCTTTTCCGGTTTGTTTTCGATAAGTTCGAATGCATCTTGTAATGGATTACTGCATATTAACACCTGACTCCATTGGTTACGTTTGTAATATTAGTTCGACGCATCTCAGTTTTTGTTCGCAGTAATCAAGGTTAATTAATCTA
This sequence comes from Baronia brevicornis, assembly GCA_031353405.1. Lineage (NCBI taxonomy): Eukaryota > Metazoa > Arthropoda > Insecta > Lepidoptera > Papilionidae > Baronia > Baronia brevicornis. The sequence goes on from JASFAT010002383.1 coordinate 795,441, forward strand.
TCTGTCAATAGTAAAAAGCCCCGATGACAATCCATTGGGTAGTACAGAATAAGACCAAGTTTCAAGTGGTCTGAGTAAACAAAATAGCTTTTCACTTCCATTTACAAGATCCCTTACAATTTTTCAAGGTTTAAGGGACCCTCCTTTATATGGGGTATAAGGTCCAATCTCTTTCTCATACACAGACCGGTATCATACTGCGTTCCATATTTTCTCGCGACACCTTTGAATGTTACCTCTGCCCGCATACCAAAGGTTAATAAGACACGTCTACCCGATACGTCTTTTCACGAGACGTGTACGTGTTAAGATACGTGCTAGCGAACGCTGATAAGCTGTAAGCGAACTAAACATATCTCCCGCTGAGACTGTATTTGTATAGGAATTAGTGTCGCGTGCCCATCGTCCGAACGATGTTTAGCCAGTGTGTCCTGTGCCGCCCTGCCCCCCCACCCCCCACTCCAACTGTGACCTTGGTAGAGATCGATTGAGTTTGGCCGACAAAAAAACATGTCCGTGCTTATTTTCAATAGAAATAGAATTCTAAATAAACTTTTAACTATTACTATTTCGTTTATAATGCAATTAATTAGTCGGCTATGCATTTTTTAATGTTATTATTACTGACTACCCAATACAATACAATTTCAATGTTACATTAATTAAACACATTTGTTTTGTGTACGTGGTTCAGATATAATTTTGTGTTTGTGTGTGAGAACATGACTATGTGAAAACTCACGCCAATAATTATTGTAGTTCTTCCTATTGTGTAACTAAAAAAAATACTTTTAGACTAGCGTGGATGAAAACTGTTTTATTTTGTTAAATTTAATAATTGATTTTTTTTTTAAATTTAGATTGATAAGTTTTATGGAACACATGACCAATAGATATTTGTTATTTACCAGCCAAGTTGTTACCTTGTTAGGGATCGGTTGAATTCCACCGATGATTTGTCAATGACCGTGTTTGTAAAAAAATAATTGAATTATGGAATGTATTTTTAATGTAATTTATTTACCGGCTAGTTTTAACAACACTTCAGCAAACTATACTTCCCAGCCAAGCTGTTACCTTATTAGAGATCGGTTGAATTCCGCCGATGATTTGTCAATGTCCGTGTTTGTAAAAAAAATAATTGAATTGTGAAATATATTTTTAATGCAATTATAAGCGGGCTAGTTTTTAAAAACACTTGATTTTAAGCAACTTTTTTATTTCACAGTCTCGCTGTTACCTTGTTAGTGATCGATTGAATTCCGCCGATGATTTGTCAATGTCCGTGTTTGTAAAAAAAATAATTGAATTGTGAAATATATTTTTAATGCAATTATAAGCGGGCTAGTTTTTAAAAACACTTGATTTTAAGCAACTTTTTTATTTCACAGTCTCGCTGTTACCTTGTTAGTGATCGATTGAATTCCGCCGATGATTTGTCAATGTCCGTGTTTGTAAAAAAAATAATTGAATTGTGAAATATATTTTTAATGCAATTATAAGCGGGCTAGTTTTTAAAAACACTTGATTTTAAGCAACTTTTTTATTTCACAGTCTCGCTGTTACCTTGTTAGTGATCGATTGAATTCCGCCGATGATTTGTCAATGTCCGTGTTTGTAAAAAAAATAATTGAATTGTGAAATATATTTTTAATGCAATTATAAGCGGGCTAGTTTTTAAAAACACTTGATTTTAAGCAACTTTTTTATTTCACAGTCTCGCTGTTACCTTGTTAGTGATCGATTGAATTCCGCCGATGATTTGTCAATGTCCGTGTTTGTAAAAAAAATAATTGAATTGTGAAATATATTTTTAATGCAATTATAAGCGGGCTAGTTTTTAAAAACACTTGATTTTAAGCAACTTTTTTATTTCACAGTCTCGCTGTTACCTTGTTAGTGATCGATTGAATTCCGCCGATGATTTGTCAATGTCCGTGTTTGTAAAAAAAATAATTGAATTGTGAAATATATTTTTAATGCAATTATAAGCGGGCTAGTTTTTAAAAACACTTGATTTTAAGCAACTTTTTTATTTCACAGTCTCGCTGTTACCTTGTTAGTGATCGATTGAATTCCGCCGATGATTTGTCAATGTCCGTGTTTGTAAAAAAAATAATTGAATTGTGAAATATATTTTTAATGCAATTATAAGCGGGCTAGTTTTTAAAAACACTTGATTTTAAGCAACTTTTTTATTTCACAGTCTCGCTGTTACCTTGTTAGTGATCGATTGAATTCCGCCGATGATTTGTCAATGTCCGTGTTTGTAAAAAAAATAATTGAATTGTGAAATATATTTTTAATGCAATTATAAGCGGGCTAGTTTTTAAAAACACTTGATTTTAAGCAACTTTTTTATTTCACAGTCTCGCTGTTACCTTGTTAGTGATCGATTGAATTCCGCCGATGATTTGTCAATGTCCGTGTTTGTAAAAAAAATAATTGAATTGTGAAATATATTTTTAATGCAATTATAAGCGGGCTAGTTTTTAAAAACACTTGATTTTAAGCAACTTTTTTATTTCACAGTCTCGCTGTTACCTTGTTAGTGATCGATTGAATTCCGCCGATGATTTGTCAATGTCCGTGTTTGTATAAAAAATTAATTGAATCGTGAAATGTATTTTAATGCAATTAATAAGCCGGCTAATTTTTAAAAAACACTTGATCTTAAGCATCTTTTTTATTTTTCAACCTCGCTGTTACCTTGTTAGTGATCGATTGAATTCCGCCGATAATTTTGCAATGTCGGTGTATATAAAAAAGAAATAATTAAATTATAGAATGTATTTTAATGCATTTAATTAGCCGGTTAGTTTTTAACAACGCTTCAGCAAATGCTTTATTTCTCAGCCACGTTGTTACCTTGTTAGTGATCGATTGAATTCCGCCGATGAATTTGCAATGTCCGTGTATATAAAAAAGAAAAAATTAAATTATGGAATGTATTTTAATGCAATCAATTAGCCGACTAGTTTTAACAACGCTTCAGCAAATGCTTATTTCCTAGCCACGTTGTTACCTTGTAGTGATCGATTCAATTCCGCCGATGATTTTGCAATGTCCGTATATATAAAAAAAGAAATAATTAAAATATGCAACGTATTTTAATGCATTTAATTAGCCGGTTAGTTTTTAACAACGCTTCAGCAAATGCTTTATTTCTCAGCCACGTTGTTACCTTGTTAGTGATCGATTGAATTCCGCCGATGAATTTGCAATGTCCGTGTATATAAAAAAGAAAAAATTAAATTATGGAATGTATTTTAATGCAATCAATTAGCCGGCTAGTTTTAACAACGCTTCAGCAAATGCTTATTTCCTAGCCACGTTGTTACCTTGTAGTGATCGATTCAATTCCGCCGATGATTTTGCAATGTCCGTATATATAAAAAAAGAAATAATTAAAATATGCAACGTATTTTAATGCATTTAATTAGCCGGTTAGTTTTTAACAACGCTTCAGCAAATGCTTTATTTCTCAGCCACGTTGTTACCTTGTTAGTGATCGATTGAATTCCGCCGATGAATTTGCAATGTCCGTGTATATAAAAAAGAAAAAATTAAATTATGGAATGTATTTTAATGCAATCAATTAGCCGGCTAGTTTTAACAACGCTTCAGCAAATGCTTTACTTCCTAGCCACGTTGTTACCTTGTAGTAATCGATTCAATTCTGCCGTTGATTTTGCAATGGCCGTATATTTAAAAAAAAGAAATAATTTAATTATGGAACGTATAATATTTTAATGCAATTAATTAGCCGGCTAGTTTTTAACAACGCTTCAGCGAATGTTTTACTTTCTAGCCACGTTGTTACCTTGTTAGTGATCGATTGAATTCCGCCGATGATTTTGCATTGTCCGTGTATATAAAAAAGAACTAATTAAATTATGGAATGTATTTTAATGCCATTAATTAGCCTGCTAGTGTTTAATCCCTTGCCGTGCCATTTAACTCGATGAAACTCAGGCCCAAGTGTTACGCGTCAACGCGTGGTAAACACGTCGTACCTTCCTCTTCACTACTATCTTCTATAATCTTCATAAATTAAATTTCAATATATAAACTACTTTGTAACAGTAATTATCGGCTCGTCGATAACAAATATAGACTCGTGAGTAACTCTGGTGGCGTACTGATAGAAACTAACATTCAATCACGACCCAGGCTCGTGGTGTTTACGTTTGGCCCGACTATCTATCTATTCACGAGCCTGGCTCGTCATATTCATGTTTGGGCCAAAATTTTCATCACGAGTCAGACTCGTTAAAGTACGGCAAGGGGTTAACAACGCTTCAGCAAATGCTTTACTTCCTAGCCACGTTGTTACCTTGTTAGTGATCGATTGAATTCCGGCGATGATTTTTCAATGTCCATATATATAAAAAAGAAATAATTAAATTATGAAATATACTTTAATGCAATTAATTAGCCGGCTAGTTTTAACCACGCTTCAGTAAATGCTTTACTTCTCAGCCATGTTGTTACCTTGTTAGTGATCGGTTGAATTTCGCCGATGATTTTTCAATGTCCGTGTATATAAGAAAGAAATAATTAAATTATGGAATTTATTTTAATGCAATTAATTAGCCGGCTAGTTTTTAACAACGTTGCAGCAAATGCTTTACTTCCCAGCTTCATTTTTACCTTGTTAGTAATCGATTGAATTCCGCCGATGGTTTTGTAATGTCCGTGTATATAAAAAAAAATTAATTAAATTATGGAATGTATTTTCAATGCAATTAATTAGCCGGCTAGTGTTTAATAACGCTTCACCAAACTCTTTACTTACCAGCCACGCAGTTACCGTGTCAGTGATCGACTGAATTCCGCCGATGATTTTGCAATGTCCGTGTTTGTAAAAAATTAATTGAATTATGGAATGTATTTTTAATGCAATTCATTTTTAATAACACGTAATCTATAAATTACGTGATCTTGGCAAGGATCGGTTGGATTCTCGGAATATTTTTCTACAATTCACGATCTATAAACAAACATTTGTTATTTCCCAAAACATAAATTAGATCTATAGGACTTTGTATTTAACAGTCTTGACGCTCTAGGAGTAGATTGAATTCGACCGATAGTTTTGCCAAATGTCCGTGCTTATTTCTAAAAGAACAGACCTTGGATTAAATTGTATGTATGTATATGTATTTGGTAATTCAATTAATTAAATGGCTATGCATTTTTCTAATGTTACTACACTGTCAGTGGTTTTCACCGTGTTTCAAATGGTTAATTTTTTTTTGTAGATTTATGATAATGTGTAATTTAATGAATGATTCCATAAAATTATCTTACCTTTTAAATGTAATCCGACGCAGGTATAGTTTTATCTGTATCTAAGCAAACGACGCGACAGAGCGAACTCGCGATAGTGATTATTGTATGTAGCCCTATCGATTATATAATTTGAAACCTTACTTTCTATCCATAGTTTAGAATAGTATGAGTAAAATCAGTTTAATTTTGTTAAATTTAACTATTGAATTTATAATTTTAAAAATAAATGAACTTTAATAAAACATGATATATGGATATTTTTATTTATCCAATACATTATGTACATCCCCATCCTGTACATATACATATGACGAGCAATTGGTTCAGTGGTACGGCTCCCGCTCATGGAGTCAATGGTTCGATCCCAGCATCGAAATAAATATATATATGGCCTACAGATATTTATTCCGAGTCTGGTAACCCCGCTAATCCGCATTGGACAAGGACAAGCGTGGTGGGTTAAGATTCCGCTCCTTCAAAAATTGGAAGGCCTGTGCTCAGCAGTAATATTCTTAATAGACTCTTAGATAGACTGGAAATATTAGACGTGCCAAAAGTAACTAATTTAATTGACTACTAGGAACTATGGTGACCAATTGACTCAGTGGTGCGGCTCCCGCCCATGGAGCCAATGGTCCGGTATACGTATATATATATATATATATATATATATATATATATATATATATATATATATATATATATAATCTGAATGATAATTGCAGATAGTTTCAACTTTAGTAAAAAATGTGGTCAAAACTTAACAGGAACAAAAAGAATTCGAAATCAATAAAAAAAAATTAGCTCCGACACGGCGTCAGGCCGATGGAGTCTGCGATTTGCGCAGATTCCCAATTATATTTTACTTGTCCTGAATACGATAAAGCTGTTAAAGCCAACAGGCTACTAGCATTAACATCTTCGAATCAACTTCAATAAAAAAACCAAAGAAATGAAAACTTCACTTTTGATTTCTGAACAACTTTTAAATTTGATTTCTGAACGACGGGACGACCATCAAATATTTGACAGGTAGGGATAGTTTTTTAAGGGAAAACGAAATGTTGCTTTTACTATATTCCTAATATTTTTATCATATTTACTCACCTTTTAAACCTTCCCTGGACCTCCGAAAATCATTCAAAACCAAAATTAGCCAAATCGGTCCAGCCGTTCTCGAGTTTTAGCGAGACTAACGAACAGCAATTAATTTTATATATAGATAGAAAGAGGGTGAAGTAATACTAGGAAATGAAACATGATAATAATTATAGTATCGATATATTTTCAATAAAAAGTAATGAGCTGCGACTGCATAACGCGGTGCGGCCGGCCTTCCGTCCGCCTCACGCTTTATAAAAGTTAACAACAAACAACAAAAGTCACGGGACGGGACCATGTATGTAAACGCAAAGCTTCGCTCCGATCTCCCGATATGTATATGCGTACGGCCGAAACATCGTACATTTAGGTGGAACCAGCAGTCCCAACAACATCAAGTAGACTCTCAAATAACGAAACAACTCAGCTATCCGCCCTAAATAATATCTATCCGGTACGATTGGTGTCACGTCCACACGGACCGGCTCGGAGAGCATCGGACGACGGTCTTCACACCGACCGGCGCGGGCTACACGCCAGGAACTGGTCGGCACCAGTCGCAACCGCAGCTGCGGCTCCTCCACGAAATTTATAGTGCAGGCACGGAATATTACTTACTAGTAATATTCCATGTATTGTATTTATTAGTAGTAATATTCCGTGCCTTGTAAAAGACAAGTATACATTTTTTAAACGCAAGCTCACAGAAGAGAAGCACATTTTCAGAAATCAACAATGGTACGGGATAGTCGCTCGCACATATATCATTATCACCGTCATATTGCTGCGCTCCGAACTTTTCAAAGTTAAAATACTTTTCGTCGGGCAGCCATTGTTCAATTAATGGCGTATTTATATTTTTAAGACACCCGTATATTATTTAACTTCTTAAGTTTTTAAATAAATATTAATATTATATAAAGCTGTATTATTACCCACTCACTCACTGACATAATATTGGAGCAACTGTAAGGGAAGGGGGGTGAGTTGGTCCGGAGAAAATGACCGGATGGGGCTGGAAGCATACGACTCGACGGCTCGTCCGAACCGTAACAACGGGGGTCGCATTCGTAAGAAGCATCGGGGTCTCGAAGAAAGTAAAAATCGCCAAATATGGGCCGATTCCGCTGAAATTTGGCATAAGCCTGAAACGCTCGCGTAAGCTAGTTATCTTTATATAACTATGATTCAACTAAAACAACAAACAAAGGCAAGCTGGAGAGTGTATTTTAAATCCAATTATTTTCATTAAAATACCTCTACCAAAGGAAAGCTTAAATTTAAAAAATGACTCTTCGTGTAATATTCAATTTCGTATTGTTTATATATGCTCTTTTGGATGACAAGTTACCGACCACTGACATAGACCGACCGGAAGAGCACTGTTAAAGCGGATACGCTCGGAGCCTAGAAAAGAGCATAAGAGGACGTCACCAGAGGCAGCCGGTCGGATTCTCCTCTTGTTTTATAATAAGCGCATTAAAACATTCTCACTGACATAAAGAAGTGTAATATAAAAATAAACCTAATTTCAATGAACAATACGTCTACTTTACTCGCGAACATAATCTATCCTTCTCTCCGCCGGTCTGTGTGTACGGACCCTTAGCAGCGCTCTTCTAACATTCTAAACGATCTCTCAATATCATAATATAATATAGTCGACGTATTTGCCCGAAGCATAAAAACTTATCGTACACTTTAAAACTGTATCCACATATAAATATTTTTAACGCATTCGTAAGAAATTACTTGGTCGTTTGAGATTATTCTTTACAATAAAAGTGTTTAATAAACAGTGTCAAAGTATTGCTTTTTAAACGTGAACTAAACTAATTTATCGCTTAATAAATTTGCCTAAATCTAAAGTGGGAATAATGTTAGCGAACCTAATTTAGGCGCCCGCTGTCCCACACGGGGACCCCTTCACCGGATTGCGGATGAACAAAGGATAACAATGATATTGTGATAGTGGATCGAACTACACGCGAAGCAATGATAGTGGATATTAGTTTTCCACGTGATGAGAATCACATCGAAACGGAAAAAAATTAACAAATAAAATATGTACATATTATACGTCGACCTCACGCATGAGATTTCCGCCATGTCGAATCCACTGTCATTGTAACCATAATAGTCTGTGTGATATTTAAAAATTTACTTAGGATAAGCAGCCATATTGTGCTGCCAGGATCGTGACAAGGTTTATCACGGAGGATAAATAACCCTGATAAAAATATTATTTCAATGTGTTTATTTTTATATTAATAATATCGTTATTATTAATATAAGAAGGGCGAGAAGTGACTAACGGAGTGGATGAATGTGAGAGGAAGGATGTAGGAAGCAAGGAATGTGTGCCGGGATCGTAGCGGATGGAGATCTTTGGTTTCTGCCTACCCCTTGTAAGATGTTCAATTAATAAGTAAGTTTTTCTTTAACTTCTTCATAATTAAATGCCATTAAAAAGTTTGTCATAGTTTATATATCTTTCAATATTTGTGTTTAGACAGGGAAATGTTGATTCGCTTCAAGTGAAAGTGTCACGATCTGAATTCTACGTAATTTCCTCATTCGTTTTTTCATTTGTTAAATGGCGTTCCCTTATAAAATTGCATCATATCGATGTTCTGTATTGATTATATAATTTGCTACAATGACAAGAGGCCTCCGACGGCGGTCGTGTATGCGGGGTGTTTGCGGGGTCCCGATGCGGCGCGGCGGCGGGCGCTGGCGATTCAGTCGTGACGCTATATTCGTTAAAAGCTATTTATTGCATAGCAACGGTAACTATCGCCGCGACATCGTTTGTGTCGTGTTACGGTGAGTGGCGGTGCTTTAAGCGATCGCAGCATAATGCTCCACACTCTATTGACTAGTATATACAGGGTGCTCGAGGGGGGCGCGGGGGGCGGGGCGGTCTCCCCCCACCCGCAGCCGCGCGCTACACGAACTCCCGTCGCCTCACGGTTGCCCCCCCCGGCGCGCTCCCCGCGGGGCTGTCCGGTGTGTCCCCCGGCGACGTCGGCGTAGGCGCCTGCGGTGCTGCCCCTTTGCTTCGCGCCTGTGTGGATATATGTACATAATTATTTAGGAGCGCATAATGAGATCAGATCTCCTACTACACAATTCACACATACATAGTCGTAATTACAGCGTTAAAAATTGATAACTTAAAAACATGTACATTGGCGAAAAGTTTTTACCACTTTTAAAGGGTGGGCGGTTAATTGTGCCGCTGAGTGTATGCATATAATATTATCCTAGACAATAGAAGTGGCTCAGCTTTTGCTAACAGAGGAAGGGATAGCCCCCGATTATAAGAACGCGCCTGAGGATGATTTTCATCCACTCCCTTATAGCCATTTAAAATAGTCGAAGCTTCGACAACCCAAGGGATTATAGATGACCAGTCTGTACGATGGGGCACCTTGGAGCGTCGTTTCCTAGCGGTGGTCGCGTCCCCCCCGCCGGGGGCGGTGGGCGCAGTGACAGTCGCAGCGACGGGCGGGGCGTCTGCCGGAGCGGCCTGCGTGTCCGCTCCCAGGCGCGCCGCGAGCAACGTCAACAGTTCTTCTACGCGACCCAACTGTAAGCGACGTGAATTCATATTATTTTTAATATAAAATAGAATAACTAACTAACTTTGTTAGAGCAACGACCCAAAATGGATCTTGGCCTCCGAACAGATCTTACGCCACCGTGCCCTATCCTGCGCCATCTCGATCATCTTCGATAAGTTCTCTCCAGCGGTACCTGTCACATACGCTCTCTTGACTGCACAATCCTCCCCCATCCTCTCAACGTGGCCCAGCCAACGAAGTCAAATAGAATAGAATATAATAGAAAAACATTTATTTCTGGCACACCTTATTTTACAAAAAAGTCGTCTGCTTGTGAAGAGGTCAGGCGAAGGCCGACATGCCTGTCAATATCAATATCAGCCCGCGACAGTCCACTGCTGGACATAGGCCTCACCCAAGGCGCGCCACCTAGCCCGATCTTCGGCTACACGCATCCAGTCTCTGCCAGCCGCCTTGCGCAGATCGCAGATCGTCGCTCCATCTAGCAGAAGGGCGTCCCACACTACGTTTGCCGAGTCGCGGTCTTCACTCCAGCACTCGTCTACTCCAACGATTGTCGGTTCTCCGACAAACGTGTCCAGCCCATTGCCACTTCAGTCTGCTAACTTGAAGAGCAATGTCGGTGACTCTGGTTCTCCGGCGAATTTCTTCATTTCGAATTCTGTCCACCAGAGAAACCCCGAGCATAGCTCTCTCCATAGCCCTCTGAGCGACTTTGAGCTTTGCGAGGAGACGGACTGTCAGTGTCCACGTCTCGGCACCGTAAGAGAGTACGGGCAGGACGCACTGGTTGAAGACTTTTGTCTTCAGACATTGTGGTATGGGCGACGAGAAGACTTGACGGAATTGACAATCGACATGCCTAAGTCAGTTTGAATTATAGATTTTTTGTTTCTCATACACTTTTTGATTATTATTAATTTTACATAACCAAACACTCTTCCTGTTATGTTGTTACAAGTTTTACTCAACTAAGATCTGCTACAAGGACCTTAGCTAAGTAAAAATTATGACTATCCACACAATAATGGCTTCCCGCAAAGTATCGCCTGATTCCATTAATCATTCTCCCCGTTATCTATGAAACCATAAGTTTAAATAGTACACATTAACGTGTTGAATGAATTTATATATTTGTTTACAAGTGATGGTAAATAAAGGTGACATTGAAAAACGAGTGAACGCTGGTAATCAGGTTAATGGAGCCCTGCACTCCTTTATGAAAAGTCAGAATGTGTCAAAAACGGCCCGACTGGCGGTTCATCAGGGAGTGCCTGTTCCGACTCTGATGTACTTTAGTGAAAGTTGGGTTTGGCAGAAGAGTCATGAAAGCAGACTGAATTCGGTGAAAACGAGAGCATTAAGAAGTGCGTGTGGAGTAACTTTGAATGATAGAATAAGAAATGGAGATATAAGAGAGCGATGTGGAGTAGAAGATAATGTTGTGACAAAAGTTAAGAAAGGGATGCTTAGATAGTTTGAGCACATAGAGAGGGTGGATGAAAGATGACCGGCAAAAGAAGTTTACTTTGGGGATGTGGATGGAAGGGTCGGTAGGGAGAGACCCAGGAAAACATACCTTGATAAAATCGCCGAAGTTTTTAAGAAAGATCAGGTCAAGAGCACCCTGAACCGACAAGTTTGCATAAAGAGAGTGATGAGTGATGAGAGGAGAAGCAAGGAACGTGTGCCAAGATCGTAGCAAATGGAGATCTGTGGTCTCCGCCTACCTCTGAGGGAAACAGCGTCGATAAGTATGTAATATATTATAAAAAGAAGGAAATTTTATTATGGAAAAGGAAGGCAAATGAGCTGGCAGTCGTGTAAGCGACTCCGCCGGTTTACGCGTTATATAAAGCGGCTGCGAGACCGGCGTGTTGCACACCTTTTGCTGAAGTCGCTGCACCTCGTTGCGGACATCGCGACGCAGTTCTGCGAGCGCGGCGTCGTGGGCGGAGGGTGAGGGCGCCGGGGGTGCTGCGGGCGCGGGCGCGGGTGGCGGGTTCCCAGAGGCCGCGGCGGCGGGGGTCGGCCGCCGCTCGTCCTGCTCCTCATCGATGGCGTCCCGTCGCGCCACCGCAGCCCCCAGCATACTCGCGGCTCGACCGCGCGAAAACGCCGCCTGCATTGTACACCAGCACACACACACACAGTTACCCCTTGCCGTGCTTTAACGAGTCCGACTCGTGATGACAATGTTGGCTCAAACATGAATATGACGAGCCAGGCTCGTGAATATAGTCCAGATAGTCGGGTCAAACATAAACACCACGAGCCTGGGTCCTGGTGATCGAATGTTAGTTTCTATCAGTACGCCACCAGAGTTACTCACGAGTCTCATAATTGGTGTTACAAAGTGGTTTATATATTGAAATTTAGCGGCCAAGGCGTATAATTATAGAAGATAGTAGTGTAGAGGAAGGTACGACGTGTTCACCACGCGTCGACGCGTAATTTTTTATGGGATAAGAGGGCAAACGAGCAAGCGTGTCGCCTGATGGAAAGCAATCAACGCCGCCCATGGACAACCGCGACACCGCAGGAGTCGCGGGAGCGTTGCCGGCCTTTTAGGTATGTATAGGCTTGTTTTTTGAAGGTTCCAATGTCGTGTCGGTTCGGAACAACGGCCGAAGGTAGCTGGTTCCACAGAGTGGTGGTGCGTGGAAGGAAGTTTCGAGAGAAGAGCACCGTAGTAGATTACATCTCATCCAGATGCTGGGGATGAAACTTTACGGCGAATTTAATTGATGAGAATGGAATTAAAAAAACGTCAAACTGTACGGCACATTGTATTGTGGTACTGGGAGTACGGTTGGACATTTGCTTCGTCATGACAACTTAATTTTACCATTGAGAGAGAAGATAAAGAGAAAGACCAAGAAGAAAGTTTAAAAATCAATTAGCTAAGCTAATTTTTATTTTTTTAATACTTATTCTGGTATTCAGGACACCTACCCACCTAACCACACCTACCCACTAACACCTAAACTTTATGGTATGGTATTAAAGTTCAAATTGACTTAAGTATTATTACGAATCTTTTGTATGGGAATATAGAATAGTGTTGTTCTTAGACTTTCTGAGGCAATTTTTTATTTTTTTCTCTCCGTAAGAACCATCCTCGTACTTCAAGGAATATTATAAAAAAGAATTAGCGAAATCGGTTCAGCTGCCCTCGAGATTTGCGCTCAGCAACACATTCAGCGATTCATTTTTATATTATAGATTATAAAAAAATTAGATTCGAATACATACAGAGGAAATGATTGAGAGAACTGGCTTTGGACCGGGAATGATGGTAATTGTTGCATGAATGATGCTCAACAGTAATGTTACGGGTGGAACCAGTGAATACTGCTGAGCTCGCCCACCTTGAGTGTGTGCGCCGCTGCCGAGGCTGTGGTTGAAGGCGAGTCGATGGTGGCCTGCCGGTCGCGGACGCTCAGGCTGCGCGTGAACGAGGCCCGCGGCGGCTCGCTACCCACCGCGCTGCCGCTGGACGTGTCCAGCGAGCCGCCGGCCAACAGCCGGCCCCATTTGCCTCGAGCTGACGCGCTCGCAACCGCCTTCACCTCGGCGGTGGGCACGGCGGAGGAGTTGCCGCCACCCTCACCGCGTTCCGCGTCAGCTGGTGCGAGCACTCCTGTCTGGCCGGCGGTTTGGGAGGGGGCGGGTGCGCGTGCGGGGGCTGGTCCCGGCGCTGCGGCCACGCTCCGCTCGCGGCGGAACCGCGAGAATATCTTGCGCACGAGGTGGTCCTGCGCCTGCTCCAGCTGCGGCTCGCGTTTCCGCCGCTCCATCAGCTCCCGCTCGCGCCTCACGTCCGCCACCTGCGTCACCAGGACACACACACACACACCAGTTTCAAGTTGACCACCAATTTAAATAATATATTCTGTATTACGTATATACGGCCGAAACGTGGACGCTGACAGTCCGTCTGCTTCACAAGCTCAGAGAGCTATGGAGAGAGCTATGCTCGGAGTTTCTCTGGTAGATGTGACCGACATAGCCTTTCGAATTAGCAAACTGAAGTGGCAATGGACTGGTCACGTTTGTCGGAAATCCGACAATCGTTGGAGCAGACGAGTGCTGGAGTGGAGACCGCGTCTCAGTAAACGTAGCGTGGGACGCCCCCCGGCTAGATGGTGCGACGATCTGCGCAGACCGGCTGGCAGAAACTGGATGCGTGTAGCCGAATATCGGGCTAGGTGGCACTTCATGGGGAAGGCCTATGTCCAGCAGTGGACTGCCGCAGGTTGTTAATGATGATGATGACTCTGTATTGTTTGGATACAGATGGGAGTGTCTTTCAATGTATAGTTTGTTACAGTAAGCAAATTCTGTGAAAAAAAAATAGAAATATTATCGATTCTTTTGATAAAAAAAAAACGTTCTGAGAGCAATATTCATATAATTCTTTCACTTTGGGGTTGACTAATATATTGGAATTGAATTTTTTTTTAAGAAATTTCCAAAAAGACATATGTATTTGAAATTGTCATACCTTGCGGAATATAAGGCGATGTCGTAGGTTGTAGGTGAGCGTTAAGTTGCGGGCAAAGCTGTTCGCGAAGGCTTGATAGAAGTCGAGCACCTCAAGCAGCCGGTCCCTCTTGATGGTGTGCAGGTCGCAGTAAGTTAGTGCACGGACGTTCGCCGCTGACTGGCCCACCGCCGTATCCTTCCAGAATGAATCGCCGAAAACGTCACCCTTACCTGAAATTCGACAGCAATATTTTGTATCACTATCTGATACCATAGTATCGGCACGTCATTTAAGTTCAGAGGATTGTTTCTTTGTCAGTTATCTGTCGGGTACTATTTGTGTTTAGAATGGTTCAACGTACTGTAGTGATACATTAATAAATGTATCACTAATGCAATAAAACTTTTTATAGTATTTCTTATTAAATTTGTTATTTATATATATATATATATATATATATATATATATATATATATATATATATATATATATATATATATATATATATATATATATATATATATATATATATATATATATATATATATATATATATATATATATATATATATATATATATATACATATATTCACGCCTATCCCTCGCAGGGGTTGACAGAGACCACAGAGCTCCATCCGCTGCCATTCATCGCAGCGAATCGGCTCGTCATTGGTCGCTTTTCGCCCTCGTGAGAATCAGGACGTGACGGGTGGCGAACCACGTCGCCGTCATTTTTGACAAATTAGGTATATTAAATTCGTCTTTAGTGAATCCTACGAGCCGCAAGGGAGGATGGAGGTCAGCCCCAGCAGAGCCCTGCATGCTGAGGTAAGGCACCATAGTCCCCGGGGGAGCCCGACCTCGGGACGATCGGCACGCTTACGACTAGGCTCGCCCCTAGCCATGCATCCATTGGCACGGCAGACCGTGGATTGGCGGAGAGGAAGGGAAAGGATAGAGAAGAAAAGAAGGGGATTGGGGGGGTTACCAGACTCGGAATAAACATTTAAAAATCCATATAAATATTTATTCCGATGCGGGAATCGAACCCGCGACCATTGACTCCGCGGGCGGAGGGCCACGCCACTGAGCCAAAACCAAAGTTTGAAATAAAAAAGAAATAAATCGTTTTCTATTACAAGAAAATATTATTCCGACAAGGTCTTTAGAATAGACATGTCACCCGTCCGGCACATATATATAAAATATAAATTGAAAAGTATTAATAAAATATAAATATGTATATTATATAAATATACAATGAAACTCAAGAATAAATCAATATCGTTTTGAAGAATTTTATTCGAAGATAAAAACCCCCAAAAGATCCCGGGTGTCGTCGTAAGCAGTACGGCAGGCACGTTATAGTACACTAGACGACATAGTATAATGTTATCCTGAATAAAAAATATAATCCCCGAAAAATAGAATCCCGAATAAAAAATATTATCCTGAATATAAATTATAAAGTATAGTATAATATTATACATATGTTTGTTGTACATCCTATATTTATACTTCAGCGCCTATTCCAATGAATTCCTTTTAAAAATCCAACTGAAATTCTTTTTAACTTGAATAAGAAGAGTGTCACCCATGTCTTGGTGACGACCCCCACCGAAGCATACGCGTCACCCAGACCCGGGTGACACGGCAACGAACGTGTTAGTAGTAGATAACGTTAAACTCACCAAGTATCGCCACGACCTCGTCGTCCTGTATAACCTCGAGGCTGCCGGTGACGATGAAGCAGAGTGAGTCGATGGACTCGCCGGTGTGGTAGAGGAGATCGCCGGGCGCCGAGTGCGACATGTGGAAGTGCATGGCGAGCGCCCGCAGACACCCGTCGGATGCGAGCCGGAACGCTGGGTGCTCGTTGAACACCTTCCGGTTCAGGTGCACGCAGATGTCAGCCTTCATGTCTTTCGGACAGTAGTTCAGCACCTACCGACATTTTCACATTCACATACATACATACATACATATCGTCACGCCTGTCTCTCGCAGGGGTAGGCAGAGACCACAAATCTCCAACTGCTACGATCTCGGCATACTTCCTCCACACTCATTATTCTCTTCATGCAAGCCCGCCGGTTAAGGGTACATTTACATATCGGCGGAAGAAGCCAGCAGAAGAAGCGAGTAATAGTGAAATCCAAATTGTTCAGGAATAATAAATACCGAATTTTGTAAATACAATAGCTCTCCTCTCAAAATTACGCGAGCGTTACGAACTTTTGTCAAATTTCAGCGAAATTGACCTATAATAAATTGCTGTCGATTTTAGCTTCATGTGGCGGCCATCTTGTTTTCCGCCATTTTGTTTTTTGTGTTCGCATTTGCGACCATTTTTTTGTCGGAAAGCGACCCCGGTTGGTAGTACAGTTCGGGCGGGCCGTCGAGCATTTTTTTACCAGCTTCAGATCTTGAAGGTTTGAATATAATTCCTCTGCTTCGAGCCCTATGCGAACATTTCGGCAAAACAAACTTACCGCCTATCTCTGACAGTTTCCCAAATAACGTGTGAGTGAGTCAGTGAATGGTAACGCAGTATGCAGTAATGACTTGTTATTGAATCGATAACTAATTTTAATAGTAAACAATTTATATGAATTGGGTTACCAGACTCGGAACAAATATTTGTAATCCATACATATATTTATTTCGATGCGGGGATCGAACCCATTGACTGCGCAGGCGGAGGCCCCCGAACTGAACCAATTGGTTAGAGTATCTTCATTTTGAGCAACAAAACGGTAGATTCTAATTTTTATATTATTGCATGATTTTCGGGTAATTTTTCAAATCCCTTCAGCGACACCTTGACGCATTAATATGTAAAAACTAACTAAAATGGATTATTATTTAACTAACTAAAATATATTATTATATAAAAAAAGATTTTTCTAGATACAAAAGAATATAAATACTAATTTACAGCACCATATCGTCACATCAAGTAGATCTCTTTATAGTCAGTTCTCAATATGTGATGATCAGTGATTGGACTAGGTAGGTATATTGATTTTACGAACTTACAACATGCTGTCATAACGTGGACATGCCCTTTTCTTATTCAGAAATCAATACCGGAAATTCCGGTGTTTCCGAGAATTTAACAAATAATATTAAAATTGTCTTACTTACTTGCAAATTTCCTTCCTTCACTCTTTCATTCCTTTCTATATTCTACTTACGATTTAGGTGATACTTCATTCGATATTTCAGGGTAGCAGTATTTTAAATAGCAGTAATTTATTTTTATTTAAAGTCTACATTAAAATTTTCTTATTAATTTCAATTGAGATGAATGTTATATATGAAAATGTTTGTAATTTATACTTTTCCGGGATTCATTTGGAGTTCCGGAAGAATATCCATATTAACATATACGTTTGAGTGCATTGACCTCATTAAATCAATATACCTACTCCGATCGCTAATGTTGACACTGAAACCTTGTCTGTATCGAGGCCTTTTGTCATGGCCCAAGTAGAGACCACGTAGTCCATGACGCGCTCGCTCAGCGCCTTGGGCACTTCGTGCAGCTTCATGAACTCGCGCACGTTGTTCAGCATGTCGTGGTACTTTGCCGTCGCTGACGTCATCTGCTGGATGATCGTGGTCACGTGGCCGAATATAGTGGCGTACAGCAGCGCTGCGGAGTGCAATGCTGGAGCATTAGCCTAACAACTCCACCTGAGGTTTATCATTATATATTGTGACATACACATGTATGTATTTTCACGCATAAAATGATAGCGTAACACTATAAATGCATGATAAGTAAACTAACCACTAACATAAGCCTGTCTGTGTAACATAATCACAAATGTCTTCAAACACCTATGCTAGATAATGAATGTAACTGTAGCTCTATCATTATCATCAACAGCCTGCGGCAGTCCACTGCTGGACATAGGCGTTCCGTATGCAGCACCACCTAGCCCGATCTTCGACTTCAGTGGAGACGGCGTCTCGGCAAACGTAGCGTGGGTCGCCCCCCGGCTAGATGGAACCACGATCTGTGCAGTGCGGCTGGCAAAGACTGGATGCGTAAAGCCGGAGATCGGGCTAAGGGGAGGCCTATGTCTAGCAGTGGTCTGCCGCGGACTATTAACGATGATGATGACCGTCCATCGGTTGACATATAATTTTTTTTTTATTTTGGCTCCTCCGTTCGCATTTTATCTAAATCAAATATACACACTCCCCCGCTTAAAAAACTCATCTTTTTTTCACATATTATTGTGTCCAAAATTTGCTACCTTCAGATTCAAAGGTCGCGAATTCGATTCACGCGTCGAGATGAATATATCCATTTATTCCGAAAGACAGACAGTTATTCCTAGTGTAGATATCCCGCCAATCAGCCTTGAACAAGCGTTGTGGGTTAGTATTCCTTCATCAAAAAGGGATCCTGTGGCCAGCAGTTATAGGGTTCACTTTCGGGAAAAGCAAAATGTCAAACGTTACATAACGCATCGTAATATCAATTAAAATTTCATAGCAATAAAGCCTTAATTAATAGCGATCGGGGCTTAAACATTGTAAAAATTGTGTTATATTCTTTTAAAATAAAAACTATAATAACTTAGTAATTCTATTTATACAGTAGCTCTTCACACTGTAATAAACGTACAAGACAAAGTTTTCTAATACAAAAACTATATTTATAATACAATATTCGTACTAACATGTACTGTGCCTATAGCAACAATGAAATTGGATTACTGTCATACGTACCTCGTTGATGCGGCACGATTTTTTCTGAGAAGGAAATCGACTTATAACGCTACGACATTGGTTGTGTGATTGGTACGCGATGCGTCTTCCATCCATGATACACACGTGGGAATACACAACGAAGAAATTCCAATTTTCACATGCCGAATATTTTTAATGATAAATATTTGTAATAATAAAAGAGCGACCAATTTTTTGGTGTTTATTTCATTTTACGATAATCAAAAATAATTGAATAAACCAGCAACTAGCTGCAGTTGATTCTACACTATTAATTTTATAATAAATTATGTGACATATCGACGTTAATATTATAAAAATTATGTGACATATCGGCGTTAATGTTATAAAAATTATGTGACATATCGGCGTTAATGTTATAAAAAATTATGTGACATATCGGCGTTAATGTTATAAAAAATTATGTGACATATCGATGTTAATGTTATAAAAAATTATGTGACATATCGATGTTAATGTTAGAAAAAAATTATGTTACATATCGATGTTAATATTATAAAAAATTATGTGACATATCGACGTTAATGTTATAAAAAATTGTGTGTGTTGTGACATATCGACAAAATTAAGAATTACAGTCTGATTACATTTGAAATGTTATAATTTCCCGAAAACGGGAAAATTGGAAATGACAAAGCAGCAGCAAAAATTTTCAAACGTCCCGTTTAACTTGGGTCGGCACGATATAACCTAGACATGTCTTACATCTTATTCCAGTATCGAAAATAATGAAACTGAAAAAGTCGAAGGTATTGTGTATTCCCATGCTCAGCGGATGGAAGGTATCGGCACCTGGCCATTTGTGGCCTGCGACGCTTCGTGGGCCTGCACAGGTAGGGTCAGGAGTACTTCAACAAATCAACTAGGAAAAAAATCTCTCAAATTAAAGTAAAAAAATTATATATATCATATCATTTTATTAGACATTCCGAATAAATGTACAAAGGCTGTATGGCACCGTTAGAAAAGTAAAAATAAAATAAAATAAAAAACCAAATGTTTAAAATGTGGATTGAGAAACGTCGCAGGTGTGTAAGGTGAGTGAATGAACACACACACACACTCACTGTGCGACCACTAGCCATACAACAATCACAACAAAAACAATTGTAAGTGTGGGTAACGGGGAGCGGTAGTAAGGAGGCACGGTTCGGCTCGGATTGTGGGGACAGAGGTACAGGGAGGAGAGGGAGGCGCGGCCCTCGACGCAGCGGGTGCGCGGGGGTCGCGCCGCGTGCACCGGCTAATAAGAGAAGAATTCCGGCACCTGCCACAATCATCATGCAGATGGTGAAGATCTTCTCGTTATCGGTCTCGGCGGCGACGTTGCCGAAGCCCACGGAGGTCATACAGGTCATTGTGAAGTACAGCGCGGTGACGTACATCGTCTTGCGCGACGGTCCGTTGACGAGCTCGGGCCCGTCTGACTCGTTGGACCACACGTAAGAGTACGGGCTCTGGGTTACGTTCGCCAGCTTCCACAGCCACGAGTACTGCAGGCCGGAGTCGGCATCCGAGCGGCCGATGCTGTACCACACGCAGGCGAGCCAGTGCGCCACCAGCATGTAGAAGCACAGCAGCAGGATGAGCATGGCCGCGCCGTACTCCAGGTAGCGGTCCAGTTTGCGCACCACACGGCCCAGTCGCAGGAGCCGGACCACCTTCAGCGCGCTGAACAGGCTACCGATTCCCTACGACACATTATCAGGCATCATTATATCGACACATATTCATTAAACTGAAAGGGCTATTCTACACAGTAACTCACACACACAAACACACAGACACACATAGACACGTACGGACGCACGTCTGCACGCCTGCACGCCTACCACTTACGTACATATTTTATTGTACCTGGGATATATATATATATATATATATATATATATATATATATATATATATATATATATATATATATATATATATATATATATATATATATATATATATATATATATATAGTTAACAGTTTCCCGTGGCATATTGTTGTTTGCTATGTTGTAAAAAGATGAAAAAATAGGATACATTCAGAGTTCTATTCTCCAACAAATGAAGAATTTAAATATGTCGCACTTTTGTTCTGTATTGTATTTATAACATATATATCTGGGTACGACATTCAACGTTAACCGTTGAGATCAAACTTATCTCAATGCTAATGCTCCATTCACAAGTATTTGCTCCAATATTTGCCTCATAGGATATCCGCTAGAAGGAATGGGTTGCCCCCATTGTATGCAGATAATCACACAATAGATGTAAAAGAAGAAATAAAATGACGAACCAAATATCTACAATTATATTTAATTTTGCACATCATTTTCCTAACAATGTTTATGAATAAACCTTTTCACAGTCTCTATTTATCTCATCGCCGGGCACGGGCTTCCCCATTTCTAGAGGAACGCATGCTAACCCACCACGCTTATCGAAGATCGAATGCTTGGAAAAAATATCTGTAGGCCATATATATTATATTACCAGTAATTTTTGCGCGACCATCGACTTTGAAAGAAGACTTCGCCACTAAGGCATAGCTAAATCAGTTGTTAAAACGATGGTAACACCAATGTCCTTCTATTTGTAGATATTTTGTAATTTAGACTTTAAGATTTTGATTTTAATGTTTAATTTCAAATGGAGATAGTACGTACATAAATAGTGCGCAACTCACATCCTCGTCGTGGTCGAACGCGTTGAACACATCGTAGGGCAGACACGAGAGTAGATCTATGAGGAACCAGGACTTGAAGTAGTTCTTGCGGATGACCTTGGGGTCGCTGACCACCTCGCCGCCGGGGCCGACGAACGTTGTGTGGAAGTTCAACACTATGTCGATGAAGAACACGACGTCGACGATCGAGTCGATGACCAGCAAGGAGACATCCTCGCTCGTCTTGTTCTTGAAGGCGACGTTGTACGGCACCATGATGGCGGTGTAAAACGTGAGGCAGAGGATGATCCAGTCCCATATGGCCTTGAAGGCGCAGTAATGGAGCAGGATGTGGGGCGGCGTCTTGGGCGCCTCTTGGCGGTACTGCGGCAGCACGTCGCCCGACAGCGACAGCACCTGCCACATGCCACGCGCCGCGCAACACTATGTAGTACCAACCGCGGCGCTGGGTCACTGCGCGCACCTCCTCGCCCACACCACACTCTCTACCTACGTGCCTCGTGTCTGTGCCGTGGGTGACGGTGGACGGTGGTTGGTGGTCGGTGGTCGGTGTGAGTGCATACCAACGTGCGATTGGACGGACGGACGGACCGAGCGGGGGGGGGGGTGCAAAGTGACTGGTGCTACGGTGCACGTCAGGTTACATCTTACAATCCCCACAAAGAGGGGAACGTCAATAGAATAACTTTGATACATCAACCATTCATATCATGTACCCCCAATCCAGTGGTGGAATTAGTACTAATTACTTTTTGCCAATATTGATAGAAAATCCCTTTACGCACACGGTTTCAACAAGATGGCACCACGCCTCACATGCTAAAGAAACCCTCCATGACATTGAGCCTCTTTGTTTCTTACCTAACTAATTAATAAGCCGTTTCGGCGATATCCTGCCTGGTTACTTGTTCTGAACTCTATGGCCCTATGGAGTTTCTTCTGTAGGGGTACCTCAAAAGTATATACCCTTAAATAAGTAAACGATTCACTACGTTTCAGAAGAACATCATTGTGGAGTAGTAATAAAAGTTTGATTAACTGGCGTTTCAATCAATCAACAGCCTGCGACAGTCCACTGCTGGATATAGGCCCCCCGCAAGAAGCGCCACCTAGCCCGATCTTCGTCTTTACGCATCCAGTTGCTGCCAGCCGAGCAGCATCTACCAGAGAATCTCCGTGCATAACTCTCTGAGCGTGTCTGAGCTTGTGAAGTAGACGGACTGTCAGTGTGCACGTTTCGGCGCCATAAGAGAGTATAGATAGTACACACTGGTCGAAGACTTTCAATCTTCAGGCTCTGAGTTATGGGCGACGAGAAGACCTGGCGAAATTTCCTAAATACTGTCTAGCCTAGCTGAATCTATTATCGGCTTCTTTGTCGAATTTTTCTCCACCCAATTGCATGATTTGCCCCTGGTCGATGGTCAAACTGACGTTTCATAAATCAATAATAATTTCTTATGATAATACGAAAATGAAGAATTTTTTGCTTTAAAAATTGGATCGAATGTATGTAATAGATAAATCAATTATAATTTTAATGACAATGTAACAATTTATTAATAATTTAATGCTTTGTAACCATAAGCGATTTATGTATTTAGATCTATATGTATGTAATTAATAATTAATGAAATTTGTACGCCATAAGTGACAATGTGATGGAGCTTTTATACGTCTTTTTTCATCTTGTCATACCTCACACCTAGTTATAGCTCACATTATGCAAATAGAGAATTGTTATTATTCAATTTGAATAAATTGTAGATGTCAGTACTAACTTAGGTATCAAAGTTATTCTTATCGACGTCAACTATTTTAATAATAAATAAGAATATAATAAAAATATTGCATCATTCCGTTTAACTTTTCACATTTGTTTTATTATCTTAATATTTTTCATTTATTATTTTAGTTTATGTATTTATGTATTAAAATTGTGTTATGGAATGATGCAATTGAGTTTCCCCGCACGCGGGCGTGCGACGAATCTCACGTGCGTCGACGAACACCGGGCGCGATGGCAAAGTTCAACATCTGTTCTGCAAGCTAACAGTACCATCACACAACACAGGGGGTAAGGAGACGATCAGCCGGTGACATAACCAGGGAGAAGTTTTGACGTTAGCCTCCCTAGCAAATGATCAGTGTTCCCGAAATCCCCATGTTTGACGGGCGTGTTGGGGTTTGCAGATTCTATTGCTCTGCTAAACGTTGTAATATACACTGGTATTTACTCACATATTCAACTCACACGATATTCAAAGAAAGAAATGAAAGAGCGTGAAGTTAAGTGATAGTTATTGATTCGAAGATGTTAATGCTGGTAGCCTGTTGGCTTTAACAGCTTTATCTAATTCAAGGCAAGTAAAATATAATTGGGAATCTGCGCAAATCGCAGACTCCATCGGCCTGACGCCGTGTCGGAGGTGCAAAGATAATAAGTTTCTTTATAAAATTAATAATATAATACGAGTAAGAAAAAGTATTTCTAAGTCCCGTTAAAAAGTTCCAAGTGGCACTAATAGAAGAAGAAGATTAAAAGAGATGAGAATACCCGTACGCATACCAATTGTTCGTTTTAAACAAATTGATGCACGGATATATTTATACAATGACAAAATAATTAATAATTACTGTTATAGTATTATTTTTATTAATCGTGTAGGTTTATTTTATATCATATTTGGAATACAGCCTTCGATTGATACTCAACATCCAAAGACATTTTTAAACTAATATAAAAGACCTAATAATATATTTCCTGATTATATATGCGGTTATATACATTTTTGATGTAGAGTAGGCATGCGGGTACCCTGGTGGTAAGCGACCACAGACATCCGCAACGTTAGAGTCGTCTCAGATGCGTCGCCGGCCTTGTGTGAACACATACGCTCGTCTCTTGAATGGTATTTACTTGGGAACTCCAAAGTTGGCAAATCAATAGTGGTAGAGCCTCGCTGCAGACGAATACTTTGTCAAGAATGGCATAATATTTGTCTGTAGCGTGAATGGACCGGCTCGCTTGGGAAGGTACCACACACCCGCAGAAAACCGACGTCTGAGTGGTAGCTTAGGTACCGCGCTTCGTACGGTGAGCGGCCGAGACCCGGAGGCCCAAAACCCTCACCCTCCCTCTACCACTCCACCTCTCATTCCCACTCCCATAATGACCCTTTCCTTAAAGCTCGATATCGCTTCGGCGCTGCCTATAGCGCTGCGGAAGTCTATGTGCGGCGTTGATAGCTTCCCATCAGGTGACACGCCTGCCCATTTGTCTTCCTATACTTACATAAAAACAATTGTGATATATATAATAATATAAATTTATTTTAAGTTAATATTACTCGAAAGAGATCTGAGATTCTTTAGCCGTTTGTTCTCCATCTAGAGGAACTTCATTAATAAGAAACAGAGCTAGAAGTTGAAACGTATCGTTCGGAGCGTGCAAACATGGTGAATGAAAGGCCGCCCTGGCCACGTTACCGGTGTGTGTGATGGGCGGTTGTGCTGTCAGCGGTGCCCGCCGGCGCGAGTGCTATGGCGATGTAAGTAGTGGGTGCGTGTTTACATGGTGTGCGTTGGTACTGACATGCGCGAGCTGACTCTGCCGCTGCGGCTCCTTGAGAGCGGGCAGCGCCGACACCAGCACAGAGCGCGACCTGGTCACGCTGCGCGCCAACTTGGCGAACTTCGACAGACCTGCCGGCACGTTCACCGAACACATACACCATCGATCGACAAAGACGCAGCTGTCGTCGACCCTGAGCCAGCGGCTCTGAACCTTTTTCACTCAGCGACACACGACTTACATATCCGCGACACTCATACATACTTACATGCAAAGCATTTGATAGTTAAAGTGTAGGTACAACCATTATTTTTTTTTAACAGTCCATATATGTCCCACTGCTGAGCACGTGCCTCTCCATTTCTGGAGGAACGGACGTTAACCCACCACGCTTGTCTGATGCGGGTTGGCGGGGTTACCACACTCGGAATAAATATTTGTAATCCATACATATATTTATTCCGATGCGGGGATCGAACCCGCGACCAGTGACTCCGATTTTCTTTTCTAAACAAGCTTTTTAATGTTCTTTATTTAGAACAACTGCAACAAGTGTCTAGTGTCTTGTTATCGACTGATCTCTTACATAACACATGTGGACGGAGGAAGCTGAGGGCACTGATTCATATTGCAGCTGTGCTCTAACTTAATTATGAACAACGTACGTCCCTCGCCCTCCATACCATCCCCCGCGAGGACCCTCTAAGGGTTCGCCGTGGATAACGTTAGCTCGCGTTGGGAGCACTTCATTTCTAATTTAAACATCATAACACTTCGAGAACGTAGGCAGGCAGCGAGATTAAGATTCCGTAATGGCGCACACAGCTCAACATGTTCCTCTGTTGTACAGGATGGCCGGAAACAGAATTAGGTTATAGATTTATTAATCAGTAGACTACTTACTGATTATTTTCTACCAATAGTGAGAGAACACACTGCCGTCACTTCACGCACACAGTTTCAACAAGACGGCGGCACTACGCCTCACACTGCTGCTAATGAGACCATGGGACTTCTTTGTGATTTCTTCCCTAACAAATTAACCCTTATTGGTCGCTAGCTTTTTATACGTGATTCTCGCTAGCTTTGTAGCTACAGATACAGTTTTCATTGACTTAATTCAATTTTGGGCTCAATATATTAAAAAATAATTGGAAAAGTCAATGATATATAACTGGAGATATCAATTGCTCTGTTGCGGATGTTTAACTAATAAGGCAGTAGTGCTTGCATTTCACACGGAGAGAGTTTCAACATGTCTCGTCTTGTCACCTCCCACGTGACTTACGACCGCAGTAACAAAGAATTTTTGTCACGTGAGAGGTGACTTACGACTGATAAAGGTTAATAAGCCGTGTCGGCGATATCCTCTAGCCACCCAGATCGCCTCATCTCACCCTTATGGACTTTTATCTGTGTAAAAACTAACCTCAAAAATAAAGTCTAATATAACAAAGCCGACATTCATCTTGGCACTGCATCGTAATGTATTTATTGTAAGAAGTGTTACCGACGTGGCCATTAAAAATTTAGACGAAATAATTTAAAAAATAAAACCTAAACTTCTGTTTTTCGTAATGGTTATTAAATTTTATTTATATTCTTCTTCCGTTATTTTTTTATAATATAATGTTTGAAAACCTAAACCTGTCACCGGATACCCTGTATTAATAACACTGTGATATTCCACATCAATCATCAACAGTTTTAACCGCCCACAAGTGGACATCGACTCGCTCAAAATTAAATACACGTCGGCTACCTGATTGGATCAATAGCTGATCAAACGAATTCAGTATCCCCTATCCTTAGACAACTGACGCACCAGGGATGGCTTTACTATTCCTGCCTTTGTGTTCCAACGTTGTGGATATCTATGAGCGGCGGTGATTATTTAGCGTCAGATGATTCGCTTCCTCGTTTGCCTGCCCTGCTGCCCTGCTATAGAAAAATGTGATGTCAATTTCCTGCCTTTTAGAGGGATGGAATGGGGAGAGTCAATGTTTCCCGAATCAGAACGGAAGTGTCGTCAGTGGTGAGACGAATGATTCTCAGCTCACCTCCCTTGGGGTCGTCGGCGTCGATGGGCTGTTTCAGGGCGGTGATGTCGCGGAAGGTGAGGAGGAACAGCACCACCAGCTCCCGCTCATTGCGTATCGGCGCCACGTGCACCAGAAGCCAGAGCGGCGTGCCTGCATGTAATACAATGAGATATATAACATAACGAGATATATATAAACTGACTATTTTTTTATTAACTCAAACAAAACTTCCCTTGGCCAAATTATTAGGCGGACTGTATTTTTTTTTAGTAATTTTATGTTTCTTAAGAGTTTTTATGCAATAATGGTATATTTAAACTATAATATTATTGTAGTTTAAATATACTAGATTGGCCGGGTAATAGCCCTGATATGAACCCAATTGAAAATGTATGGGAGCTGATAAAAAGTGAATTGACTAAAGATGTGATAACCAGCAAAACCCAGCTCCTAGAAAAGATTATTTATGTGTGGAATCATCATCCTCAAATGCAGGAGACAGTTCAGTCTTGCACTGATAGCATGCCGCGCAGAATTAAAGCTTTGGTAGCGGCTAAAGGTGGCTCAACTAAATATTGACTTTTACTAACATTAATTTCACTCTTCTTTAAAACTTAATAAACTTATGCTTTTCTAAATTAATGTTGTTTTAGTTATGTCAAATAAATCGGTAATTGATTGGATAATATAAAAATAAAAAAACATATCAATTTAAAATAATAAAACGATACAATATCACTCGCTAATTAATATTCTACATGAAATCTTTCAGTGCGTCTAATAATTTGGCCAGGGACTGTATAATTAATATTACAATTGCGAAAGTCTGACTGTCTGTTATATTTTCACTACTAAATTAATTTTGATGGACTTTGGTATAGACATAGTTGAAGATACGAGGTCAAACCTAGGCTGCTTTTTATCCTAAAACAATAGATCTTACAATACGCACGATAGTTTTCGCGCAATAAACTGAATTCTGAGCGGATGAAGCTGCGGGCAGAAGCTAATATACAAAACTTTTTAATGTTCTATATTTTGAACAATTGCAACAATAGAATCAGTCTTCACATTAATTATAATTATTTTAAATATAACAATTAATGACAAATAAAAATAAATCACTAGCTTTATTAAAGCAAAGTTTCTATGTGTAAGTTCGCTCGGGTCTGACGGAATAAAATTCTATTCCGTTACCATACATCCCGTTTTGAACGTAACTTTAGGTATATATGAATATGGAAATTATATTAAATAGAAATAATAAATTATATAATGTTAGAAGAATGCACACGGCAATGTTCACAACAAAATGTGTACAAAGGTAATCCCGAGTAGACTGACTGGTCTCAGCAATGACGCGTGTGGTAGCCGAGGTAGTAAATAGAGTATATTAATGTATACATACGGTTCTTCTTGTAGAGTAGGATCTCGAACTGGTCAGCCAGGTGGTGGTCGAGGGCGCGGTCTACTCTTTCCACCGCCTCCTTCTCCGTCAGCTCACCGTACATCCACGAGCACCTGAGCATTGATATTTTTTTTATACGATAGGGAGGCAAATGACCAAGCATAGCACCCGATGGAAAGCTATCAATATACATCTTTGTTTATTCCATATATCAATGATCACGGTGGGAAAATCGTAGAAAAAAGACGGATTGGTCAGATAAAAGTCTTGGGAACGTAATATCAGAGAATTGACTAGAATAGCGAGGGCTCCAGAACTCTTTCGTTTTGCTAAAGATGACGATAGTTGTGCTGAATTTACTGCCAACCTTCGTCAGTCGGAGAGGCACTCAGAGAAGATCAATGCAAGTACAACACTGGACATTCATCATCATCATCAAGGCATTACAATCGCGGGTGGGCCTTAGCCTGTTTCAATAAATTTTTCCAGTCGGATCTTAGTTTGGCTTTATCCCTCCAGCTTCCCACACCGATTGCCTTTAAGTCGTCCTCCATCTCGCCATCTGAGCTTAGAACTTCCGCGGCTTTTACAACCACCTGGTTTACCGTGGAGCAAGCGTTTGGGTACTCTAGCCTCGTCCATCCGTATTACGTGCCCAGCCCAACGAAGGCGTCCAGGAAAAGGAAAAATATTAATAAATATGGATAGCGCTGGTAGTAGATGGGTACCAATCACCTGCACGATTTCTGCATGACCTCGGCGCGGTTGTAGCCGCTCATTTTGCAAAAGGTCTCGTTGCAGTACACGATGGGATAGTCCACGATTTGAGCGTTGGCCAGTAGGAAGCTGCTGTCTGCTGTTGAATAAGAAACCGTGAGTCTTCGTCACACGAGTTGTGGGTAACTAAAAATAATACACCCATAAATTGTTTTAAAGATACATACATATATTCGGTTTTACAAAGTGATTCCTCTTTCATTGCCGCTTGCAAATTGACTGTTTTTCTGCCACCTTAAGACTAAATATGACCGCGGTAGGGCCAAGCGTGAATACGATTCAGAGCATACCCCTCAGGCACTTTAATGAAAATGTTAATCGTCATATAAATTATGTTGATATTTTCGTAATATTTTTTTTATTTGAACAATTGTGTTAGACAATTGACAATTTTATAATAAATGAGTGGGTAAATTAATAATATTATTTTGTTAATGGAGTCAGGCGTTACTTTGCGGAAATCCATCACTATATGGACAGTCAAAAGTTTTACTTAGCTAAGATCCGCGACAAGCAAAACAATAACAGAAAATTAATAATGCGTGTTTTTCCGTTGGGTTTAGTGGATTTATTTGGAACTTAAACCAAAAACTTACCGAAAATCGGCCATCAACTCTCCACCCACCAACCACTATACACAACGCCAAACACACACTATCACTTTTCCATCCCGTACACGACACGTGTTTCGCCCCAACACGAGGCATCTTCAGGTATAGTAGACTCTACGGAAGACAACCGAACTTCACTTTTCGGTTGTTCTTGTCGCGGATCTTAGCTAAGTAAAACTTTTGACTGTCCATATAATATTATTTTGCTTTACCGAATTGTTGAATGATTTAAATAAAATATGTATCAATTAAAATTAATGTGTAATAAATAAATTAATGAGTTTCCTTTTATTTTTGAAATACAATAGAGATCTTATGGTATTCTAAACAAATTGCTCAGTACGTCTTTTATATATCGCCTGCTTGCCCAAGTTAGTTTTCTTTCTTTTAAACTTTGTGTAATTTACTCACATATTTGTTCATTTGCCTTTTTCTAAATATTGTGTGTGTGTCTTTACAAAAAAATTCATTCTTCACTCTTTCAGACCCAGCCGAGATAATGGCTCACAGTTTCCTTTTATTGTTCAAAAGATACTGTTTTCTATTATGAAACTAACTCGATGCGACGATAAAACTGTTTTCTTTATAATAATAATAAATAAATACAGTTCTTTTCATTATTTTAGATTATTATAGGGACTCCAGTTTTCACACTAGGATTCCCTGTGTTATAGAAAACTAGGCTAGAAGATAAGATGAGAACTGACGCTGCGAGGAAACTTACTCATTAGATTATTCATTTGTTTTTTTTTTTCTAAATATTGTGTATGTGTTGGTCATTAGCAAACGATTCATTCATTCATTCTAGTGTAGTTGTACATGAGACGTTAAAGGAAGAAGATAAGCGGAGAACTGACGCTGCGAGGAGGAGCGGCGGATGATGTTCTCGAGGAAGGTGTTTTGCGGGGCAACGAGCCCCCGGCGGCCGCCCGGCATGCCGTGCCGCAGCACCCAGCGCCCCGCTCACATGCCGCCCCCACCCACCCCCGCCCCCCAGCACCCACGTACGCCACCCGCCACCGAGCTGTGGAACAAACGAATCTCGTTAAAACGACCCCCCCTGCATACAAAAACTGTGACGTAATTACAGGCTTACCTTGCCTTGCATAGAGGACCGCGCCGGCAGAGGCTAGGGCACTAGAGGCGCTCCTTATTCAATATCTACTATTATTAGTTCACGCTCTCACCTATATATATTTTATATAGGTGATAGCGTGATAGATAGATAGATATATATATTTATTTAGGGTATACTAGTGATATATTATATGTTATAAAATCTAGGGATTTACAATATATATAGGGAATCAAGCAAATTAAAATACTTTCTAGTCATCCACTTAAGTTCAAATACATTTTTTAATTAAATAAATAAATTAATTAATTTTAGTTTTATATGGAAGCATAAAAACTTCTCTAAAATATAAGATATTTAGCAGGATATTTATGAATAAATACCGTCACCGTGAATTGACATTAACATTTTTTTATAATACTCGTTCTTGATTCTTAATTTGCCAGCGTCAATTGATTTTTTTTTAATAGTAACATTTATTATAGTTAAGTATGGATACTTTATTTGAAACCAAAAGAATCGCGGCTATCGCATGTTGCATGTGGCCGAGTGGAAGGAAAGAATAAATCGATATGAAACACTCATAGTGTCGACGTATTAGACTTCGTTTTTTTTTCTTTTCTTTGAGTGCAATTAGTTAAAACTATTATGCCAGTGTCAAGTAAAATACAATAATATCCAATCTCTTGGATTGTAACAAGTCAGCTTATCAAGTTATGTCTTGATAAAATAGTTTCGACCAAAACTTTCTATGGAATTTTTCGGTTGTAAAAAGTACGATACACGCATTTATTTCATATCACTTCACTTATACACCTTAATCGAACTATATTGCATAATACGCCACCAGAATTATACAATATAACCGATAATAATATAAGATTATGAAAGTGGAATAAAAACACAACGTCACTGATGTGTTGGCGAAAAAAGTCCAGAATTAGTTGTATTATTTTATGCCATAGATAAAACTTAATTTTGTATCTTATGTCGTCATCCGTGGCAGATTATGTAACAATAATGATGATGATTTATTTTAAATAACTATAATTTGTGTAAAATAAAATATTTAGAATTATGTAAAATTCATGTAAATATGTAATTTGAATATTGGGCTGTATTTTAAGAATTGTTTTGCTGTAATTTAATTTGTTTGTTAAAAAAGATATTGTTGGTGTGCTGAAACAAATCTTTTTTTAGATTCTTTGGCCCTTGTTCATTGTCTTTGTTCGCCTTCTTAATATTGTGTATAAAAGCCAAAATTCAGTCGGGGCGAGATTCATTCTAATTCGAACCGCCGCCCGTCGCCTAAATATACAGTCCCTGGCCAAATTATTAGACGCACTGCAAGATTTCATGTAAAATATTAATTACCGAGGGATATTGTATCGTTTTATTATTGTAAATTGATTTGTTTTTTATTTTTATATTACCCAAACAATTACCAATTTATTTGACATAAATAAAACATCATTAATTTAGAAAAGCATAAGTTTATTAAGTTTTAAAGAAAAGTGAAATTAGTGCTAGTAAAAGTCAATATTTAGTTGAGCCACCTTTATCCGCTATCAAAGTTTAAAGCTTTTCTGCGCGGCATGCTATCCATGCAAGACTGTACTGTATCTGTACATTTGAGGATGATGATTCCACACATAAATGATCTTTTCTAGGAGCTGGGTTTTATGGATAATCACATCTTTAGTCAATTCTCTTTTCATCAGCTCCCACACATTTTCAATTGGGTTTATATCTAAGCTATTACCCGGCCAATCTAGTATATTTAAACTACAATAATATTATAGTTTGAATATATTGAATAAATTATAACATTATTGCATAAAAATTCTTAAGAAACATGAAATTACTAAATAAAATACAGTGCGTCTAATAATTTGGCCAGGAACTGTACGTCATTTGTCAAAGTCGAAACATCCACTTGTGCATTTCGCTAGTGTCACCTGTTGCAACTACTTGAGTAGTATCTAAAGTGGTCTTCGAGCGCCTACTCGAGTGCCACCGACCGGCCGCAGAGGAGAATCTTCTCCAAGAGCACTCTCGTTATGATAAACCGTAGCGGAACTAAATTAATATGGTGATAAAACTTATTTTGCTTATAATAAAAATACCGTTATACATAATAACTACCGTTATTATCGGAATTTAACATTTTTCATATGTAATAAGACTTTTTTTATAGGATAGC
Organism: Baronia brevicornis; assembly: GCA_031353405.1. Classification (NCBI taxonomy): domain Eukaryota; kingdom Metazoa; phylum Arthropoda; class Insecta; order Lepidoptera; family Papilionidae; genus Baronia; species Baronia brevicornis. The sequence continues at coordinate 829,051 of JASFAT010002383.1, forward strand.
AAGGCAAACGAACCAACGCCCATAGACATTCGCAGCGCCATAGACAGTGCGAAAGCGTTGCCTTGCCGACCTTGAAGGAAAGTAACATTATAGGAGTGAGCGGGAGAGGGGAGTGGGAGGAGGAGGATATTAGGCCTCCGGAACTCAGACTGCTCACCGGACGAAGCGCGGTAGCTAAGCTGCCACTCAGACGCCGGTTTTCTGCGGGAGTGAGTTACTTCCCCAAGGGAGCGTCTGCAGCGTGGCTCTACCACTAAAAAAGTATCTAGTTTTCAGTGTATTGTGGGAAACTAGGTTATTCTATCTGTCAATCTATTACAATGTAAATTCAATTAGTACAGCTAACGTAACAAAATTAATCCGAGAATGCAATTAATTGTACGTATGAAGAAAATACAAGCATATGTATGTTTGTGAATCTGTCAGTGCTGTGAGCCACTTATACCCGCCCTGGGCCACTACCCTTCACTCTAGAGGACTCGAGTCTCTCGGGGCGACACGCGAGCACTGCTTTTGGAAACTTTTCCCACCTGTATCTCTCAATTTTAAGTCACTCAATCTTTCACTTATATGAATATATTTTTAGTAGCAGCTGACAGTGTGTAGGAGTGTGTAGGAGGACAAGAGTGGTCGAGTAAACTCGACAATTTTTTGAAAAACACGAAAAAATAATGAATGCATATTGTATTCTTATAGTATTGCTATGATTAATAACCCGAAACTATGTTCATATATGTCTAAACCTTAAAGACTGGCAACGATTGCAATTCTTATAGTTTTTGTATGGCATAGGAAGGCAAACGAGTAAGCCAGTCAGTCACGTGATCCAAAGCAATCAACGCCGCACACAGACATCCGCAACACCATAGCTATTGCAAATGCGTTGCCGGCCTTTGATATATGTTTAGGATTGTTTTTAAAGGTACAAATGTCGTGTCGGTTCGAACACACCGTTGAAGGATTTTTTATGGGACAGGATGGCAGAGCAGGCGTGTTACCTCATGGAAAGCAATCAACGGCGAACACAGACATCCGCAACACCATAGGCAGGTACAAATTTTGCATCAATTCGAAAACAACGCTGAATGTGTCACAAATGGTAGTTTGTGTTCGTTTTTAAATAAAAAATACACATATTCGCATCGCATTAGCAATATACTATACTTTTCGCATTCGCTTTAGCAATCTAAATTACAGTAATCGACAATCGCCTTCGCATCTGTTGTAAAACTAATATAAAACACACATATAGCATTATATAGCTCAATTGAAGGATTGTACTTGTAATCTGAGTTTCCATTCTACCATTGGGCTATTGATATGAACCTTGATTTCCCAGAACATGCAATATTGTGTACTTAATTGGAGTGGTCAACAATTCTAGTAATATCAATACATTGCTACACTACTTACTTTCTTTAAAAAAGCATTAATATTTCCTAGGAATTTTCTAATAAACTATAGTCTGTATTATAATAATAGTCTGTAAATTATAATCTGTTTTATAATAATAGATAAATGTCTCTTATTGTTTGAATAGGCGGTTGAAATTGAGTTAGATTATCGATGATTTTGCTTTGACCGTATAGAAAAAGCATCCGATTGTTAAAGAAGATTATTTGTGTGTATATAGCATGAATGGCCCGGCTCGCCCGGGGAAGTACCACACTACCGCAAAAAACCGGCGTCTGAGTGGTAGCTCAGCTACCGCGCTTCGTCCGGTGAGCGGTTTAGTTCCGGAGGTTCAACCCTTCTTCCCCTCCCATACGTCACCTTCCTTTAGCTTTCGCACTACCTATGGCACTGCGGATGACTTTCACTGCGGATGCTTTCCATCAGGTGATACGCCTGCTCGTTTGCTTTCCTATCCCATAAAAAAAGAAAAATTAATTCAAAACTAACTTTCTCGTACATACATACATACGTCACGCCTATTTTCCGTAGAAATAGGCAGAGATCACAGACCTCCATCCGCTACGATGACGTCATACTTTCCTTGCCTATTTATTCCTTGTACAGTTGCGTTAATTTCTTTTGTCCTAAAATTATAGTGAACTTATTAATGGAGTCAGGCGTTACTTTGCGGAAATCCATCACCATATGGACAGTCAAAAGTTTTACTTAGCTTGTCGCGGATCTTAGCTAAGTAAAACTTTTGACTGTCCATATTATAGTGAACATTATATTATCAAAGATTTTATCCTAGATGTTATTAGATTATTTTAATAAAATAAGTAATGGTTATGCGTCAATATCGCTTCATAACTGAAGACTTAGAGGAAAAGAGAAACACAATGACACTTCTTTCACTGGCGTTTCACGAATCATATTTTACATATGACATACATACATATCGTCACGCTTGTTTCCCGTAGAGGTAGACAGAAACCACAGATCTCCATCCGCTACGATCCCGGCAGACTTTCCTTGCTTCCTCCAAACTCATCCATCTTTTCATCCACGCTTCATCTCACATTCATCTTGTCGAACCGTCCCGTGATCGAACTCCCCCGAATACTATAGTGCCTTGCAGATGGAGGTCAGCCCCAGCATGCGAGGCTTTGCTGGGGCTGACCTCCATCCTCCCTTGCAACTCGTGGGATTCACTATGACAAATTATTAAACCTAATTTGTTAAAAATGACGGCGACGTGGTTCGCCACCCGTCACGTCCTGATTCCCACGATGGCGAGAAGCTACTAACGGAGAGCCGTTTCGCTACGATTTTATACATATGACAATGAAAAAAAATACATTTGAATTGAATTACGAACATAATTACAGACTTAGAAGTTGGTGGTCTTAAAGCGCGCGCGCGTGTGTGTATATGTGTGTGTATGTGTGTGTGTGTGTGTGTGTGTGTATGTGTGTGTGTGTGTGTATGTGTGTGTCTGTAAGTTGATACGTAGACGGGGTTAATTTTAGCGGCGGGCATAATACCTTATCGCAAAGCGGTCCGGTAAGGCTTCCTTCCTCCAATAAAACTTCCACCGCGGCGACCCTGCAACCTCGATGTTGCACATGTCTTCGCGTCGTACAGACTACGTCGTTACGCTACTTTGACACTAAATGCTCCGTCACGATGATTATTTTCTATTCTTCATATTACATACTTAATATAAAAGGCACTAATCGCTCGATCTTGTCTTGTTACGATGTTTTCAAATGCCACTTATTTTACCATCAACAACCTAAATGACGACCAATTGACTCAGTGATGAGGCTGCCATCTATGGAGTCAATGGTCCGCTGGCATGATTAGGTTTTGAACCTTAAACAGTGCTTTCAAACAAGGAATGTTAGACCATATTTATATTAGATTAGAGGTCGAATATTCCTTGTTTGAAAGAAAAATTTGAAAATTCTGCCACTCTCACTCAGTCCGACTCCGTGTACCCCGGCAATCCGCATTCAATATGCATGGTGGGTTGATAACCGTTCCTCGAGATGTGGGAAGGTCCAAACTCAGCAGTGGGACGTATAAGAGCAGTGAATAAAATACCTAAATTATTTCATTTCTCATCATCAACAGTCTGTGGAAGTCATCTGCTAGACGTAGTAAACCCCCAAGACCACCACTTATGACCCCACCATCTGCATGAAAGGCGATCCAGTACAGTAGGTTTTTCCCGAAACTTTTCCGCGCACCATTACTCTGTGGAGCCAGCTACATCCAGCGAACCGATACTATTTCGAAAAACACATTTCTTAAAGGCCAGAAACGCTTTTGCAATGCCTGTTATTTAGACGACCCAATACTATCCCATAAAAAATATATGTATAATATAACCCCAAAGTATACAAATTGTTATTTTTATAAAAATATAAACATAACATATACATATCAACATATAAAAGCGAAAACGCTGTAAATCACCTAGATGAAAAAATTTTTTTATTGCAATTTCAGATCAAAAAAAAATACCGCGTTGAATGATCTGAGTTCCACAGTTCAATTACCAATAGAAAATTTTGTACAGCGTTGAAACTCAAAAAACCTATAGGTTTTTTTGTCTCGGGTGGTAACTTTCCATTTAGTGGTTTACTACGTTTTCGCCTTTTGCGATTTGATATATATAATATACGATAAAATAAGTGACAAAGATTGACAATATTGACCTATATATATATATATATATATATATATATATATATATATATATATATATATATATATATATATATATATATATATATATATATATATATATATATATATATATATATATATATCCGTCTGCTTCATAAGCTCAGAGTCGCTCAGAGAGCTATGGAGAGAGCTACGCTCGGAGTTTCTCTGGTAGATATGTTTCGGAATGAACAAATCCGCCAGAGAACTAAAGTCACCGACATAGCCTTTCGAATTAGCAAACTTAAGTGGCAATGGGCTGGTCACGTCTGTCGGAGATCCGACGATCGTTGGAGCAGACGAGTGCTGGAGTGGAGACCGCGTCTCGGTAAACGTAGTGTGGGACGCCCCCCGGCTAGATGGTGCGACGATCTGCGCAGAGCGGCTGGCAGAAACTGGATGCGTGTAGCCGAAGATCGGGCTAGGTGGCGCTCCATGGGGGAGGCCTATGTCCAGCAGTGGACTGCCGCAGGCTGCTGATGAAATATATATATATATATATATATATATATATATATATATATATATATATATATATATATATATATATATATATATATACATACGTCGAATCTATTGTTCTGGAATATATGCTCAAGTTACAATGACAGAGCGGTTTTTATTTTGAAATGTTACGCAATATAGTCGCGTATTGTGATGTCGCTTTGTTACTACTAGCATGACGCCGATACAATGTGTCTGACCAAAACGATAAATGGAGGCTTCAAATCTTATGGGCTTAAGGGGCTAGATGGAATAGTTCCGCAGAGAATAGATAACGAAGCAGATAGATAAATAAATAGATTCTTATGGTAATAACGTAATACGGAACATAAATATTGTAGTTTCTTCTATAAAACTTCAACAAAAAAACGAAAACATAAAGGCACCGAAAACAAACCCAGTTACCTTCCACAGTGGATTAATATTTTTTTTATGGAATAGGAAGGCAAACGAGCAGTCGTGTCTCCTGATGGACAACAATCAAGGCCACCCATAAATATCCACAGTGCCATATGCAGTACAGAAGCGTTGCCGGCCTTTAAGGAAAGTGTCATAATGGGAGTGGGGAGGGGAATTGGACTTCCGGAACTCAACCGCTCACCGGACGCAGGGCAGTAGCTAAACTACCACTCAATCGCCGGTTTTCTGCAGGAGTGTGGTACTTCTCCGAGCGAGACGGCCCATTCGTGCTACAGACAAATAATATGCCATTCTTGACAAAGTATTCGTCTGCAGCGTGGCTCTACCACTAAAGTCTTAGTATTTAGCTGAGTTAAATTTTACACCATAGGGGACTATGGTGCCTTACCTCAGCATGCAGGGCTCTGCTGGGGCTGACCTCCATCCTCCCTTGCGGCTCGTGGGATTCACTAAAGACGAATTTAATATACCTAATTTGTCGAAAATGAAGGCGACGTGGTTCGCCACCCGTCACGTCCTGATTCTCACGAGGGCGAAAAGCGACCTATGACGAGCCGTGTCGCTGCGATGAATGGCAGCGGATGGAGCTCTGTGGTCTCTGCCAACCCCTGCGGGGGATAGGCGTGAATATATAAAAAAAAATAAAAAAAAAAATTTTACACCTACCTATGAAGACATGTATATCGTATTCGCCGGTGAGTGCGAAAAACCGTTTCATAGCCTAATTGAAATGCCTTCCTATGCCATAAAAATATTGAAATATTCTTATACTGTACAAGCAAAGATCTTAGACCTCATCTGACCTGATGCGGATTGAATCGATACCAGCCTTACAATATCATCCAACTTCCATCGTTTCAGAGGGGTTCCAGTAAAAGTAGCTTTTGTTGATGTGTTCTCGTTGAACTCCACTCCTTCCTCCTTCACGGACTCCTTGATCACGAGTGATTCTAACGAAGTTGTAAAGACGTTCAGAAAAACGACCTCACTCCACTAATCCAAAAGAACACAAACCAGTACAAGAAACAGACGACACTTTTAACTATATTAAAAAGAGAAATCTAATCAAATGTCAACACGAGGAGATGGTTATTAATATTGTCGCTAAAATTTTAATTGGTTCAACTATTTAATTAGTCAATTACAAGAATTTGGAGATCTGAAGTTCAGATAGAAAACCTTAGTATAAAATTATACATAGGTGAACGGTAGCAGGATTAAACCATAAAATTCTCTCCCAACTCGGCATTAAGACCCACTTCCACCATCCGTCTTCAACGCATACTGACTTTTTTCAAACCCATTATGGGAAGAGGGGACGGTAAGCAAAGAAAAGCTTGTCATTGTTGGTAATACCGAAGGGAGGAAAGCGCGAGGACGGTCGCAAGCAAGATGGTCATACCAAGTGAAGGAAGCCATATCCTCTTCCAAATCTCAGCAAGTGGTGAAGGCTATTTTGGACCGGAACCGATGGAGACAGATTGTCCAATTGAGGGGTTCTTGCGACCACGATCTTTATTAATGAGGTACCGATTAAAGAAGACACAGCTACTTAGACTTTAATACCGCAGGCTGGAGACAGGAAAACGCGTTGTCTATGCGTGGTTATTAGCTTTGTGGTTGACAACCCATCTTCCCAGCATGATGACCACAAGCAAATACTTTATAGTGTATACCAAAGCTAATCCCCTGTACAGATATGCGGAGACGACAATCAGGTAGAAACTGGATACATGAAACCAAAACTTGGGGTAGGCATGTCTTACACTTAACAGTAAACCAATGCACTGTTGATGACCAGTACACCATCAGACCCTTTCTTATGAATAAGATGTATATAGGGCCAACCCATTCCATAGATGTCGACATTAGAACCATCACAAAACAAGTCTACTACACATTTGTTAAAAGCCGCCAACGCTTCTGCTATGCCTATGGCGCTGAGGATGTCTATGGGCGGCGTTGATTGCTTTCCATCAGGTGACACGATTGCTCATTTGCCTTCTTATCCCATAAAAAAAAGAAAAAATCCCACAGGCGACATAGAACAAATAGTAATAATAAAAACCAATCTATGACCCCCAATTGAAAAGCGAAACGTGGAAATTACGGCAACATCCGTCAATTTTGAGGAAAACCTATGTCCAGCAGTGGACTGTTGTAGATGTATTGATGTTGATCATAATGAGCAGGCGAAGTTAACAGTTGAGAATATAAGGTAAAGACATACAGCGCCATGGTTCGTCCATTGTAATCGAATTACATTGAAGTAAAATATTAAACTAGGAGACAACTTGCGTAGATTTTCTATTTACGTAGAACTCTGCTACACGCTCGATGCTTGTATTGAACACATTTACGTAGAAGAGAATATAGGTTACTGGACCGGACGGTCTGTGGGTAACTCCATTAACGTTTATCCGTAGCATGGGAAGGTAAAATGTGCCTTACAGTACCTACTGGACGTTTCACGACTTGACAACAAAAAATAGTCAACGTGAATATCACGACAGAAACTATTGTAGGTGTTTGCGCGATTTACGCTTCACTTTTCGCATTTACTGTGTCACTGACATAATTAACAAGCCTACTACTATTTATCTCGAAGGTCGGCGACGCGTTTGTCGCGGGTATATATGGGCGGCGTTGTTTTGTTGCCATCGGGCGATACGTTTGATAGTTGGTCTCCCTATCCCATAAAAATCAACTTTTAGCCAATCTTGTTTATATGGTGCTATTATTTACAGTATTGTGCGGACTACCGTATAATGTTCACGCGCGGTCAGGATTTTTTTCCTGGTGTATTATTGTGGTTTTGTGTCGTACACGAGAGACCGGGGAGGGCTTCGGGCAGCATTAGTGAATGTGTGTAAACGTCACATCGCTGGCATTAAGGTTACTCGCCCGCCGTGGGGCCGCATCGATTGGTTGGCGCGGTGCACGCATGCACGCACCTACTCACGCACGCACAGACATACAGACGGACATCGGAGCGAGCGCTATTCGATCGATAATGTTTACGTGGTGGTCGCACTCGGCGTGCGGCGGGCACGACGACGACGTACAAAGAACGCCGCCAGCGTTACGTAAGGCCACACTCACATGGGACGGTCGCGCCGCACCGCGTCGCGCCAACACGCGCGGCAACCGTCGCTTGCAGTGCTGTGGGTGGAGCAGGTCGCGCTCAGCAGCACGCTGGCGGGGCCGAGAGCCTCGCGCCGCCCGCCCTACGCGCCGTATCGAACATCACTCGACTCCACTTCCGCACAGTTGACTGAGCGCCGCCAGACTCGGCGGCACCGTGGCGGTGGGGCGAGGGGGCTGCGGGCGGCGGGGACGCGCTGCGTCTGCGCGCTACCCTGAGGGTGGAATGAGACGAACGTAACGCCGCCGCCGGGAAACGCACCGTATGTTTTCACCCTTAGCTTCTCGCACTATTCGCTGATTGTCTAAGCACAAGTAGAACGAATTCTCATTGTGTTAATGACATTATTGTTTTATGTAAAATGAATGCTATCTAGTTTATATTAAAATTCATAATTGATATAAAAGGGTAAATATTTGGAGATCTGAAGTACAGATGGAAAACCTTAGTATAAAATTATACATAGATGTACGATAGCAGACTTAAGCCATAGGTCAAATAATCAGTAAACGCATCCGATAATGATTATTACTTGTCAATAATGAGAGAACATCCTGCCTTCATCACGCATATGGTTTCAAAATGGCGGCACACCTTACACTGCTAGAGAGACTATGGAGCTTCTTCGTGATTTCTTCTTTTAATTAATAAGCCATTTCGGCTATATCTCACTTCTCAGGTTACCGAATAACACCTCTATGGACTGTTTAATTTGAGTACAGCTCAAAAGTAAAGTCTATGAAACAAACCTGAAGACCATCTCAACATTAAAAGTAAATATCGTTAGCTAAGTTAACGGCATCCCGACGTCACTACTTCAGCAAGTAGCACAGAAGGCTGTGGCTAGATTCCACGATTATGCTTGACGTGGCGATTAAAATTTAGTGGAAATATTTTTTAAAGAATAACACTTGCACTTCTCCTCCTTCCGTAAAAGTTTCCCCATACTTATCCATCATTCCATCCTCACACACGTACACACACATATCGTTGATTATAAAAAAATAAGCCCTTAAAAATTTAACAAATAGTTATTACATTAGTCAATACATAAATTAGCAGATTTTGAAAAATAAATTACCTTTTACCGTATTAATTGTAGGATTAAATAACAATTAATTATACACTTAACTCTTTATTCTCTTACGGCGCCAAAGCGTAGGCTCCAACGGCCCGTCACTTCAAACTATCAAAAGCGCTCACAAAGTTAATCTCGGCGAAACAACGTCGGAACATAATCCCTCTCATTAGCAAAATGAAGTAGGAATTGGCTTATCACCGTCGTCCTACAACTTTCCACTTATTTAGGTATATTAAATTCGTCTTAGTGAACCCCACGAGCCGCAAGGGAGAATGGAGGTCAGCCCCAGCAGAGCCCTGCATGCTGAGGTAAGGAACCATAGTTCCCGGGGAGCCCGACCCCGGGACGATCGGATGATTACGACTAGGCTCGCCCCTAGCCACGCATTGGCACGGCACACCGTGGATTGGCGGAGAGGAAGAGAAAGGATAGAGAGGAAAGGAAAGAGCAGGAAAGGAAATGCGGATTGGGAGGGTTACCAGACTCGGAATAAACATTTATAAATCCATATAAATATTTATTCCGATGCGGGAATCGAACCCGCGACCACAGACTCCGCGGGCGGAGGGCCCCGCCACTGAGCCAATCGGTCATCATAATTTTAGAATGTTATAAATAACTACGGTACAACTAATCTAACACAAATAAAGCATCTCACCCACACAGAATATCGAAATTAATCGGTAGTATATTGCTGTGTAACAACCAATATACTCAGTGGTGAGGATGCCGCTTACGAAGTCAGTGGTCGCGGGTTCGATCTGCCGCATCGGGATAAATATATAGCTTAAATATTTTTATTCCGAATCTGGCTACCCGGTCAATCCTCACTGGACAAGCGTGGTGGGTTTATGTCCGTTCTTCTAATAATGGGAAGGCTCCTGCCCAGCAGTGGGAAATATATGGACTGTGAAAAAAATGTTAGTGTGTTATCGCGTTTCGATTGCAAGGATCTGAAGATTAAACTCCTTTCTCTTTCCTTTACTCCCCTTTTCCTCCAACATGTATCCACCTTATATTTCACCCGAAGGGATGTTCACACTTTGAGAATATGCGTTTGATAATGAAATTGATAATGAAATCATTCTGAAACATATATTTTACATATGTTTTGATTTGAATGCGTTTTTTTGAAATGATTCTGCGGTGAAAAATAGGAATAGTTTTGAGTTTTTCGCTTTACTGACTTATTTTCAACGAAATTGGGTATATGTTAGCAAAAACCTTTTGAATTCTTGAACCCTCTTATTGATCATCCTCATACCAAAATTATAATAAAGCCATTTATATTTAATAAAGCCATGTAGTTTATAATTTGCAAGTCTAAAAAGATAAGGACAAGAAATACGAACTCCAACTAGTTGGTTATTAAACTTATGTTCAGTTCAGTTACATTGTTTGATTATGGTGGCATTGTGTACAATATAGTTCCATTAAGGGATATAAGTTGAGTGTACGGTGACTTTAAGTAGACTTTAAGCCAGCATTTTGCCAACACGTAACATGACAAGCTGACTATATAAACTTATAAGATTGGGTCTAAAAAGCTTGAACCCAGAGCCATAAAACTATTTAACATAAAATAAAAGCAATTGTTGTGTAAGAAGTCTGTGGGTTTTAATTTCTTGAACTCAAGTTTCTCTATTGGAATGTTCGATTCTAACCAAAACATTATTTAAAATGTTTCGGAATGTAATCAATAAGCTGTGTTCAAGCAACTTTAGACGTGGATTTCAAACAACATCATGTATGAATGAAGTGCAGATGCAAACACGCCTTAGAGTTGTGGACAATTCGGAAATTGGTAAACGGGCTATGGCAGAGGGAAAACCACCTAAGATTATATGCGTTTATAATAAAAAGCGTAAGTACTTATCAATCTTTTACGTAATTGTATTAAGCGGTCTAATTCTGATTAATCATGAGCTCATTTTGTACAAACTCTTAAAAGTTATAAATCTTTCGATTGTCGTGTTTATTTGCCAATAGAACAGAGAATGATTCCAAGCAACTTTCCTAATATTACCACATTGTGTAGTAAAAAATCAAAATCATTATAGATTACTTACACATTTTGGTATTGCGACACTATATACTTTGAAACCAAATAAACTTTAAAATACCTCAACCTACAAATTGTTTGCAGCCGGCTTTGGATACATACCATTAAACAGAATGCACTCGTGCCTCAAACTAAATTAGTAGTTTTAAAAATACACAAATCTCACTGGGAAAAAAATGAATTAGAAAGTTGTTCCATAACCTATTTATTTAGTATTCGTACTAAATAATAATTAGTATTATACACAGATGTGTAAATTAGTTCTTAAAACTATTTTATACCAACTGAACTGAGAATTTGCAGCTGTGTCTGATTGTTAGAAACCAATCTATGGTCATAGATTAGTTTGTGTCACTCAGACACAGCTAATTACCTACAAATATTCCTCCTCCTCCAACAGACCTCCAATTTGCTTGTTAAGTGTTAGGTTTATGGGTAGATGGTGTGAGGGGCTGATTTCTGCAACTCTATGTCAAGATGTGCCTATTTTGCGTGTCTTCAGAATGGATGCCTCCTATTCTATCCACCCCAGCTACTCAAAGAACTACAGCAGCCTCTTCGGTCTACCTACAGCATCTTTAAGGGACCCAGGTTTCTTGCGAGGCCATGATTGATTGTAGGCATGGCCTCTTTGGACTGATAACAACTGCTGTTGTTGTTCCAGTGGTCATTGAAGCTTTTGATAGGCTTATGGGAACACTTTGCAATTGTAATGGGAAGCCAATGGACAGCTAATGCCGTACTGGTATCTGAACATTGGCCATGCCCAAAGAAAGGACTAGTTATAATGAGCACGCCTATTGATCAGGTACATTGAACTGATAACACTACTGCTTATGACCAACTTTTGACCTGGTATTGATTTAAGTGGTTATGTTTCTATTATTTGGTTGTCCATCTTAATAGGCTGTATGTAAGGCTAGTGATAATAAGTGGTGGCACCATTTTATATTCTGTCTTATAATATATTATATACATAAAAAGACCAAACATCCAACAGTTGACTGTTGTTGTATAGAAAAATAGGACCCATAAAGAAAAGTCTGTTCATCATAATTTAAGGTTTTTATATTTAAAAAATATTACATAGTATTTTATAGGTGATTGTCTTGAATAATATTTAAATGAATTTTCACTTTGTGCAGGTATTGGCTACATCGGTGATAGAGTAATGGTTGCAATTAAAGGGCAGAAAAAGAAAGGAATACTTGTGGGCTTGAAGCAAACTCAGAATGTAAAAGTGCCTAAGTTTGACAGCAACAATGTGGTGCTAATAGATGACAGTGGTACTCCGTTGGGCACCCGCATTCATGTCCCCATCCCCACAATATTGCGAACCATACTCAAAGAAAGGACACATGCAAAAGGTGCAGACTATACAAAATTATTATCAATAGCGACAAAGTTTGTGTAGTGTTTAGTGAGGGATAATTAATTTATAATAAATTTTATGCAATATGCTTGTATTTCTGTATAGACAATAAACATAAACTATAATACATACCTGGAAATTTTATTTAAATTCTCTACAGTGTGTCTATAGACAATAAACAAGCTACAATACATACCTGGAATTTTCATTGATTTTCTCTAGTAGATATGGTTCATATATCAATGAAAACTAGTAGTTGACTAGATGAAGTACTATAAAATTTATTTCTCTACACTCCCCCGTATGAACTTCAACTATGACAAATCTCATACTCCTCTGTGTGTGTAATGTGCTCTACGAGTTACAAACTTATATAGGTTTTATTTTTGCATATTGTCAGCATAAATATCAGGATTCCAATCCATATCAGTAAGTTTTACTGATATGGACTGAAATTCTTTATAATTTAAGAAATTTTTATAAAACTATTCCTTCTTTAGATATAAGTTGAGGAATATTTGGAGGTAAATATGCAATGTTCCTTCGGATACACTAAGATTATCTGTCACATAGCATCAAAAGCGAGAATGAGGAAACATTTGGAGTTATTAAATCTATTCCTGCTTGAGAATTTGGTTATCCATGACATTTAATATATGTAATAGCATTGTTAGCCTAGAAGCCTTAAGTTTGTGCTAAGAAGTACATAGTATACAACCATATAGGTACTGATTTTGCAGTACTTATTAAACTTGTAAAACTCCTGCTTCGTCGCTGATAATAACACTGCAAACTTGTTCCTCAATACTGGAACTCGACTGAAATGCTCATCTAGAGCTGGGGAAGGGTTGATAATGATCTGAGTGTTCCTCAAGTGAGTTCGAGACTCAAGTTAGCCTAGATTGCTAGTAAGAAGAGAGTACATAGTGTGTGCAATCTTCATATTAAACTCAAGAATTTTTTTTTTATCTAAAGTAATTTCCATCCATTATTTTTAGTTATAAAAAATTCTTAGAAATTGAGAAATATCCGTGACATGGATTGTTGGCAACTGTGGTAGGCAGAAATCAAAGTAAAGCCAAAAATTGTTTTGTGAATGGCAACCATTCACAAAACAATCATCCACCAACCATCAAGCGAGGTGTCAATTATACCTAAATCTCATGCAGTCTAACTGTATTAGACAAAAAAATATTTTTCTATAAATTTTCCCCGGCATGGAACAGCACCTATATTTTTCTTAATTAGTGTCATAGGAGGCAACTATGGTAAAAAACACCAGTAAACTACCATGTATCTCAATAATACAACCATTCTGTGCTCTCAAATATGTCTGCCAATCATGGAGAATTCGGCAACAGCTCTCATTTTAAAGGGAAGGTTATATCTAGTGGTGGAATGTTCTGGTATATTAATGATGGATCCTACATTAGTCAAGTGTTGAATGCAGGTTTAGTCAGTGTTATGTGTAAGACACAAAAATTTCATTCGCAGTGATTTTTGTGTCCTCAGGTTTTTTTCCTCAGGTATTTATGTTTTGTGTCGTGGTAAATGGTGATTCGGGTTAGTAAGAAAACAAAACATTTTTTTAACATATTTATTACTTTAAAATATAATGAAAATAGAATTAAAGTCAAATATTATTATGATATTTATTGCTTGTTCTCATCTGAACACAGAATGCGGGTCACTATAATGTAATACTGAATGAAAGCCGACTAAATTGCTCGCAACTATGTACCCAATGTTTTCTAATCTAATAAACTGGAATGCAAGGGAATTCAATATACCGAATAAAGTCACACAGTGTGTATATAGATATAATTTTTAGCGAAGTTTTGCTACCATATATACTTTGAAGTAACAACAATAAACTATTGAACAATTCAACTATTTATGTACAGTGGTAATTTAGAGCGGGAACGTTAGTCAAAATTTTATTTAAAGTCTATGGCGTGTGAATAACAGCTGGGGGATTGCATTCCCGCAAAACGGGATAACCCATTCCCGCTTATTAAACTACACCAAACGAATTTAAAAATGAATCTAATAAAACAGACTTCGTATTAAAATAATTTTTGTTGCTTAATGTAAGAAATGCTTAATAAAAGTTGATTTTTACAATGATTTTATAACGATAATTTCAAAGATGCGGGATGCCGCACGGGATTGAATGAGCTGCGGGATTGCAATCCCTAACAACGGCATTTTATAACAAGTAAAATATTTAAGGCATGTGAAGACCGTTTTAGATTTCCGCACGAGATGTACGCGAGCGCGTGCGTACGCGGGTACGTGGGTGCGTACGCGCGTACGTACGTTACGTACTTAGGACGTTTGTTTGCATTCGTTTGTACTCAAAATATTGCATCCGAGTAATGTCATTAACAAAAACCCGATCCTCGTGATTGTTAAAATTATATAACAACAAATAGAAATTAAAACAAACAATTGTAAATATACATCAGAAAAATTGTGAAGAAAATGTCAAACGATTTAAAATTATCATAATTTTTTTTTTTAAAAATTGCATAAAATAATAATACGGGGATACGGCGCCGCGTATTATAGCAAACTATCGTTATTGTAACACTAGTCACGAGTAAGTATTCATTATTATAGTATTGTGATGTAACGTTTACAGACCGTGAATTTCGCGTGCGTGGACGTTCACAACGCGTCGGTGACGGTGGATTCCGTCCAATCCATATCGGCCCTTCTCATCTCGCTTATAACATTCGACAACAATTGAGTAATCAGAATAGCTTATCGTGCAACATATACAAAGACATTTCATCAAAATATACCAGCAAAATACAATTATATATATATAAACAATGCGAGCCAGTTAAACATTTTAGCTAAAAACGTCCGACTATAATTAATGATTACAACATAATTATTAATATAACGATATGCTTGTTATAATAGCTGGAACTAAAACGAACTACAATATATCCATATCCTTCAACGGATAAATAATTCATACTCGTCATAATATTACAGACTATAGAGAAATGTTTGTCGTGCGGCTCCATTTTTAGTCCTCGAGGTTACGGAACGCGGCCGACATGTCCTCCAACAGCTGGTCGAAGTCTGCCTTGATCTTGCCTTCGCCGTCTTTTACTGGGTCCTGACAACAGTACAAACGACATGGGTTTTATATGTATCGCTACATGTAACCATGAAACTTTATTTTTTGACTGTTTTGTGGATTTAGAAATAAAATTTTTTTTCTACTTTCGTTCTTTATTTCTATTACAACCAAATCTTCGCTAGCGATAGCATCGAGTTATGGATAATTCACTCCCCTTTATGGGACAGCAAGGCTAACGAGTAGAGTGCAATTGGCATTACGTAAGTCAAGTCAATGGATGATCAGGGCGATGGCTGCCACATGCACCGCTATGTTAAATTTACAACAAAATAAAGTACATACACTGTAAATTCTTTACTTCAGTTCGCTCTCGAGATTACACGAGAGCACGGGGAACCCCAGTGTGGGGAACGTTAATGTACCGTTTGTAAACAGGTAAATAAGTGGTTACCTTGAACTTCATGGAGGAGAGCTGGTAGAGCACGTTGCCCATGGCGTCACGGATGACGTTCCACGTCACCTTGTTGTCGGACTGCGCCGTCGACTCGACCGCGTGCCGCGACATGTCGTAGAAGGCGATTATGTTGCGCAGCATGCCCACCGTCTTGTAGAACGGACAGAAGCGGTCGTACGCCGAATAGCTGGGAACATACGTTTTGTTATAGTTTAAACAATTTTACTTCGATATGCCCTAAAAAGCGAAAACACAACAAACAATGACTCCAATACATGTATTTCGCCGAATAGAACCGATGAGTATCAGACATTCTTTCTTCTTATGTGTTAGTATTTTAGGAACG
Source organism: Baronia brevicornis (assembly GCA_031353405.1). Classification (NCBI taxonomy): domain Eukaryota; kingdom Metazoa; phylum Arthropoda; class Insecta; order Lepidoptera; family Papilionidae; genus Baronia; species Baronia brevicornis. The sequence continues at coordinate 845,660 of JASFAT010002383.1, forward strand.
CACTCATTTATCTTCTTGCTTTATATGTCCGTGTAACTACTTGTCCGTTCTTTTGTTGCAGTAGTAATAATTAAAGGCTATTGCAATAACTATTCTTTATTACATCCGCTATATTTTCTTGATTATGATCCTATGTCTCCGAGGTGGGGCAGAGGGCGTCCACAGTGAGCGACGCGCCTCGCTTCGAGCCACGTCAATCCGATGGATTTCATCTCGGTCGCTACAGAGCGCTTCCAGGTGTGTTTGGGTCGGCCTCGCTTCCTTTTCGCTTCCTTGACGAGTCCAATCCAGCGCCTGTCTGGGACCGTGATCGGGGGTATGGCCTATCCAAGTCCACTTGCGGCGCAAGATTTGAAGTCCAATTGGCGGTTCGTGACGGACATGGAGTTGCACATACAAAAACGTGAAATCACTAGAAAACTGGAAAAAGAGTCGTGAAAGCAGACTGAATGCGGTGGAAATGAAAGCGTTAAGAAGTATCTGTGAGGTAACTGATAGAATAAGGAATGAAGATATAAGACAGCGATTTGGAATAAAATTGTCAAATGACATAAATTGAGAATGGTATGCATAGACGGTTTGGGCACAAAGAGAGGATGAATGAAAGACGAGTAGCAAAAGAAATTTACCTCGCTCTGCCTAGCCCTACGGGAAACGAGCGTGATGATATGTATGTATGTATGTATATTTTCCTAGCAAAAGACCTATTAGGCCAATGGGATGGTTAACAAGAATTTTGGCAATTTTAAAAAACAAATATAACACAGACGGAACATCAAAGAAGGTGCTTTCAACAATTATATTAGGACTGAGAACTATATTAGTCTGCTTTGATTCTCCGTATACTCTTCATTGAGAAACTACAAGCATGGCTCTCACTCAAGAAGCTCAAGCTCCATAGTACTTTGCTAATTTAAGTTAAAAATATAGACACTATTAAATAAGATGATTAATGGAGTCAGACATTACTTTGCGGAAAATTAATGGAGTCAGACATTACTTTGCGGAAGATTAATGGAGTCAGACATTACTTTGCGGAAGATTAATGGAGTCAGACATTACTTTGCGGAAGATTAATGGAGTCAGACATTACTTTGCGGAAGATTAATGGAGTCAGACGTTACTTTGCGGAAGATTAATGGAGTCAGACATTACTTTGCGGAAGATTAATGGAGTCAGACATTACTTTGCGGAAGATTAATGGAGTCAGACATTACTTTGCGGAAGATTAATGGAGTCAGACATTACTTTGCGGAAGATTAATGGAGTCAGACATTACTTTGCGGAAGATTAATGGAGTCGGACATTGCGGAAATCCATTATTATGTGGACAGTCAGAATTTTGTCTTTGCTAAGATCCGCGACAAGCAAACAAAAACAGAAAATAACAATGTGTGTTTTTACTGGAAGAAGTGGATTAACGGGGAACTTAAACTATATCGTACTGAAAAAACATCCGTCAGATACTCTCCACCTCCCAACCACCATCAACAACAGCAATCACACACTACCACTTTTCCACCTTGCACACGACACGTGTTTCGCCTCGATGCGAGGCATCATCAGGTATAGTGGACTCTACAGAAGACAACCGTTTACTGTTTCAGTTTGCTTGTCGCGGATCTTAGCTAAGTAAAAGTTCTAAATGTCCAAACAATTAAATAAGTTAACTGATGTATTAATCACCTGTTCTGTTGTAAGAAATCGTCCTTGAGCAGCTTAGCAACCTCAAGAGTGATCTTGTCAGTTTCAGCGAGGGACGCTTTGCCTACCAATTGGACGATCTCGGTCAAGTCTTCCTCTTCTTGAAGGATCTCCTTCACCTGTTAATAAATGTATGTGCTATTTAAACGGAGCCATGTTGATTCAAAGATAACAATTAATATAATTTAAAACAAGAGCCTTACCGCTCGAGTGTTTCACACTGAACTCAAAAATTCTTTTTGTCCAACGTAATTTCAGTCTATTATTTTTAGTTATTAAAAGTTGTCGGAAAAATATAGAAATCGAGAAAAATCGTGACATGTACTGTTGAAAACAGCGGTTGCCAAAAATCAAAGTTGGGCCAAAAACCGTAATTTTTATTGCATTTTTAATTTACTTAATTATCCTCCTCCGCTTCTCTTCCATGTCATTTTCAACTGCGCCAAATCTCACAGTCATCCGTGAGAGAAATATGCTCAAAAAGGGGTTACAAACATTTACAAAGATAAAGAAAAAATACACAATACGCTTGTGTAGCTCACCTTAGTCCTGAGGGGCACGAATTCCGGGTAGTTCTTCTCATAGAAGTCGTCCAAAGCGCGCATGTACTTGCTGTGGGTCAAAACACAAACATTTAATTTCGACAGTCTATTACGGGCCGTATCCGTAAATCACATTGAACGTATTTCATGATACTCATGTCCCACCCCCTTCCTTGTCGTACGTGGTCACATTTGTGCCAACCCCCCCTCCCCCCCAATACCCCGGTGTGACGTCTCATATTTCAACAATGCTTCCAAAATTATCAATATAATATATATATTCATTAATATCGATAGATTTTTTTAACATTTTAAGATTTAATATATTACTAGTTAATAAGTATAAAGTTTAATGTAAGGCTATTTTGAAAAAAAATTGTTATATATTATCTTATTCTGCAACATTAACAAATGTGACGCCGGAGAACCAGTGTCACGGACATGGCTCTTCAAGTTAGCAGACTGAAGTGGCAATGGGCTGGACACGTTCATCGGAGAACCGACAATCGTTGGAGTAGACGAGTGCTGGAGTGGAGACCGCGACTCGGCAAACGTAGTGTGGGACGCCCTCCTGCTAGATGGAGCGACGATCTGCGCAAGGCGGCTGGCAGAGACTGGATGCGTGTAGCCGAAGATCGGGCTAGGTGGCGCGCCTTAAGTGAGGCCTATGTCGAGTAGTGGACTGCTGCGGGCTGATATTGAACAAATGTGACGCCATGAAGCTTATGAAACGTCAAAAATGAAAGTTCCCAAGCGCCCTTTGATAGAAATCCACATAAGCAAGTTTTGTGGTTATTTTAATAAAGATTAATCGAACTATAAACACCAATCGAATAGGAAAAACGTAACTCACCTGTAAGAAATGAGCCAGTTGATGGAGGGGAAGTGTTTCCTCTGGGCCAACTTTTTGTCCAGACCCCAGAACACCTGCACGATACCCAGAGTGGCGGCAGTTACGGGATCCGAGAAGTCACCACCAGGGGGCGATACGGCACCCACGATGGACACGGAACCTGTATGAAAAGGCTCACCTCATATCAAATCAACTCAAGGAATCTAATCATCAGTTCTTTAAAGGCAGATTTACATCAGACGAGCGAATATGCTCATTCTATCCCCACTCTATCAAATTTTTTTAATGGAAATAGACATAGAGCATTCTCTCGTTGGTTTGTCTATGGAATATTCTAAGAATGCTCGCTCGCTTCAATCGGCTGATCTGAACATCTGCCTTCCAAGCATTCTAAATCTTTGTTTTCCTATTTGCTCATTGATATTTTGGTGGCTAAAAGGTCGAGAAGGAATTCTCGTGTACTAGCTCTATGTTCGTTACGTTCAAACCCACCCTAAAGTTATATAAAAGCCTCTTCTAATAACCTCTAATAGAATACGTGCCGTACACAAGCAGACCGGGGAAGTACCTCATGGGGAACCACCTTACACCCAAAGAATATCAGCGACGTTTTGACGACGATTAAAGTCCACATTTTTGTTGTTTTCGTAAAAATAAAACTTTTTTGAAAATTCCATTCAATACTTTAAAATAATAATAATAATAAATTAACTTGTATTTTCAAGAAGGTAGTTTTATTATAAAAATGTTTCATGTATTATGCATTTATAGTGAAGTATTTTTTCTATAGCCTCGTCGTGTAAAGTATATATATATATATATAGCCACTCAAGTGCTTCATACTAAACTCAAAAAATTACTCTTTTTATCTTAAGTAATTTTGATTCATCATTTTTAATTGTTAAATATTGTCAGAAATTATACAAATCGGTTGCCAGAAACCAAACTTAGGCCAAAATTTTGGTTACCACGGTTGCCAAAAAGCATGTGAACGATTAGAACCAGAGATGAAGTGATATTTACTTGTAAAAATTGCTTTACTGTATATAGCTCAACTTACCCTCCCTGTCGGGGTTGCCCAAACACTTGACTCTACCGGCCCTTTCGTAGAAAGAGGCCAGACGGGCACCCAAGTAAGCGGGATAACCAGAATCGGCAGGCATCTCGGCTAGACGACCCGAAATTTCTCTCAAGGCTTCAGCCCAACGTGAAGTGGAATCAGCCATCATGGATACATTGTAACCCATGTCACGGAAGTACTCAGAGAGTGTGATACCTGAAGAAAAAATAAACTGTTAATATTTTGTTGTTATGTTCATATCCTTGCATATCTGGGTCAGTGCCATCTTTACCATAATAGCATAATGGGCCCTTAGCTTACGTGCCCTAGGCCTCCGGTCTCAGGGAACTCAATCGGACACCCGACCTTATTAAACTACTCCTCGCCTATTAGTAAAACTGTTTAACTATGCCATCTAGCGGTCACCCACGCAAACCACTTTGTTTGGCTTTGTGTGTCATTCAATTTTTTAATTCAACGGGACCCAAATTCTCGTGTGCCCAAAGCAGGGCCGGATCTACCTAAGGGCTTTTTGGGCTCGAGTCCAGGGCCCCGTGGATACATAGGGCCCCCAGCTCCCATTAAAAATAATAGACGAATCGCAATTTAAGACGTTACTCGTAACGAACAAAAAAATTTTTTTCTGATACATATACACTAAACAACCTGTACACAAAACAGACCCCCCGAGTAGTATTAGCCCAGGGCCCCACAAAGTTACGATCCGCCCCTTGCCCAAAGGTAGTTTGTGAAGCAATAAAAGTAATAAGTTTATTTATTTCCTAGCTGTTATACGTGACATTCATTGTATAGGTTACATTCATTTGGTCTGTGGAGGGAATATTTAATCATCATTTAATGCACCTATCTATTAATAACGACCTACGACCTATCTATTAAGAACGATAACGAAAACATTCTTCATAATAACCATGTGTTATAATAGTCGGTGAGCGTAGTTTGGTAACGTTTCGTTGTAAATAACGTTATCAGATCGTTATTTACAACGGAAACGGTAGATCAACACCGATATCCAAAATGTTAGTTTGTGATTGGATTGATCGGATTCGTAGATGTTAATGCTGGAAGCCTGCTGGCTTTAACAGCTTTATCGTATTCAGGGCAAGTAAAATATAATTGGGAATCTGCGCAAATCGCAGACTTCATCGGCCTGACGCCGTGTCGGAGGTACACATATGTGTGTGCGCTGATTTTAAACTCGTCATGATGCTACGTTAAACATGTAGGGGAGGATTGAACTTTAGTAACTATAGTCCCTATTAGTCCCATAGACCCTAAGGTCTAGGGGGTGAGAACCGACCGGGTACGTGAGAGAATCTCGTGTAAGCGGCCGGTGTAGAAGTGTTCCCTACTCTACGTGCTCGGCTAGAGCCGGGGTGCGTGTGAGTGTTGGTGTCGTGAGTGATGTTAGTTTGTACTAACGTTACGTTATTACGTACATTCACGGTGTGCGAACACACAGGGATTGAACACAATGAGATTATTTTTTGAGGCTTGTTTATAGCTCACCAGTGTAAATGGAGGCCTCGCGAGCAGCTACAGGCATGTTAGATGTGTTGGCTACGAGTGCTGTACGTTTCATGATCGACTCGGTTACACCCTCGATCTCCACCGTCAGCTCGGGGAAATCACGCAGTACTTCAGACATCTCGTTACCTTGACAACAAGACACGAATAATTGCAAAATAAAAAAAAATAGTATGCCCTTAACACTAGATTGTAGATGGTGAATGGTCTATGGTGCAGAATCCTCCTCGAAACCCGGACTGCACTGGAAATTGACCTTCGAAAACAACTTATAGATATGGCTTAGGAGCCAAGATGGGCCTGTAATTGCTGAGTAGCGTCTTACGCCCTTTTTTGTGGAATAAGACGACTATGCCCTTGTTCCATGCATGAAGAGTCCTCCCATTCTGCAAGACGGGGTTGAACATTCTGTAGAGCTCTTTTAGTTCGGGCTTTATCATATTTAAGTTGTCAAAGACCAACTCCATCTCCTCGAGGGCAACATCTGGCAGAAGGATTGAGTATACTCCCTTAAATCGTTTATTCCCTGCAAATTGTGCTTTACTATAACTTTTTTGAAAGAAGAAACAGCGGAATAAATATTTTGTTCAAATCACCGAATACTCACCACGCTCACCGCAACCAACGTAGATGATGACATCGGAGTTGGAGTATTTGGACAACGCCTGTGAGATGACAGTCTTACCACACCCGAAAGCTCCGGGAATGGCGGTGGTACCACCTTGTACACATCTGAAATCAAGGCCATTGCTCACTTTACTACTTCCTACCATCCTATCATCATTTATCCTATCACCACCTACATTCCTATCATCTTATATATCCAAATGCAATCATATCTTTCAAGTTATGTGAGAGCGAACACCAATGAATGTGTATTACGTCACTTGTTCGCAAATCACGTGACCAAAATAAGTGTGGGGGGGGACTGGGCCTCCGGAACTCAAGCGCACACCGGACGAAGCGCGGTAGCTAAGTCCCGGCCCATTCATGCTAGAGACAAATTAATATGCCATTAAGTATCACAAAGTAGTCTGCAGCGTCGCTCTACCTCTACCAAATGTGTGAATAATATCCTTATTGTATATGTGGGTTCACTTACGGGAACAGGGAGTCGAGCACACGTTGTCCGGTGAGCAGCGGATGATTGGCGGGCAGCTTCTCGGTGACCGGCCTGGGTTGACGCACGGGCCACACTTGTAACATAGTGTACTGCGCCTTCTCACCATCGAATTCGGTCTCCAACACCACATCCTGACAAATACCACAGTACACAGTAACCACATGACCACACCATATGACCACAATACAAAAACATTCGAATTAAAAGCATTAAGAAGTATGTATGGGGTAAGTTTGATGATAGAATAGGGGATGAAGATATACGAGAGCGATGAGGAGTAAAACCACGACACCTACTGTCGTGACCTGACGTTTGCCAAGACACAGACGGTCTCCACTGATGATGATGTAAGTATGATGTAGAGTAAAAGAAGGTGTAATGGCACAACGTGAGAATGGGATGCTTAGACACAAAGCTAATTATTTGGCGCCACATGTTCTCAGTTTACCGCACAGTATATAAAAATGCCGATAAGTTCATACCGACACAGTCGATGTTATTATAAACAATCATTGTACGGACGACTGTTCACGTTCGTGCGCGACGGAATGTCAGGCGTTTCAACTAGTGCGATAGAGATGACATTAACTCATAAAGGGCTTGAGATAACGCGCCGGTGTTTCGTTTCACAGTCGATCCTCACCGGTGCGCTCGGGCCGGCCGCTATCGATTTCAAACATGGAGCTGCAAATACCACTGAGCACACTCTCCGTTTGATGTGGCATCTGAACGATGATACGTTCGGTTTCAAAATTCCCGTTGAAACTTTTTACGTGGGTCAGTGCCACCCACAAAAGCTGAAATGCTAATTAATTACGTCAGTACATGATTTGCACGGTTTTTTTTTTTTCTCCTTTTGATAATCAATCCTTTCCGGACGATGACATTTTCGGTCGAAAAAGGTAGCAAAGCGAGATAGTGGGAAATTATACTGAGGATAAAAGGAAAATTGTAAAAAGGTTAGGAACCTTTTTGAGAACCAATTAAGGTATAGGTGTGCGAGGTAACGAAATGCAATATAAAAACAGACTGTCGCCTATCGCTCGCCACTCGAGCTGTCGCGCGAAACGCCGCGGAGACTGAGAGTCGCCTTCCATCCGCAAAGGGTTAAAAGTAAAATTATATTTCACAATGTACATCGTAGCGGAGTCGAATGGAATTGCCGCATCCAACTCGATGAGCACACCCTGTGGATCACTTGACTCCAATTATTTACAATGCGAGTTCTGCGAAGTTACTGCAGCGCGCAGCAATGTAATGAGTGCTACTCAAACGCACAATGTACATCGCACTCATAATAATAATTTTTATTATCACATTGTTGATAAACAAATGCATACGTATTGCGTCGCTTCCTCGAAAGCGTATGCAGCCGTCATCTATTAGCGTCCCGTGGCTGGAACTGCAGGGGCGCATTATTGCCGACGCGACTACCCGCCATTGTACGGCGCGAGCACGCAGACTTGAAGTCTACAACGCGATATCTCTGGACCGACTCGAGCACCGAGATATACGTACACGCGTACATGCGCGTACACAAAACAAACGATTTGCTTGAACACCGAAGCTAATATTTGATGATAAGTCGTTGCTGATTTTTTTCTTGTCTCTTTTATATTGATTTTGTTTTGTCTTTTACACTGTTTAATTTTTTAACCTATAAACAATACAGTACATTTTTATAAGGGAGCATTAATTGGCTTTATTGTTATACATTTCTCTTATAAAATAATGTAATTTTGAATAAGCTGTTATTCTCGCATGAAATAAATAAATAAATTTTGGACTGACTTTGTACATCACGGAAATAAAGCCAGATGAAGTTTATACGTATATAATTACATGTTAACTCTTTCCCGTCGGGGTATAGATTTTTAACGAATTCTCCTACTTCAACTTTTTGTATTTTTTTAATAGGGTAGATAAAAAGGAAAGTATATATATTTTTTAGAATTTTATTATACCTAAAATATTCAATGTCCAACGTGTTGTAACTTGGTGCTACAATCACTCGGCAATTTCTTACGCTTTGATCTCTCTCAAATAGCGCGCTCTGATTGTCTTACGCAAGGTGGGTGGTACTTATAAGTACCGTCAGGAGGGAGAGGGTTAAATACTCACAGTGACTTTGTAGTTGCCGGCCGGAGCAATGTAGGTGACGGTACCCTTCGCCTTGGGCGGTATCAGCATCTTGTGCTTGACTAAAGTGTTCTCGTGTACAATTCCGTACAGATCTCCGCCGGTGATGTGAGAGCCGATCTGATTCGCAAATATATAAATCGATATATAAATATTGCATGGCCAAATAAATCTTATAAATATGTGATTATAATATTGTCAATCACTACAGTGATCTGTCTTGATCAGAATATAGGTGTATTCTGATCAAGACAGATCACCGTCTATTTACACGGTACCTGTTTCACACGATTTCTCTTACACACGGTTTATAAAATAACTTTAATTGAATGGTTATAAAATTAAATATGGTTACATATTCTCATATACATATCCCTAAAAACATTTTTTAAGTTTCATTCATTGTCGTTTCATCATTCATTCATACATTATTTGTATGTAGCATGAATGAGACAATGGAATATTATTTGTCTGTAGCATATAATGATTATCTGTGGCATAGATTTACCACACTCCCGCAGAAAACCGGAGTGGTAGCTTAGCTACCGCGCTTCATACGGTGGACGGCTGAGTTGCGGAAGTGCGTGCGTGTTGTGTATGTACGTGTATGTTTAAATATATTTGTCCGTAAGGTGAGTTATTAAATATATATTTTATGTTACCGTTTACAGCTCTGGTCGCAGCAGATTTTCAGTTTCATGATTACTGAGATCTATCAATCTGCTTGCTACTGCTTTTTTAACAATATTATAAATAAAAATATAAGAAACATTGTTCAAAAAGCATTACGCTACTAAATATATATACAAGTGTAATCTTAAATGGGGTTTAATTGTACTAAATGTATATATATACAAGTTTCATCTCAAATATGCTTTTAAATAATAAAATAGAATGATAATTTCAGTCGTTGATTTTAATACATCTTCCTGCTTACACATACCTTGACGTTGAGGGGGTTGAACTCCCAGTCGACTTCTCGGGCAAGACTGGGCACATTGATACCCTTGGGGATGTAAATGGACTGCGTGAGCTCATTGATGTCCTTCAAGGGCCGCTGGATACCATCAAAGATGGAGCCGAGAATACCGGGGCCCAGTTCCACGGACAGCGGTTTGCCAGTACGCAAGACAGGGTCTCCAACAGTTACGCCTGATGTTTCCTCATATACCTAACAAAACAGTAGTTCTAATGTTAGCTTAATTACGTTTCAAATCACGCCTAGGTCCAGAAGTGGTACACATAACTGATGATATACTGCTCGTATTACTTTTATTTTTCAAAAAAATACTTTTTTTTTAAATAATATTATGCTAGAAATAGGTGTAGATCGCCATTAATCAAGTAACATTTACTTTGGACTTTTCCCGCCAACTTACATCAGTGACGTTGTGTTTTTATTTCATTTTCATAATCTTATATTATTATGGGTAATATTGTATAATTGTGGTGGCGTATTATACAATATAGTTCGATTAAGGTGTATAAGTGAAGTGTTATTAAATAAATGCGTGTATCGTGACTTTTTAAGTTGACTGAAAAAATATATAGAAGGTTTTGGTAAAATAGCCATCATTTTATCAAGACGTAACGTGACAAGCTGACTGGTTACATTTCAAATGATTTGTTATTATTATATTTTACTTGACACTGGCATAATAGTTATAACTAATTGCCATCAAAGAAAAGAAAAAAAAACATTTACTTTTTTAATGTTAACATTGTGAGTATTAAAAAAGTATTTGGAGCCATAGACAATGTTCACTAGTGTTAATTAGTGTTATTGTGATCCCGGTCACATTGGCTAACAATGCAATTATATTCTTTCGTTTCATTTGAACTACATGTCTGTATCTTGTTCTGTATTTCGAACAATTTTATTTTAAAAAAATTACACTTCTTAGTCTGTGATTAAAATTTTTATTTCAATGAGCAGTTAAATATATCATTTTATATTGAAATAAGATTTAAAAATACCTGAATGGTAGCCATGTCACCCTCAAGTCGGATGATCTCTCCCACTAGTTCATTGTAGCCTACACGCACCAACTCGTACATAGCTGATCCAGACATCTTCTCCGCTGTGACGACTGTCATAACAAATCATATTAATGTATCTAACTACTAACTAACTTTGTTGGTGCAGAGACCCAAAATAGATCCTGGCCTTCAAAAAGATCTTCCGCCATCGCACCCTGTCCTGCGCCACCTTCTGTCAGTTGCAGATTTGGAGGTTACCCAAGCCTCACAGGACGTCGTCCGGTTGGGCGACCCACTTACGCTCTCTTGACTGCGCGATCCTCCTCACATCCCCTAAACTTGGTCCAGCCAACGAAGTCGGTGATCCTTAGTCTCTCCGATTACCTGAGCTACCTGATGCTCGATTTCGGCATTTTTTTCGATTATATAGTTATATATAAATAAAATGAATCTATCCATCAATGATGTTAAAATAACTGGACTTTTCTTAGCTCACTTGGTTTTCATATAAAAAGCACGCAATTATGAGTACCCCTCCCCTGAAAACTCCATACCTACTCCTAAAAGAATGGAGACAAATGTGTCTTGTTTCTCTTAACATCTATCTATTGTCAATCTTAACTTTGAAATATAACAAATACTGTCTCTAGAGACTTGTGATCTATAGAGTTACTGTTACCAATATAATATAATTTTCACATACCACCAGTGAGACCCAGTGTATCCCAAGGAGTATACATACCACAGGTTGGAAAGTGCTACACTAGGCCATAAATAAAGCTCCGATAACTGAATGATGGCAGATACAAACTGGTAAAACAGTGTTACATAAGATATATCACATGATTTATCAATTAGTACACTCATTAATGATGATGACTTAATTGACTTAATTGGAATGCTACTCCAGTTAGCAGTTTGGAGTTTGAAGTTTTTTGGACAGTTTGAGTCCCACAATTGGATGAATATATGTATGGCTTACAGGTATTTATTGTGTATCTGGTTACCTCACCAATCCACCCTGGTTAAGAGTGGTGGTTTTAACATACATTATTTCAAAAGTGGGGAGGCCTGTAATCAGATGTGGGAAAAAATCTTTTTTAAAAACATATTATCACTAACCTGGACCAGACACAGCAAACACATATCCGAATCTCTCCTCATTCTCTTCATTGGCAATAGTGCTCAAACAACACTTTGAAGCCATTGTGATATATTTGATTCTTAATCTACAAAGAAATAGACAATATTTAAACACACTTTAATTAATCAATAAAAACTATAAACGGTTAATCTGATGATCTGATGATTTCAATGTGTCTTTGAAAGATGGGATATCTATTAAAGATCTGAATATTTATATATGTTGAAAATTATTTAGTTACTTTCAGCCTTCAATGCTGGAGGCAGACATAAAAAAATTTTGTGTAAATGTTCTCAGTAAGCAACTATTAATAATGTCATAGAACTTATTTCACTTGTATTTAAATTTATAATGCATGTAGGATAAGTTAGAAGACTAGAAGTTAGAAGAAAAACTAAATTATAAGTAGATATTTTATATCTTAACTATACTTAACAATCAAAACTATAACAGTTCTAATTTAAGTTAATTTAAAAGTATAGATGGCAAACAAAATGATTTATTACATAACACTCTGCTTGCTTGAAATGGTGACCATGAGTCTTCCTATTTAGGGGGTCTATGTCAATCAGCAGATTGTTGTTGACTATGATGAATAGATACAAACTTATGGATCAATAAATCATACTAACAAGAACACTCAAATAAATAATAACACTATTATTTAGAATAAAAGATCTATAATATTATATTAAAAAGGATATTCCAAAAGGAATGATAAAAAAATTCTACTTACAATCCTCTTTATAATGATAGACTAAATGCTACACTGGCTTTAAAGGGAGTCTAGAATGCAACTGACTGACATGACAGGTCAGCTGATTAATATTACCTATCTTCAGGCACTGATAACAACTGATATCAATCATCAATCAATGTCAATTTGATTTGGAATTTTGGCTTTGACAGATTTTGTAATAATTTAAAAAAAAACACCTTTAATGCAAATAAAGTTTAAAATTAAAAAAAGAAAAAACTGTGCTCTACATATCATCGAATTCAAATTAGATAATTTAATTATAAAACATTTGCAAACTCATCTAAAAATATTTCAACACAACAAAAGTACACTCACATAAAAGTAATTCTTACATCAAAATTTTTGGTTCTATACTATCTCAAGTTTACTGACAATTAAGTTAAGATTCACAGCATTTAACACAATGAAAAAAAATTACCTACCTCATATAAACCAAAAACACCTACCTCTAAGTGTTTAGTTAAAATAACTTTTAAGTTTTGGTAAAGTCAATAATCTTTGATATTTTTATTTCATAAAATGCATATAAACATGAAATGAAAACAAAAGATAATCATTTTCCCAATTAAATGTGTAGAATATCAAAAAATACTATATAAAATAATAGTCTTACTTTAGGTTATAGTTTATTTTAAAATTATATAAAAATTGTTGACTAAAATTTACTTTTCTGTAAAAATTAATCAAACATCATATAAATAATTAACAAAATCTTTGTAATGGAGAAGTTACAAAACTCAGATTTTGTATTTTGAGGAACAGTTTCGATAATTTTACTACAAGCAAATTAAAAATTCTTGACAAATTAAAATAACGGGACGTTAAATATAAATTTATAAGAGCTACTTACTACAGATTCATGTTAAGAAAATATCCTTCAGCCTTGTAGGCTTATTAGTCACATGATGCTTATTATGTAAGTTAAGAACCATTTTAACCAATACAACCTAGAAACCTACCAGAAACATATTTTAAAGTATTTTTGACGCCGAATTACGTTGTAAATCTCTAAATATTAACTGGTGACAAAATGGATTTCTTTCCAATTGAAGTAGACTTTTGAATATGTATCCATACTTAACGGACTAGGGATATATTATTCGTAAAAGTTATAAGATGTATAAAACTAAATGCTAAAGTATGATATAAAATAAAAAAGAATGATATAAAAATTGACAAGAGGGCAAACGTGTATATAATACATATTGAAAACTCTACCCAAATAAAGAGTAAATTCATGATAAAAATGTTACAAAATGATTTTATTTTATAATTATTATTAAATAAATTTCCACTCACAGGTCTGATGGGTTTGAAAAGACGACTTGAGAATGGCGGACGGAGAATCACTGGATATCAATATCACAGGACCATTGATAAAAATTATGTCAGCTGACCTAAGTCTATGACACTTTGTCTATGGCAGACGATGTATTGATTTTTCAAGGGCTCTGGTATTTCTTCTCTTTTTTGAATATTATGCCAGTGTCAAGTAAAACATGATAACATCAAATCTCTTGAAATATAACAACAAGTCAACTTATCACGTTACGTCATAATAAAATGGTGGCTATTCTATCAAAACCCTCTTCGGACTTATTCAGTCAACTTAAAAAGTCACGATACACGCATTTATTTCATATCACTTCACTTATACACCTTTATCTAACTATATTGTATAATACACCACCATAATTAAACAATATAACTGATAATTATATAAGATTATGAAAATGAAATAAAACAACGACGTCACTGATGTAAGTTAAGTGAAAAGACCTCTAGTGGTCTAAAAGCTCACCATGGTCATAAGTATCAAATTAATAAAAAAAATCAAATCAATCAATCAAATCTCTAGCTAAGGAGCTTACCTAGCTAAATTGAGTTTACAAAATATTTGATAACCGTGACTATTTAAATCTTTAATTTATATATATTTTAATTTTCATTATTTATACTTTCATGGTATAAAAGTAATATCTTAATTGCCAATATCTACAATTTAATTTTCGCATCGGTGATATACGAAATATCATGAGAAAAAACAGAAACGAGCTTACGTTACTCGCTTGCAAAAAAACGAAAACTTTATGAAAAACAAAAATCTTTTAAAATTTGTTAAGTATCAATATACTAATATTCATTAACAATTAATTTACATAATATATTAAGCTGATATACTATATTTAAAATATATGTATAATTAAAAGATAATTTGTTAAAATGATTAAAAATGCTTTTTAAAGTAGTCGATTATCGAATAAACGGTTTTATTTCATCCGAAAAAATTTATTATTAGTATTAAGGATTTTATACACATCTGTGTAAATAGCAGCAGCAGCCTGCACTTATTATTTCTGAGCACCAGTCAATAGTACTAAACCACAATGTTTTAATTTCTAAGAAATGAATTAAGCCCATAATGATTGTTCGGTTCATTGATTTAAAAGTTTAATTAAAATTACATTTAAAAAATATTGTTTAATTTAATATAGCTTACTGACCCCCTACAGTTTCTCGTTCATTCGTCGCAAAAGAAATCCAAACTTTCTTCAAATCATCTCCATCATGAGTGGTGTTTTTAATAATAGTAGGCCAGCTGTTTGATTGTTTCACGAATATATACGTTTGGATAGTTGAGCATAGCGCTTGAGATGCGTCAGCATCAGCGCCACACGATTAGGATGTTGACGAGAACGCCTTAAAAGCGTTGTTTCGACAGATCTATATAAGACTGCCACTGAAAATAAGCTAAACTTAGGACTAGTCTAAAAAGGAGGAGAAGGCCGTGGTTGCGTTATTATATGACAGAAGATGACTCTTAAAACTGGCTTTTTAAAAATCTTTACCTAACTATTTATTAAAGAATATTAAGTTCGTTGTTCTTACTATATTTTTCAATATAGGAACTAATTTAACTCCATAATTTAAAAAAATCCTGGGGTATTTTCTTTGTAGCGGTTTTAGAAATGTGGTGAAATTTGTAAGATTGCAACATTGGCACCCATGCACATTATGATTTTATGCAAATAAAAGATGAATCTAGTCTACCAAAAGTGGTCTTTAATTAAATAATCACTTGTAGCGAGCTCTAATATCCTAATACTAACGATGAGTTATGGAATAAAAATGTTATGTCGCAACTTGTTACCTTTTAAAATGTTTTCCTTAACATAACCTAATAAGGTTAAATTTATAATTCGAATGATAAAAAAAATGCGATAAAGTTTTAAAGTAACAATTAATAGACACATACACTTTTGAATATCTCATATGTTAAAACTGTTCTTTAACATACATTACATGTATGTGGTGATTATTCAGGCATACAGTAGGTTCAAAGTTAGAAGGTTCATGACTTCAAAATTATACCTTGAGTGGATAAATATAGTATAGTGGTAGACTGCAAACAATAAGGTTAGAATTGTAATTGTTTACTGTACATAGATTGCTATACACCTAAAATTTAGATTCAATTAAGATATTATTTGTGGATAATTTATAAAAACTAGGTTAAATCTAAATTTTAGGTGTATAGCAATCTATGTACAGTAAACAATTACAATTCTAACCTTATTGTTTGCAGTCTACCACTATACTATATTTATCCACTCAAGGTATAATTTTGAAGTCATGAACCTTCTAACTTTGAACCTACTGTATGCCTGAATAATCACCACATACATGTAATGTATGTTAAAGAACAGTTTTAACATATGAGATATTCAAAAGTGTATGTGTCTATTAATTGTTACTTTAAAACTTTATCGCATTTTTTTTATCATTCGAATTATAAATTTAACCTTATTAGGTTATGTTAAGGAAAACATTTTAAAAGGTAACAAGTTGCGACATAACATTTTTATTCCATAACTCATCGTTAGTATTAGGATATTAGAGCTCGCTACAAGTGATTATTTAATTAAAGACCACTTTTGGTAGACTAGATTCATCTTTTATTTGCATAAAATCATAATGTGCATGGGTGCCAATGTTGCAATCTTACAAATTTCACCACATTTCTAAAACCGCTACAAAGAAAATACCCCAGGATTTTTTTAAATTATGGAGTTAAATTAGTTCCTATATTGAAAAATATAGTAAGAACAACGAACTTAATATTCTTTAATAAATAGTTAGGTAAAGATTTTTAAAAAGCCAGTTTTAAGAGTCATCTTCTGTCATATAATAACGCAACCACGGCCTTCTCCTCCTTTTTAGACTAGTCCTAAGTTTAGCTTATTTTCAGTGGCAGTCTTATATAGATCTGTCGAAACAACGCTTTTAAGGCGTTCTCGTCAACATCCTAATCGTGTGGCGCTGATGCTGACGCATCTCAAGCGCTATGCTCAACTATCCAAACGTATATATTCGTGAAACAATCAAACAGCTGGCCTACTATTATTAAAAACACCACTCATGATGGAGATGATTTGAAGAAAGTTTGGATTTCTTTTGCGACGAATGAACGAGAAACTGTAGGGGGTCAGTAAGCTATATTAAATTAAACAATATTTTTTAAATGTAATTTTAATTAAACTTTTAAATCAATGAACCGAACAATCATTATGGGCTTAATTCATTTCTTAGAAATTAAAACATTGTGGTTTAGTACTATTGACTGGTGCTCAGAAATAATAAGTGCAGGCTGCTGCTGCTATTTACACAGATGTGTATAAAATCCTTAATACTAATAATAAATTTTTCGGATGAAATAAAACCGTTTATTCGATAATCGACTACTTTAAAAAGCATTTTTAATCATTTTAACAAATTATCTTTTAATTATACATATATTTTAAATATAGTATATCAGCTTAATATATTATGTAAATTAATTGTTAATGAATATTAGTATATTGATACTTAACAAATTTTAAAAGATTTTTGTTTTTCATAAAGTTTTCGTTTTTTGCAAGCGAGTAACGTAAGCTCGTTTCTGTTTTTTCTCATGATATTTCGTATATCACCGATGCGAAAATTAAATTGTAGATATTGGCAATTAAGATATTACTTTTATACCATGAAAGTATAAATAATGAAAATTAAAATATATATAAATTAAAGATTTAAATAGTCACGGTTATCAAATATTTTGTAAACTCAATTTAGCTAGGTAAGCTCCTTAGCTAGAGATTTGATTGATTGATTTGATTTTTTTTATTAATTTGATACTTATGACCATGGTGAGCTTTTAGACCACTAGAGGTCTTTTCACTTAACTTACATCAGTGACGTCGTTGTTTTATTTCATTTTCATAATCTTATATAATTATCAGTTATATTGTTTAATTATGGTGGTGTATTATACAATATAGTTAGATAAAGGTGTATAAGTGAAGTGATATGAAATAAATGCGTGTATCGTGACTTTTTAAGTTGACTGAATAAGTCCGAAGAGGGTTTTGATAGAATAGCCACCATTTTATTATGACGTAACGTGATAAGTTGACTTGTTGTTATATTTCAAGAGATTTGATGTTATCATGTTTTACTTGACACTGGCATAATATTCAAAAAAGAGAAGAAATACCAGAGCCCTTGAAAAATCAATACATCGTCTGCCATAGACAAAGTGTCATAGACTTAGGTCAGCTGACATAATTTTTATCAATGGTCCTGTGATATTGATATCCAGTGATTCTCCGTCCGCCATTCTCAAGTCGTCTTTTCAAACCCATCAGACCTGTGAGTGGAAATTTATTTAATAATAATTATAAAATAAAATCATTTTGTAACATTTTTATCATGAATTTACTCTTTATTTGGGTAGAGTTTTCAATATGTATTATATACACGTTTGCCCTCTTGTCAATTTTTATATCATTCTTTTTTATTTTATATCATACTTTAGCATTTAGTTTTATACATCTTATAACTTTTACGAATAATATATCCCTAGTCCGTTAAGTATGGATACATATTCAAAAGTCTACTTCAATTGGAAAGAAATCCATTTTGTCACCAGTTAATATTTAGAGATTTACAACGTAATTCGGCGTCAAAAATACTTTAAAATATGTTTCTGGTAGGTTTCTAGGTTGTATTGGTTAAAATGGTTCTTAACTTACATAATAAGCATCATGTGACTAATAAGCCTACAAGGCTGAAGGATATTTTCTTAACATGAATCTGTAGTAAGTAGCTCTTATAAATTTATATTTAACGTCCCGTTATTTTAATTTGTCAAGAATTTTTAATTTGCTTGTAGTAAAATTATCGAAACTGTTCCTCAAAATACAAAATCTGAGTTTTGTAACTTCTCCATTACAAAGATTTTGTTAATTATTTATATGATGTTTGATTAATTTTTACAGAAAAGTAAATTTTAGTCAACAATTTTTATATAATTTTAAAATAAACTATAACCTAAAGTAAGACTATTATTTTATATAGTATTTTTTGATATTCTACACATTTAATTGGGAAAATGATTATCTTTTGTTTTCATTTCATGTTTATATGCATTTTATGAAATAAAAATATCAAAGATTATTGACTTTACCAAAACTTAAAAGTTATTTTAACTAAACACTTAGAGGTAGGTGTTTTTGGTTTATATGAGGTAGGTAATTTTTTTTCATTGTGTTAAATGCTGTGAATCTTAACTTAATTGTCAGTAAACTTGAGATAGTATAGAACCAAAAATTTTGATGTAAGAATTACTTTTATGTGAGTGTACTTTTGTTGTGTTGAAATATTTTTAGATGAGTTTGCAAATGTTTTATAATTAAATTATCTAATTTGAATTCGATGATATGTAGAGCACAGTTTTTTCTTTTTTTAATTTTAAACTTTATTTGCATTAAAGGTGTTTTTTTTTAAATTATTACAAAATCTGTCAAAGCCAAAATTCCAAATCAAATTGACATTGATTGATGATTGATATCAGTTGTTATCAGTGCCTGAAGATAGGTAATATTAATCAGCTGACCTGTCATGTCAGTCAGTTGCATTCTAGACTCCCTTTAAAGCCAGTGTAGCATTTAGTCTATCATTATAAAGAGGATTGTAAGTAGAATTTTTTTTATCATTCCTTTTGGAATATCCTTTTTAATATAATATTATAGATCTTTTATTCTAAATAATAGTGTTATTATTTATTTGAGTGTTCTTGTTAGTATGATTTATTGATCCATAAGTTTGTATCTATTCATCATAGTCAACAACAATCTGCTGATTGACATAGACCCCCTAAATAGGAAGACTCATGGTCACCATTTCAAGCAAGCAGAGTGTTATGTAATAAATCATTTTGTTTGCCATCTATACTTTTAAATTAACTTAAATTAGAACTGTTATAGTTTTGATTGTTAAGTATAGTTAAGATATAAAATATCTACTTATAATTTAGTTTTTCTTCTAACTTCTAGTCTTCTAACTTATCCTACATGCATTATAAATTTAAATACAAGTGAAATAAGTTCTATGACATTATTAATAGTTGCTTACTGAGAACATTTACACAAAATTTTTTTATGTCTGCCTCCAGCATTGAAGGCTGAAAGTAACTAAATAATTTTCAACATATATAAATATTCAGATCTTTAATAGATATCCCATCTTTCAAAGACACATTGAAATCATCAGATCATCAGATTAACCGTTTATAGTTTTTATTGATTAATTAAAGTGTGTTTAAATATTGTCTATTTCTTTGTAGATTAAGAATCAAATATATCACAATGGCTTCAAAGTGTTGTTTGAGCACTATTGCCAATGAAGAGAATGAGGAGAGATTCGGATATGTGTTTGCTGTGTCTGGTCCAGGTTAGTGATAATATGTTTTTAAAAAAGATTTTTTCCCACATCTGATTACAGGCCTCCCCACTTTTGAAATAATGTATGTTAAAACCACCACTCTTAACCAGGGTGGATTGGTGAGGTAACCAGATACACAATAAATACCTGTAAGCCATACATATATTCATCCAATTGTGGGACTCAAACTGTCCAAAAAACTTCAAACTCCAAACTGCTAACTGGAGTAGCATTCCAATTAAGTCAATTAAGTCATCATCATTAATGAGTGTACTAATTGATAAATCATGTGATATATCTTATGTAACACTGTTTTACCAGTTTGTATCTGCCATCATTCAGTTATCGGAGCTTTATTTATGGCCTAGTGTAGCACTTTCCAACCTGTGGTATGTATACTCCTTGGGATACACTGGGTCTCACTGGTGGTATGTGAAAATTATATTATATTGGTAACAGTAACTCTATAGATCACAAGTCTCTAGAGACAGTATTTGTTATATTTCAAAGTTAAGATTGACAATAGATAGATGTTAAGAGAAACAAGACACATTTGTCTCCATTCTTTTAGGAGTAGGTATGGAGTTTTCAGGGGAGGGGTACTCATAATTGCGTGCTTTTTATATGAAAACCAAGTGAGCTAAGAAAAGTCCAGTTATTTTAACATCATTGATGGATAGATTCATTTTATTTATATATAACTATATAATCGAAAAAAATGCCGAAATCGAGCATCAGGTAGCTCAGGTAATCGGAGAGACTAAGGATCACCGACTTCGTTGGCTGGACCAAGTTTAGGGGATGTGAGGAGGATCGCGCAGTCAAGAGAGCGTAAGTGGGTCGCCCAACCGGACGACGTCCTGTGAGGCTTGGGTAACCTCCAAATCTGCAACTGACAGAAGGTGGCGCAGGACAGGGTGCGATGGCGGAAGATCTTTTTGAAGGCCAGGATCTATTTTGGGTCTCTGCACCAACAAAGTTAGTTAGTAGTTAGATACATTAATATGATTTGTTATGACAGTCGTCACAGCGGAGAAGATGTCTGGATCAGCTATGTACGAGTTGGTGCGTGTAGGCTACAATGAACTAGTGGGAGAGATCATCCGACTTGAGGGTGACATGGCTACCATTCAGGTATTTTTAAATCTTATTTCAATATAAAATGATATATTTAACTGCTCATTGAAATAAAAATTTTAATCACAGACTAAGAAGTGTAATTTTTTTAAAATAAAATTGTTCGAAATACAGAACAAGATACAGACATGTAGTTCAAATGAAACGAAAGAATATAATTGCATTGTTAGCCAATGTGACCGGGATCACAATAACACTAATTAACACTAGTGAACATTGTCTATGGCTCCAAATACTTTTTTAATACTCACAATGTTAACATTAAAAAAGTAAATGTTTTTTTTTCTTTTCTTTGATGGCAATTAGTTATAACTATTATGCCAGTGTCAAGTAAAATATAATAATAACAAATCATTTGAAATGTAACCAGTCAGCTTGTCACGTTACGTCTTGATAAAATGATGGCTATTTTACCAAAACCTTCTATATATTTTTTCAGTCAACTTAAAAAGTCACGATACACGCATTTATTTAATAACACTTCACTTATACACCTTAATCGAACTATATTGTATAATACGCCACCACAATTATACAATATTACCCATAATAATATAAGATTATGAAAATGAAATAAAAACACAACGTCACTGATGTAAGTTGGCGGGAAAAGTCCAAAGTAAATGTTACTTGATTAATGGCGATCTACACCTATTTCTAGCATAATATTATTTAAAAAAAAAGTATTTTTTTGAAAAATAAAAGTAATACGAGCAGTATATCATCAGTTATGTGTACCACTTCTGGACCTAGGCGTGATTTGAAACGTAATTAAGCTAACATTAGAACTACTGTTTTGTTAGGTATATGAGGAAACATCAGGCGTAACTGTTGGAGACCCTGTCTTGCGTACTGGCAAACCGCTGTCCGTGGAACTGGGCCCCGGTATTCTCGGCTCCATCTTTGATGGTATCCAGCGGCCCTTGAAGGACATCAATGAGCTCACGCAGTCCATTTACATCCCCAAGGGTATCAATGTGCCCAGTCTTGCCCGAGAAGTCGACTGGGAGTTCAACCCCCTCAACGTCAAGGTATGTGTAAGCAGGAAGATGTATTAAAATCAACGACTGAAATTATCATTCTATTTTATTATTTAAAAGCATATTTGAGATGAAACTTGTATATATATACATTTAGTACAATTAAACCCCATTTAAGATTACACTTGTATATATATTTAGTAGCGTAATGCTTTTTGAACAATGTTTCTTATATTTTTATTTATAATATTGTTAAAAAAGCAGTAGCAAGCAGATTGATAGATCTCAGTAATCATGAAACTGAAAATCTGCTGCGACCAGAGCTGTAAACGGTAACATAAAATATATATTTAATAACTCACCTTACGGACAAATATATTTAAACATACACGTACATACACAACACGCACGCACTTCCGCAACTCAGCCGTCCACCGTATGAAGCGCGGTAGCTAAGCTACCACTCCGGTTTTCTGCGGGAGTGTGGTAAATCTATGCCACAGATAATCATTATATGCTACAGACAAATAATATTCCATTGTCTCATTCATGCTACATACAAATAATGTATGAATGAATGATGAAACGACAATGAATGAAACTTAAAAAATGTTTTTAGGGATATGTATATGAGAATATGTAACCATATTTAATTTTATAACCATTCAATTAAAGTTATTTTATAAACCGTGTGTAAGAGAAATCGTGTGAAACAGGTACCGTGTAAATAGACGGTGATCTGTCTTGATCAGAATACACCTATATTCTGATCAAGACAGATCACTGTAGTGATTGACAATATTATAATCACATATTTATAAGATTTATTTGGCCATGCAATATTTATATATCGATTTATATATTTGCGAATCAGATCGGCTCTCACATCACCGGCGGAGATCTGTACGGAATTGTACACGAGAACACTTTAGTCAAGCACAAGATGCTGATACCGCCCAAGGCGAAGGGTACCGTCACCTACATTGCTCCGGCCGGCAACTACAAAGTCACTGTGAGTATTTAACCCTCTCCCTCCTGACGGTACTTATAAGTACCACCCACCTTGCGTAAGACAATCAGAGCGCGCTATTTGAGAGAGATCAAAGCGTAAGAAATTGCCGAGTGATTGTAGCACCAAGTTACAACACGTTGGACATTGAATATTTTAGGTATAATAAAATTCTAAAAAATATATATACTTTCCTTTTTATCTACCCTATTAAAAAAATACAAAAAGTTGAAGTAGGAGAATTCGTTAAAAATCTATACCCCGACGGGAAAGAGTTAACATGTAATTATATACGTATAAACTTCATCTGGCTTTATTTCCGTGATGTACAAAGTCAGTCCAAAATTTATTTATTTATTTCATGCGAGAATAACAGCTTATTCAAAATTACATTATTTTATAAGAGAAATGTATAACAATAAAGCCAATTAATGCTCCCTTATAAAAATGTACTGTATTGTTTATAGGTTAAAAAATTAAACAGTGTAAAAGACAAAACAAAATCAATATAAAAGAGACAAGAAAAAAATCAGCAACGACTTATCATCAAATATTAGCTTCGGTGTTCAAGCAAATCGTTTGTTTTGTGTACGCGCATGTACGCGTGTACGTATATCTCGGTGCTCGAGTCGGTCCAGAGATATCGCGTTGTAGACTTCAAGTCTGCGTGCTCGCGCCGTACAATGGCGGGTAGTCGCGTCGGCAATAATGCGCCCCTGCAGTTCCAGCCACGGGACGCTAATAGATGACGGCTGCATACGCTTTCGAGGAAGCGACGCAATACGTATGCATTTGTTTATCAACAATGTGATAATAAAAATTATTATTATGAGTGCGATGTACATTGTGCGTTTGAGTAGCACTCATTACATTGCTGCGCGCTGCAGTAACTTCGCAGAACTCGCATTGTAAATAATTGGAGTCAAGTGATCCACAGGGTGTGCTCATCGAGTTGGATGCGGCAATTCCATTCGACTCCGCTACGATGTACATTGTGAAATATAATTTTACTTTTAACCCTTTGCGGATGGAAGGCGACTCTCAGTCTCCGCGGCGTTTCGCGCGACAGCTCGAGTGGCGAGCGATAGGCGACAGTCTGTTTTTATATTGCATTTCGTTACCTCGCACACCTATACCTTAATTGGTTCTCAAAAAGGTTCCTAACCTTTTTACAATTTTCCTTTTATCCTCAGTATAATTTCCCACTATCTCGCTTTGCTACCTTTTTCGACCGAAAATGTCATCGTCCGGAAAGGATTGATTATCAAAAGGAGAAAAAAAAAAAACCGTGCAAATCATGTACTGACGTAATTAATTAGCATTTCAGCTTTTGTGGGTGGCACTGACCCACGTAAAAAGTTTCAACGGGAATTTTGAAACCGAACGTATCATCGTTCAGATGCCACATCAAACGGAGAGTGTGCTCAGTGGTATTTGCAGCTCCATGTTTGAAATCGATAGCGGCCGGCCCGAGCGCACCGGTGAGGATCGACTGTGAAACGAAACACCGGCGCGTTATCTCAAGCCCTTTATGAGTTAATGTCATCTCTATCGCACTAGTTGAAACGCCTGACATTCCGTCGCGCACGAACGTGAACAGTCGTCCGTACAATGATTGTTTATAATAACATCGACTGTGTCGGTATGAACTTATCGGCATTTTTATATACTGTGCGGTAAACTGAGAACATGTGGCGCCAAATAATTAGCTTTGTGTCTAAGCATCCCATTCTCACGTTGTGCCATTACACCTTCTTTTACTCTACATCATACTTACATCATCATCAGTGGAGACCGTCTGTGTCTTGGCAAACGTCAGGTCACGACAGTAGGTGTCGTGGTTTTACTCCTCATCGCTCTCGTATATCTTCATCCCCTATTCTATCATCAAACTTACCCCATACATACTTCTTAATGCTTTTAATTCGAATGTTTTTGTATTGTGGTCATATGGTGTGGTCATGTGGTTACTGTGTACTGTGGTATTTGTCAGGATGTGGTGTTGGAGACCGAATTCGATGGTGAGAAGGCGCAGTACACTATGTTACAAGTGTGGCCCGTGCGTCAACCCAGGCCGGTCACCGAGAAGCTGCCCGCCAATCATCCGCTGCTCACCGGACAACGTGTGCTCGACTCCCTGTTCCCGTAAGTGAACCCACATATACAATAAGGATATTATTCACACATTTGGTAGAGGTAGAGCGACGCTGCAGACTACTTTGTGATACTTAATGGCATATTAATTTGTCTCTAGCATGAATGGGCCGGGACTTAGCTACCGCGCTTCGTCCGGTGTGCGCTTGAGTTCCGGAGGCCCAGTCCCCCCCCACACTTATTTTGGTCACGTGATTTGCGAACAAGTGACGTAATACACATTCATTGGTGTTCGCTCTCACATAACTTGAAAGATATGATTGCATTTGGATATATAAGATGATAGGAATGTAGGTGGTGATAGGATAAATGATGATAGGATGGTAGGAAGTAGTAAAGTGAGCAATGGCCTTGATTTCAGATGTGTACAAGGTGGTACCACCGCCATTCCCGGAGCTTTCGGGTGTGGTAAGACTGTCATCTCACAGGCGTTGTCCAAATACTCCAACTCCGATGTCATCATCTACGTTGGTTGCGGTGAGCGTGGTGAGTATTCGGTGATTTGA
>JASFAT010004645.1:0-23558 GCA_031353405.1 Baronia brevicornis
AACGAGGCCTAGCACGAAGTATGCTAAATATAAAAAAAAATACAAAAAATATGGCATTCAAAAATAAGGAACATGTCGAAAGCTACAGATGCGCTACTCTATTGTCAATAACTTAAATGGAATTAGGCAAGGCGTGTAGCAAGACTGACAGATGAGCGGTGGACAAAAAACGTAACTTCATGGTGAGTTCTAAATGGAAAACGACACAGAGGAAGACCGCTCATGAGTCATGAGATGGGCGGACAATATAAGTAAAACGGCTGGGCTGAACTGGCTCTAAATATAGATCAATGGGCTTCTTTGGAGGAGGAGTTCTCCTGCGAAGGGGTTCTTGCAGACTAATTAACTTCTTAATTAAGCATTCAAAGATATAATTATAGCAAATAAGAAAATTCATAACCTATAAATCTTGACACTAAATAGGATTAGATAAAATTAGACTAAACTAAATTAGTTATTTTTTATAATTCTCTTGCAAGGAATAAAAGGCTTTTTTTATTATTATTTTATTATATTAGGTTGGGGAAAAAGAAATCTAATATATTCTTTTTTCAAATTATTGCAAAAATTCCTGAGTGATAAGAAATTGCGATCAAGAGAAAACTGGGGAAATAGATTACTCGAGTTTTTTGCCAATAAGGATCAAGACTTAATGAGAGAGGCATTATGAAGCTACCTTTAAGATGGTAACAAATTATACAACAAAACGGTGAATACTTAACCCAAATCGGACAATCCGAAACACATTAAATAAAGTTTTGAATTTCACGTAAAAATAATGAATTTATTTTTCCCTAACCTAATATTTTATTATGTAATAATTAATAGTCAAAATTGTTAACAAATTAAGTGAAAGTTTTCTACTTAGCTAACAAACGAAATAAAAAACCATTTGTCCAATACTGAACTAATGACTAAAATACTAATTTTGTAATTTGAATAAATTTCTAAAATCTAAAGTTAAAAGTGCAAACATTTTACTTCATTATACATACGTACGTTTATGTTAATTCGATATCTGCTCACTTTCTTTTTTAAATTAGCCGTATTCATAACATAAATAAATACTTTTTCCCGCCAACTTACATCAGTGACGTTGTGTTTATATTTCATTTTTATAATCTTCCATTATGATCAGATATATTGTTTAGTTGTGGTGGCGTATTATAGTTCGATTAAGGTGTATTAGTGAAGTGATATTAAATAAATGCGATTATATTTACCTTTTTAGGTAACTGAAAAATTCCATAGAAGGTTTTGATAGAATAGCCACCATTTTATCAAGACGTAACGTCGCAAGCTGACTAGTTAGTTACATTTCAAAAGATTTGATATTTTTGTATTTTACTTGACACTGGCATAATAGTTATAACTAATTGCCATCAAAGGAAAATATGAATTACTAGTCATTTTTTTTTTATCGCCATTTTACGATACTTCGGGCCTTGTTTGTTTGATTTTTATTATTTCATTGTAAGGTATATTCGACCTATAACTTAATATGAATAAGGTCGAATATTCTTTGTTTTAAAGTAGTAGTTAGGTTGAAAACCTATTCCTTCTTCGGGACACTCTTTATGATGAATCAGTGATTAAAAAAAATCATATTTTAATTAAAAACTCGCTTAAATACATTGAGTTTTACACGTAACGAAGCCGTCCTTTGCAGCACATGAAGTCCAGAATGTTTCCTGCGGTTGCCGACCCAGATCAGACGTTATCAGTAGGGTTGAAACAAATATACAAAATTTATATAATTATTTGTTTGTTAGTAAAAATAATTATGAATCATCAAGTAATAAAAAAAAACGAAAGTCCAAAGCTGTATGAAAAACGCAACTTACGTAGATAAACACCCAAACTAAGAATAACACTAAGATTAAATATTTGTATGACCTTTAGATTAATTTTTGAGCCGTGAGGATATACACCGCAACTAAGTGTTGGAACAACTTGCCACCACCTCTTCGTGATTTTCATACTATAAATATGTTTAAAAAAATACAAAAATCTAATTTTAATGGTTGCAATGAATTTACTACATGACTTAGTTATTTTTAATTCTATTGTATTGTATGTGTATGTGTATATGAGTAGCAGTATATATATGGATGTATGTGTGTGTGTGTGTGTGTGTTCGTATCATTGTCGTCACTGTGGTTCGCGATCTGACCACGTTGGTTTTCGCTAAAAACCAGCGCCGGGTGCTCCAATAGAACCCCTGGCATACGCTGAGCAAGAACCATTTTAAGACACTTGTTAGATTAAAATTGTTTTTTTTTTGTTTTGTTTATTTGTATATAATAATATTATTAAGGTTTTCATTTTAGCTATTGTAAAAAAAGGTGTCATGAAAATAGTTTTTTCTGTTTCAAAAATTAATCTTTTGCGAGAGACGTCATTCTTTAACTTTGTCACAAAATCAATCAATTTTCCTTTAAATTTATTTAAAGCTCCAAATCAATAATTATAAATAATTGCAGTAAGAGAAACTTGTATTCGTTACAACCCTTATCACCGATGGGTATCGTCGACAAAATATTTACACTATCATTGCATAATCGTACAGTAACGTGGGTGCAGCCATGCATACATAAACACACTAGTGACCTACTTCCCGGAAAAAAACACCACGAGTTTTTATATTTACGTTTACAAGACAAGTGGTTACATGCGGTCAGATTTTCTATATAAAAACTCCTACACCATTTCCCTAGTTTCTCCAGTGAAGGCATGAGGCTGTAGAATTGATTCGCCTTCACATAATCAGTAGCTGAAGTTTCAAACTCTTTTCTTTATTCTCCCATTTGTCAATTGTCTTTTTTTATGTGATTGGAGGACAAACAAGCAAGCGAGCCTGATAAAAGACAATCAACGCCGCCCATAGATAAACGCGACACCACAGGAATCACTGAAGCGTTCCCGGCCTTTAAGGTACGTGTAGGCTTGTTTTTTAAACGTGCCAATGTCGTATCACTTTAAGCCGCATCTCTTCTAAATAGAAGAGATAAGAAGACGATCAAGCGAATTGTATTCCTCGATAGCATTTAGTTATAACTATTATGCCAGTGTCAAGTAAAATATAATAATATCAAGTATCTTGGAATGTACTAGTCAGCTTCTCACGTTACGTCTTTGTAAAATGGTTGCTATTCTACCAAAACCTTCTATGGACTTTTTCGGTCAACTTATAAAGTCACGATACACGCATTTATTTCATATCACCTCACTTATATGCCTTAATCAACTATATTGTATAATACACCACCATAATTAAACAATATATAAAATTAATAATAATATAAGATTATAAAAATGAAATAAAAACACGTCACAGTTGGCGGGAAAAGTCCGTGCAATGATTTATAAAGATAACATGAACTCTTGTAAACTTTTAACGATTTCCTACCGTATTTCATATATACTTAAATCACAAATTTGCCTGTGATATAATCGTCCATATAAATATTGGAGTTGTTAGTTTACATTTGTTGTGGTCGAACTTTATACGTAGTTGGGATTCGAGGCCGCTTCCATTTGTTTTATTGTTTTGTACGTCTGTGTGTCTTCCGCGAATTTGTCAAGTTGATTGTGTAATATGATGTAATGGTATACATATAGTCGGCCTCTCGGCACAGCGATGAGTTCAGATGAGGTTCAAATTCCGTTCGAAGCTGGAAATTTGAACTGAGTGATGTTAATTTTTTCTGGGATAGGAAGACAAACGAGCAAGCGTGTCACCTGATGGAAAGCAATAAACGCCGCCCATAGACATCCGCAGCGGCATAGGGAGTGCAGAAGCATTGCCAGCCTTTAAAGGGGGGGGGGGGGGAGGTTAGGCCTCCAGAATTCAACCAGACGAAGCGCGATAGCTAATCTACCACTCAGACGCCGGTTTTCTGCGGGACTGTGATATTTCCCCGGGCGAGCCGGCCCATTAATGCTACAGACAAATAATATGCCATTTTTTTCAAAGTATTCGTCTGTTGCGTGGCTCTACCACTTAAATCTTTTATACGTGCAATACATACAGCGAAATTTAACATCTACTCTTATCTACCGATCTTCTGTAGTGATACATTCATAAATATATCACTAATGCATTAAAACCTTTTATATTATATTACCTTTTTTATATTCGTAATATTCAAATTTAAAAAAAAAATTAAAAAGAAATTGTTATAAAACAAAATGTATTAGTTCGTCTGACGTCTTTTGGATGGACATATGGGTGACACTCTGGCATAAAAATTGAAATATTATACATTGAGATATAAAATGTAAAGTGTTAAGAAACTATTAATGAAGTAAGATATTATATAAATATACAATTAAACGCAAGAAAAAATTAATATCATTTTGAAGAATTTTATTTGAAGAAGCCCCCTAAAGATCCCGGGTTTCGCCGTAAGCAGTATAGCGTACACTTCCATTCTTTTACATCTTTTACAAATATAAGTACGTGTTATCCGCTTCGGGCAGGCCGTAGAACAACTTTTTACCAGGTTCAGATCTTCAACGTTTGAATATAATTCATCTGCCTCGAGCCCTATCCGAACATATTCCTAGAACAAACTTACCTTCCATCTATTACAGTTTCCCAAATAACGTGTTAGTGAGGCAGTGCAATGCATTTTTATTATAGTACTAGCTGACCCGGCAAACTTCGTACCGCCTCAGAATCAATAAATAAAAAAGCTGAACGATAATTGCAGAATGTTTCAACTTAAGTAAAAAAGGGATCAAAACTTAACTGGAACAAAAATAAATCGTAATCAATAAAAAAACCAAAATTCAAAACCAAAGAAATGAAAAAGAAAACTTCACTTTTGAATTTAATTTGATTTCTGAACGACTTTTAAATTTAATTGATTTCTGAACGACGGGACGAACATCAAATATTTGACACGTAGGAATAGTTTCTCGGGGAAAACGAAATTGTTGCTTTTACTATATTCCTTATACTTTTATCATATTTACTCACCTTTTAAACCTTCCCTGGATTTCCAAAAATAATTCAAAACCAAAATTAGCCAAATCGGTCCAGCCGTTCTCGAGTTTTAGCAAGACTAACGAACAACAATTGATTTATTGTAGTACACAATATTAATGGATTATTTGAAGAGTTTCCACTCCTTTCGTAACAAGTGTACCTTCCTGGAATTACACACCCTTGTTTGTAATATTAAAAGGCTACCTTTATCAGTGACTTGAACGATATGGACAGACACTATCGCTCCGTGCAAGCCAAATAGGTCACTTCGATAGATGACATGGTATAGCACAATTACGGCGCTATTTCGTCGATCTTCGACATAAAATTTATCCATTTTTCAGTCAGATTCTCATTATTTTATACGCGATATATTTATTCATATATCATAGGCTAGTTTTTAATATTATCCTAGCTGGTTCGACCATGGCGACGTTTCTTTAAAATCCTGGAAATGTCAATTGTACGAGAAATATATCAAAGTGCTTAGAATGAGCGAATATAGTATAGAATACAATGTAATAAGATCTTAGAGCTATGGAGAGAGCTATGCTCGGAGTTTCTCTGGTAGATATGATTCTGAATAAACAAATCCAGCCAGAGAACTAAAATCACTGATATAACCCTTCGAATTAGGAAACTGAAGTGGCAATGAGCTGGTCACATTGAGTGCTGGACTGGAGACCGGGTCTCGGTAAACGTAATGTGGGACGCCCCCGGCTAGATTGTGCGACGATCTGCGCAGGGCGGCTGGCAGAAACTGACGTAGCCGAAGATCGGGCTAGGTGGCGTTTCTTGGGGGAGGTGTATGTCCAGTAGTGGACTGCCACAGGCTGTTGATTGAAAGCCTTACAACCAGACAGAGCGATAATCTGAGCACGACGGCTGGAAGAAACTGTATATCTACAGACAAAGATCGAGCTGACGGCGCGTCTTATTGGCAAAAGATATATGAATCATTCGGGGCTTGTTAAATGGATTTTTAATCGTTTTACGTACAAAGATCTAATAAGTCATTAAAAAACTGTGACGTAACTCATAACTATCACATATTTTACTATCACATTTGTTAGTGGTAGAGCCACGCTGCAGACAAATACTTTGTCAAGAATGGCATATTATTTGTCTGTCGCATGAATGGGCCGGCTCGCCTGGGGAAGTACCACATTCGCGCAGAAAACCGGCGTCTGAGTGGTAGCTTAGTTACGGGACCCAAAACCATCCCTCCCTCCTTCCCCTCCTCATTTCTTTTTTATTTTAAATTTTAAAATTACGAATTTAAAAGACGAAGTTATATAATATAATAGGTTTAATATATTCAAATAAAAAGTTTTATTACATTAGTGATACATTTATCAATATATCACTACCGTACGAACTTACGACATTCACGAGTGTCAGGCCGAGGCTTACAGACTGAGCTATTGATACAATATTAATGTGCTAAATAATATTTTGGAATATCAAATTCATAACAGTGTGCCATGTGGAATATTCTCAATATTACCTATCAGAAGGTATCTTGCCTATTAAGATATAACTTAACGTCTATATAGTATTTTCATATTTAAATTAATCAATTTTATTAATGGAGTCAGGCGTTACTTTGTGGAAATCCATCACTATGTGGATAGTCAAAAGTTTTACTTAGCTATGATCCGCGACAAGCAAAACAATAACAGAAAATTAATAATGTGTGTTTTTTGTGCTGGATGACAACCGAAAAGTCACTTTTCGGTTGTCTTCCGTAGAGTCTTCTATACCTGAAGATGCCTTGTGTTGGGGCGAAACACGTGTCGTTTACAAGATGGAAAAGTGGTAATGTGTGTTTGGTGTTGTGTATAGTGGTCGGTGGGTGGAGAATTGATGGCCGATTTTCGGTAACTTTTTGGTTTAAGTTCCAAATAAATCCACTTCATCCAGCATAAAAAAACACACATTTTCTGTTATTGTTTTGCTTGTCGCGGGTCTTAGCTAAGTAAAACTTTTGACTATCCACTTAATCAATTTTATTAAATATAAAAAAATTACAAAGTTGGGAGAAATTTTTCTACTGGTATCCCAGGCATGTTTGGGGTCAATGGCACGCTGAACGCGCGTGGACGTCTCCGATGTCAGTGTCAAGGCGATGCTATTCGAGCGCTCGGGAGGTTATGTTATGTCACCGCTGATCTGTTGTTTGTTATTGGCATTTGGACGTTGCCATTGTTTGTTTTTAACGTCTCGAATACCGCAAAAATTAATGCATATCATACATAAATATTACCCTAGATTACTGACGATATTATAAATTCGTTTTGTCACTTCGTATTGGCTATATAACTGGGTTTCAAGAATTGTAACACGAACTCGTTAAATTTTAATTTTTATGATTGAAACATAAACAAAGAGCCGTAAATATTTATGCTCGAGTACTGCGCGCGCGGTGATGCTTTACCGTGCACTTTTTGACGTTTTAGAGGGCTCGGTATTCAAAAGGTTAATCAGTACAAAATCTGGCATTGAACTCTCTTACAAATGAGTTGAGTTCCGGAAAACCCCATTCCCCCCATTACCTCCCCAGAACCATCCTTCCCCTTGCCCTTCCCCCTCCCTCCATCCCCCTGCCATTCCCCCATCCCTCCCCCTGCCCTTCCCCTGCCCTTCCCCCAACCCACCCCACCCTACCCTGACCCACCCCTCCCCCACACCTCCCACTGCCCTGACCCCTGCTCTTCCCCCTGCCCTTCCCGCTCCCCTCCACTCTCCCTTCCATAATGACACTTTCCTTAAAGGCCGGCAACGCCTCTACACTGCGAATGTCTATGGGCGGCGTTGATTGCTTTCCATCAGGTGACACGTCTGCTCGTTTGCCTTCCTATCCCATAAAAAAGGGCTTCCTGCATAAATTTCCAAGCTTGGAAAATGGAATAAATTGCAAATTGGTTTTTATTATCTTACGTCTTAGAGAAGAAGCTTACTCCGGTGCTAAAATGATCCCAAGTCTATCTTGTTCTCCGATACGAGACCACGCCAATGGATCTGGTCATATTTGATTACTCGCCAGTTACTGGCTTGAAGCACGTTTAAATCGGCGATAACCGGATCGCTCCAACAATACCTGGGGCGACCGACCGGATATTAACCGGATGTTAATTCCATATTTAACCCTTTTGGTTGCGTAATCTCTCATCTTCTCTAAATGACCTAGTTGTGCGGCCTAGTCCACAATACTATGATTTCTGCGTCTAGTCTATGGCACTGCGGATGTGTTGATAGCTTTCCCCCAAGTCACATGACTACTCGTTTGCCCTTTCAGTTAAACAAAAGACCATCTTAATCACTCATTTAACTCATTTTTTATCTTTTCACAGCAACAATTACTATGTAATAGAAATGCCCGAAGAAGACACGCCGGTAAAGGCAATGAAGAAAACCTTCAACGTCTACTGGAATGTGCCAACAATGCAGTGCAAATCCAAGAAAATACCATTCCAGAACTTGTACGAGAGATACGGCATAATCCAGAACGACGGCGACAGGTTCCGCGGCGAGAAAATCTCCATTCTCTACGATCCGGGTCTGTTTCCCGCGCTTTTGAAGAACGAATCGAGCGGGAAACTGAAATTCCGTAATGGCGGTGTGCCGCAGGAAGGCAACATTCAGGAACATATTGATGCGTTCAAAATAACATTGGAGCAGAGCATACCTGATGAAAACTTCAAAGGTATTATTTTGTTTACATTTATTTTGTATTTTTCTAATTTAAGTTTTCTAATTTAAATTTACGTTTAAGTTCCAAATAAATCCACTTAACCCAGCGGAAAAACACACATTATTAGTTTTCTGTTGTTGTTTTGCTTGTCGCGGATCTTAGCTAAATAAAACTTTTGACTGTCCACATAGTGATGGATTTCCGCAAAGTAACGCCTGACTCCATTAATAATCATCTATTCTCTTTAGCTCGTATTTTTTTCTATTTTTTGCATTATAAGAAATGAAGGCCTAAGTTGAAATGAGTCTTTAGAGACAAGCAACACGAATATTTATCGACACTTTCTTAATTGCATTCTTGCATCTTCTATAATATATAGTAAGTTGTCGAGAAAAGCCAGGTCGAAAGTACCCTTAACCAGCGAGCTTGTATAAAGGAAGTGATGTGTGGATGAAGCAAAGAAGACCACAGATCTCCATCTGCTACGATCCCGCTTCCTCTACAATCATCCATTGTTCCTCTCACATTCATCGTAGCGAAAGCGGTTCTCCGTTAGTCGCTTCTCGAGTGGCGAACCAAGTCGCCGTCATTTCTTAACATATTACATTTATTAAAATTCGCCATAGTGAATCCCATGAGCCGCAAGGGAGGACAGAGGTCAGCTCCAGCAGAGCCCCGCATGCTGAGGTAAGGCACTATAATACCTTGGGGAGCCCGATCCCGGAACGGTCGGCACGCTTGCGACTAAGCTCGCCCCTAGCCGCGCTTCTATTGGCACGGCAGACCGTGGACTGGCGGAGAGGAAGGGAAAAGGATAGTGAAGAAAGGAATGGGCAGGGCAAAGGAATGGATGGATTTTGACTGGATGTTAGGGATAGGATACTACCGCAACAGAAGACGAGGAATGATACGGTAGTAGCTCGGGAGGCCGGGGTCGCGTACCCGTGTACCAATACATAACTACCGGACAGGCGGCTAGGCAAAGATACTCCCTGAACTTATATGTATGTATAATATATTATGGCGTTACTTGCCCGCGAGCTCCGAGTCCGCGAGCTCAGTATTCGATAAAGCTGTAAAAGACATTATGATTAGATGCTGCTAGCATTAACATCTTCGAATCTAATCATAATATGGAGATACGACATTATATAAATTATATCTGACTATGAGGACAACTTTTATAATGTTCTAAGTAATCGGAAATCGAACGGAATATACACAATAATGTAGTGATACATTCATAAATGTATCACTAATGCATTAAAATCTTTTATATTATTATATATTATTACATTTTTTTTGACATTCGTAATATTCAAATTTGAAATGAAAAAGGAATTGATATAAAACAAAATATTTTAGTTCAATTAACGCTTTTTGGATAGACATGTCATCCGTCCGGGATAAGTAATTGAAATTATATATATTAAAATATAATATGTATATTGAATAGTGTTAATAAAATATAATAAAGTATAAATATGAATATGATATAAATATACAATGAAATCCTACTAATATTATAAATGCGAAAGTTTGTGAGTATGGGTGTATGTTTGTTATTCTTTCACGAAAAAACTACTGGACGGATTTGGATAAAACTTTACAGTAATATAGGTATACATCGGAATAATATATAGGCTACAATTTGTAATGATTTTATGTAATTTTGGTCGTAATAAACATATCAATCAATTAAGTCGAAAAAAATCTGGCCTCTGAGAGCTATCTTGGCGTGCGCTGCCTAAACCATTGTAGTTACACAAAGATGATGTACCGTAGGATTGTTTGTCTTGAATAGTTCTAAATAAAACCTTTTATGTGGAAGCCACTATGA
Organism: Baronia brevicornis; assembly: GCA_031353405.1. Lineage (NCBI taxonomy): Eukaryota > Metazoa > Arthropoda > Insecta > Lepidoptera > Papilionidae > Baronia > Baronia brevicornis. Next base: position 10,528 of record JASFAT010004645.1, read on the forward strand.
CCAAAATTGTGGACCATAAATTTAGTGAAAAAAAATATATATTTATTTAAAATGATATGTCACGAAACTTAATGTGGCAGACCAAATTCCACGCGAACGAAGCCGCGGGCAAAAGCTAGTGGAAGAATAAACTAATAACATTTTGAAGAATTTTATTTGAAGATATCCCCTAAAGATCCCCGGGTGTCGACGTAAGAAGTACGGCAGGCACGCTTCAATACACAGCTATTGTGGACTCAGTACGTATAAATGCAATTCGGTTACAAACATCGAATTTATCGCAGCGATAAGTCAACACTATTGTGTTCGGATTCAAATCCAACGGGAAGTGTGAAGTGGGTATACGGGTCGAGTTATGTAACAACCGTTGTTTTGAAATAGATATAACATATTATATGTTTTGATATTGTACATTTTTTTTATGAGATAGACATCTGCAACACTAAAGACTGTTTTTGAATTATCAGATACAATTTTTCCGGAAATCTTAAAAGGTTTTAGCCTCTCGTGGTAAATTTTCATTTTGAGTTTTACTACGTTACCGATTTTCGTGTCGATTATCTAATATCATAGTTAACACTTGAGGAAATAATTCACAAGGTCCTACATAAAACATTAAGTCGAAAACTTAAGAGACTATCAAATGACAATGACCTTAAAATCAATGAAAGGTAAAAAAAACAAACCATTAAAATAGTTCCAAGACACAACATAATAAAGACGTACGGATCAATAGACGTAGCTATGTATCTTTCTACATCAATCTAAACGAAACGTTCTGTTAGTTACTCCGGTTAAGGACATCTCATTTGATGCTGTAGAATACTTTAGTTTCATTTTATTGTCCTAATGATTTTTTATCACAGTCGTGAACAGAGATAATATTAATTTTTAAAACATGAATATTTAACAAAACAATGAAAATTGCAATACACAACCTGCCAATGTGCAATACAAAGAAGTATCTTGAACATAAGTCTTAAACACAAAAAAAGTTTAAAAATATTTGAAAAAAAAAACCTATGTCCTGGATGCCAATACACCAGAGTTTAAAGTAGACGTGTATAAAAAAATAAAGTAACAAAAATATGTGTTTAGGATGATTACTGGAGTCATGCGTTACGTTGGGGAAATCCATTACTATGTGGACAGTTAGAACTTTTACTTAGCTAAGATCCGCAACTAGCAAACAAAAATAGAAAAATATATTTTTGTAAAAATTTTTGTCATTAAATAAAAATATGAGTAGCTGCGGAAGTAATACTCTATGTTAGGAATAAAGTTTATTGCAAATACATTTTTTAACGGAGAATCGGCATTGTAGATGCACTGATTATCTGCCTCGACCTTTAGGATAAAGCACAAGCAGATTTTTTACTTACAGTTCTCTTTGGTTAATGTTTCTTAATGGTAAAACTGATTTGAATAATTGTGAATGTCTTTTGATTATACATATATACAATCACGTCTGTTTAGGTAGACGAAGGGTTAGGTAGAGACTACAGACCTCTATCTGCTACGATCCCGGCACACTTTATGTATGCTGTAGCATTATATGATCATCAATTGCTTGTCACCTCGTCCTATTATTTGATAAAATACACCACATGCCTGTGGTTGTTAACAAAAATTACAATAATATAAATATAAATAATAACATAAGTTTCATATACGCAAAAATCAAGTCGTTTTATTAAACAAAATTAAATAGTATCAAATGAAAAGTCCTTAACCTAACTCAACCGATATATCACCACGCGTAACAATTAGATTGCACGCTCGCTCACAAGGCCGCTGCCATGGAAACTTTTGTCGTAGGTTCGATCCCGATACGCCGTTCGTTATGTCATGGAGTCATTTGTCACAATTAGTAACGTTTAGCGGGTACGTAACCTTGCCACCGCGGAGATAAATTACAATTGACGTTTCTGCAATGCATTTATTGAATGACTGTCTATTATCATCATCATCATTCTATAGCGATCTACAGTTGAACACAGGCCTCATATAACTTCACCATAACATGGACCCTGTGACGATCTGATAGACGCTCTAGAAAAGTGGTGTTAGCGGACAATGCTCGATATCTCAGAACAAACGTCTCCATTCTCCAAGAACTAAAGTTTAAGCAGCGCCTATTCTCCAATAGAACGCTAGGGATATGCTGAGCAAGAACCATTTTATGACACTTGTTTATTTTATTATATTATAATATTATTAAGCAAAAATTAATTATTATAAAAGGTTTTCTATTTCTATTACATTACATCAAATATAAAACCCTTATGTTTTATTCTATACTGTCCGATTTTAATTAACTTAAATATGTGAATGTGGATGGACGGGTCGGTAGGGGAAGACCACCGAAAACATACCTTGACCAAATTGCGGAAGTTTTAAGAAAGGCCAGGTCAAGAGTACCCTTAACCGGCGGGCTTGCATGAGGAGAATAATGAGTGTGGAAGAAGCAAGGGAAATATGCCGAGATCGTAGCAGATGGAGATCAGTGGTCTCTGCCTACCCCTACGAGAGGCAGGCGTGACAATATATATGTATGTATGTAAATATAATTTGATAAGTACCTTCTATTTATGCACACACTTACCTTACTTGATAACTTCAGAAAGAAGTTATATTGGGCAGTAGCTTCTGAAACTTGTCAGACAGACACAAAGGATCATATTGCTTTATCGCGATATGCAATGCCTCATATTACAATCAATGAACTCAATGTACCCGTGTAGCTAATGCTCGGACGCATTGCAACTAACAAAAATGCTGACGCTCGATAAGATCTCGTCTCGAGTGTCTTGTAACAGATCGTATGGTCATTGCTCTGGATTATCTACTGTAGAGGTTCCACTTTGTATTATTCGAGACAATCCAAATGGTGCAGTCGTGAGCAACGCTCTCAGCCAAGATTAAATAAATATCTGTACAGTTATGTATTCTGAGTTTAAACGTTCGTCCTGTCTTGATGGTAAACACGGCATGGGAAATGCTATGAGAGTGACGGGTAAAACAAAAAATAAAACAACAAAGGTTCTATTTTCGTTTCCGGTATCATCATAGATTCAATTCTCTCTTCATATACGGCACATATAATAATGAGAATGAAGGAATACGTTAATTCGCTCCTATGCGAAATCACCGCATTGAGAGCTGGTATCCAGCTTTGGACAAGCCTGGTGGCAATATATATATATATATATATATTCACGCCTATCCCCCCCCCCCGCAGGGGTTGGCAGAGACCACAGAGCTCCATCCGCTACCATTCATCGCAGCGAAACGGCTCTTCATTAGTCGCTTTTCGCCCTCGTGAGAATCAGGACGTGACGGGGCGCGAACCACGTCGCCGTCATTTTTCAATAAATTAGGTGTATTAAATTCGCCTTGAATCCCCGTGGCCGTGAATCCCACGAGCCGCAAGGGAGGATGGAGGTCCACCCCAGCAGAGCCCTGCATGCTGAGGTAAGGCACCATAGTACCCGGGGGAGCCCGATCCCGGGACGGTCGGCACTTTTTCGACTAGGCTCGCCCCTAGCCCCGCATCCATTGGCACGGCAGACCGTGGATTGGCGGAGAGGAAGGGAAAGGATAGAGAAGAAAGGAAAGGGCAGGAAAGGAAATGCGGATTGGGGGAAAGGAATTGCGGATACATATATATATATATATATATATATATATATATATATATATATATATATATATATATATATATATATATATATATATATATATATATATCAGATGGCGTTTGTGACGGCTTTATCGTCTAAAGGACGTGTTGTTATACAAAACTGACGTGTCTTTTGTTATAAGCCTACCCAGAAAATACAGCTTTCGTTAAATTGATTTAAATAAAATGTAGACGATACGATCACTTGGTCATCTAGTATTTTAATATTTCAGTAATGTCACTCCACGTATCTTATTTTGGAACTAGAAGTATAAAATCTTTTCAAATCTATATGTACATTTCCATATGGATTTTATTGCTTAGGTAAACTTTGTCGTCCAAGTGGTATTTGCTCTCATATTCATCCAGTACTACATCCATGGCAAGAAATACGATATTGTTCTACACCGTGGAGCGCACAGCAAACATTTTAAATGCGTTATTTGAATTCCAGGCATCGGTATCATTGACTTCGAGTCGTGGCGACCCACATTCAGACAAAACTTCGGCGTATTGTTACCCTATAAGGACGTGTCGTATGAAATTGAAAAGAAGAAACACTGGTGGTGGCCCAAAGCTTGGATACAGGAGGAGGTAGATAGATAGATATATTTCTTTTGTATGGGATAGGAAAACAAACGAGCAGGCGTGTCACATGACGGAAAGCAATCAACGCCGCCCATAGACTTCCGCAGCGTCATAGGCAGTGCAGAAGAAGAGGAGAAGGGGGAGAGGGAGGGGAGATGGTGTTGGGCCTCCGGAACTCGGCCGCTCACCGTCCGAAGCACGGTAGGTAAACTACCGCTCAAACGCCGGTTTTCTGCGGGAGTGTGGTACTTCTCCGAGCCGGCCCATTCATGCTGCAGACATATATTATGCCATTTTTGACAAAGTATTCGTCTGTAGCGCGGCTCTACCGTTTGTGGAATTGATGTACAACTTGATTATGTATATCTTGATGTACTTATGTATACAATTTATATAACAATTTGATTTTATCATAAAGTTTCTGTAAAAATGTGCCACTAATAAACTTTTTTATTTCTATTTCTACAATTTTTCTGCACCTCAAGTTGTTTTTTGCACCAAAATGTTTTATGAGGAATCATACGATCGTTTTTTTTATATTGATGTCATCAAAACTGCCGCGCACAAATTACAGGAAGAAATAAAAATGATCTAATTATTACGTTCATTAAAGGTACACACCATGTGGGATGAATTCCGACTCATTACTGCCTTCCTACCTCATTCATTAATGGCCTGTGCGTCCTCGTATACGGAGAAAAATGTTGACATCCGAATTACTATATTATATAGTCAACTTTTCCGAAGAAGTGCACGTTTTACGTTTTTTTTTTAATTTTTTTTTCTTTGGTGGCAATTACTTATAAGTGTTATGCCAGTGTAAAGTAAAATACGATAACATCAAAACTTTTAAAATATAACTAGTCAGTTTATCACGTTACGTCTTGATATAATGATGACTATTCTACCAAAACCTTCTATGGACTTTTTTTGTCAACTTATAAAGTCACGATACACATATTTATATCATATCACTTCACTTATACGCCTTAATCGAACTGTATTGTATAATACGCCACCACAACTAAACTATGGCAAAAGAAACATCAAAACAGTATTTATGTATAATTTAATTATTTAATTATTTTTATGGGATAGGAAGGCAAACTAGCAGGTTTGTCACCTGATGGCATACAATCAACACCGCCCATAAACATCCGCATAGACATTGCGGAAGCGTTGCCTTGTGTCTTCAATTACACGTGCCCGTTTCCTCTTTCAGGCCCAGCAACGATTCCAGGAGGCCGCTCGCGCCTTCATGCAGACTACCCTGTCCCTCGCTAAGCAGCTGCGTCCCTTGGCCCAGTGGGGCTACTATGGATTCCCGTACTGCTTCAACGTGGCTGCCAGTAACCAAGGGGAGAGCTGCTCGCGGCAGGTTGTACGCGAGAACAATGAGTGAGTTAGTTCACGATAGCTTTTGCTAATGTTAAAACATTAATTTAAGTTAAAATCTGTGCTCATCGGCTCATCGGGGAGTGCTTGTTCTGACTCTGACGTGCGGTAGTGAAAGTTGGGTTTGGTGGAAGAGTGATGAATTTGATTTGAGAAGTTAGATGCAGCTTTGTTTAACGTACATATAGTCACGCCTGTCTCCCTAGTAGGGGTAGGCAGAGACCACAGATCTCCATCCGCTACGATCCCGACACACCTTCCTTGCTTCCTTCACATTCGTCCACCGTTCCTCTCACATTCATCGTAGCGAAACTCTCCGTTCATCGCTTCTCGCTCTCGTGGAAATCAGGATGTGACGGGTGGCGAACCACATCGCAAAGCTTTGTTTTAAAACGAGTTTTCTTTCATTGTAGCATAGGCAACGATTATCTTCTTTGGATTTATTTTTATTTATTTATTTATTAATTTATTAGGCACAAAAACAAGTTACAGTCTTAAAGAATATTATATAATATAAACTTAACAATGCCCGGATTATAACTCATTAAATTTGAGCACAGCATGGCTACATTTTGACATATGACAATGCAATACTATAAAGTTTAACAGCTATAATTAAGATTATTAATGGAGTCAGGCGTTACTTTGCGGAAATCCATCACTATATGGACAGTCAAAAGTTTTACTTAGCTAAGATCCGCGACAAGAAGACAAGAACTTGTCGCGGATCTTAGCTAAGTAAAACTTTTGACTGTCCATATAGCTATAATTAAATATAAAAAGAAGGATAATTTTGTAGGGAGCATTGTTTATTATGCTTTTAACGTCTTTGCCTTATTACAAATACTATTTGATTTGATTAATTTAAAAATATTTCACATTCACAAAAAATAAATCACGGAAAGAATTGAATGATAAAAAATTCGTTCGGCCAATATCGTCGCAGATTGTATGCCATTTGCAATTTTATGAATAATATTGGGCCATTATCTATGTCGTTTAAATACCTCTAGCCTGATTATTGTGTGCTTTACCCATGTAATTTACAACATGTAAATTACATGGGTAAAACACTCATACTAGGAATTCACCTGCAAATATTTCCCCGACTTAGAAATCTAATCTATGATCGTTCTCTTCAAAAATTTAACTTGTCACTACATCATTAGAGTTACTTCGATATTCTAACATTTAACACTCATTTGTGATAGAGCCACGCCGCAGACGAATACTTTGTCAAATACGGCATATTATTTGTCTGTAGCATGAATGGCCCGGCTCGCCCGGGGAAGTACCACACTCCCGCAGAAAACCGGCGTCTGAGTGTTCGCTAGCGAGCTTCGCTACCGCGCGTCGTACGGTGAGCGGCCTTAGTTCAGGAGACCCAACACCCTCCCCCTCCCACTCTCATAATGCCACTTTCCTTAAAGGTCGGCAACGCTTCGGAACTGTCTTTGGCGCTGCGGATATCTGTGGGCGGCGTTGATTGCTTTCCATCATGTGACACGCCTGCTCGTTTCCCTTCCTAATCCATAAAAAACATTACAATTTATCTTATCATCTTTTTCATGGTACCCAGATTCTCAAATAAAACAATGCGTTTCCATTTTCAGGGTGTTTTGGCTGTGGTCTGAAAGTACAGCGCTGTACCCCTCTGTGTACAGTTCCAAGAGTCTCTCGTCCAGACAGCTGGTTTCTCTCATCCGAGGTAGAGTCAAGGAAGCGGGACGGGTTCGAAGGAGGGACACCCAGATACTTCCATACTTCTGGTTCCGATATAGAGACGGTGGCTTTATGACTGAGGTTAGTATTTAATCACATTTAATGAAAAAGCCTTTTATTTCTTACATTAAAAATATTTTTCACGGGTAAATAAAATATTTTTATAGTCGATTTTTAGCAAGAAACCCTCATTTTTTTTATTAAGACCTATTACAGATATTTGAGGTATATTTCCTTATAGGTCCCTGTTTGTACAGTTTGACTGTGGAATCCACGGTATCATTATTTAACTTAAATTAAACTATACAGTATTAATGAAGTGCTGAGGACGATCAATTGGCTCAGCGACGGGGCCCTTCGCCTGCGGAGCGCAATGGTCGCGGGTTTGATCCCCGCATCGGAATAAATATATGTATGGATTTTTGAATTTAACTTTGACCTCGAATAACTTTTGACTGAGTTGAATCGAAAAATGATATCAGAACTTTTTTATAAAGCGTTCAGTTCTCTACAAAAATATTTGATAGAAATTGCAGAGCAATTTATGGTTCATTAGTTAGCAAACTCAGAAGAGAAAAAAATATTTTTCCTGTGTTATTCTTATGGGAAATCGAAAACTGCGATGCAGACAACCTTAATATTAATAATAAGGGCTTATATTTTCAGAGGCATATTTTTTGAAACGAATATATATATATATATATATATATATATATATATATATATATATATATATATATATATATATATATATATATATATATATATATATATATATATATATATATATATATATATGCATGATTTTCATTTTATATTATATTTTATTTTCTTTCCACAGATGGATCTTGATACTGTACTCAAAACATTGTACAAATCAAGCGCATCCGGCTTCATCATATGGGGAAGTTCCAATGACGTCAATACAGTAGACAAATGTAACAAACTTCAGAAATATCTTGAAACTGTCATGGGTCCAGCCATCGCTAGATATACTAAGAACAGCCAAAGAGAAGAAATCGAAACAACGACTGATGAACACGCGCACGAAACAAACATTAACGAACCAACAGATCAGTTGAATAAAAACGGTTTTAGTTCAACAACTTCAATACCTATATCCTCTCAACCGTCAAGAAGGTATTCAAATAATAGCGATTCATTCGTTAGCTCAACTGAACCAAACGATCAACTCGATCCAGAATTTCATTGGGTGCCACCTGAGAATTATGCTCACGATATAATAATTTATGTTGAAGAAGAGTTTAAGAAAAAATCGAAGTACAATTCGAGTAATAATGAAATTGTGACGGAGAAAAATGCTAAAAATATAAGCAGCAATATTTTAATAGATATGATTATGAACGGCTTCAGTACTATAAATAAAGAAATCGAAATGGAATCTGAGTCTGAAGGCGATTTTACCAAATATCCTGATATAATTGAAAAGGACGTCAATTTGAAATCCACAGAATCATATCCATCAAAGGTCAGTGTAGAGTTAACTACAACTAAAAACATTAATGAGTTTTATATAGAAAATAGTAGTTCATTTAAGAAATTAAGTACGAAAAATCCTTTATTAGAAACAACAGAAATACAAGAAATACTAACCTCAGAGGATAGTTTATTAAGTACCTTTAACAGTAGTAATGATGTATCAAAAGAAACCAAATATACAACAGTTATACATGACTTTTACGATAATGTTAACATATTTCCCATCAAAAATTACCATTTAGTAAAAAAAGAAAACACAGAAAAAAAATATGATCAACTTCTAGATCATAATGGTACGAATACCCTAGAAACTACACAGTCTAATATTCAAGAACTAATGACCACTATAAAGGTCTACGAGACCGCAGATATTTTAACCACAGAAGATGCTGTTTTAGAGTTAAGCGATGTAACTACGGTAAGAGAGGATTTTGATAAATCTTATTCTAATGATGAAATTGCTGAAAAGGATATTTTAACTACTTATATTTATGATTTTACAACTGACTTAGCTCAAAGCTATAACAATGATAAAGAAATAAATAGTTTTGTAAGCTCATCTGAAGAGACATTTACAGAAACATCTACACTACTTAAAGTCACAAGCGATACAGAAGAAACCACTGAAGATTATACGTCTTTTACAGATGATTCTGTTACACAAACAGATTTATTGAATTTAACAACAGAAATGACCCTAATTGAGGAAACTAATACCCCAACATATAAAATGACAGAGGACGATATAATTTTAGAAGAAAACTCATCTTTATCAAAAAACCTAGACAGTTTCAGAACAGAAGAAGATTTTGTATCTTTAGTAGATGAATCTGTTACTACTACGGAATTGTACAATGATATCACGGAAGTAATTGAAATTGAAGATATGAATGTAGATGAAATTATCGCTAATAGTACAAATATAGAAGAAGATATGTCAACATCTTTCAGTATTACCTCCACAAGTATACCAGATAAGGTTGTTGTATATGTATTATAGTGAAATGTCTGCCTTGTATTATAATTTAATTTTAATAACCAGTCACATAAACAGCTTTAGTTTTTATTTAACTAATTTAGTCTCTTATATTTTATAACAACGAATGAAAAATATCCTCAATGTCAATCAGAATCTTTTTTTTTTTTGTAAATTAAACATAAAAATCAAAGATTTAAACCTTTAGATATGCATTTCGCATGATAAGTTTGGCCTGATTTAGAATCAATGATGAGTGCACGAAAGAGAAAGTAATATTTGTAATTACTGCATGACAAAAAGAGATGACACTATTTCTTCAGATTCGTATTTGTTAGTACACATTAAAAAAAAATGCCATTTATCTTATAATTTAAATCTTTGTGTTGGTACTAATCAAAAAACATTGTTTTCATACTTTTGGAAAATTTGATATGTTTTAGTATTGTTTTTTACTGTTATATATTTTAATATAATAGTTTTGATTTTTATTTTTTACCAAAAGAAGTTTAGTTATTTTTTTAAATCTAATTAAGTTATTGTTTGTAATTATAAATTGATTGTACTTAATTCTTTATATTTATAAATTAGCTTAAATTTAAGTTTTGATACACTTACATGATAATTAATGTATTTCAAGTTTGCACCGCTTTAATAGAACTTTTTATATGTTATTATGAATGTGGCTTTCTAAACTAAGTTAAAAAAATAAAAAAATATTTTTTGATTTAGATGAGAGCTAAATAGCATTTTTTAAATCCTTATATACATATAATTTCATTATATACTTCACATGGGCATTAGAAAAATGTGAAAAAGTAATAAATATAATCTCACAAATATAAATACAACACTGATATAACAGTAAAATGCGCGTAACGGTGTTGCTTTTTCATGGTCAGGTTATATCCGCCATTTTTTGTATAATACACGACTTGTTTACATATTTGTCTATAGACTAATGCTTAAATGAACAGTATAATACACAAAGCACAAATGTTTTCTACGAAATAGATTACAAAAATAACGCATGCATACAAGACGTATTTTTTCTTTTTTTTTATAAAAAAAATACGTTTTGTATTTTTTCTCTTTTTTTTTAATTATATTCAAGTGCTTGATCAGTACAGATACGCCAAAATACAACACTTGTATTCATGAAATCCTGTCATGCATGTGTACCACAGACTTTGTAACGATATACGTTTAAAGGTTGTTTTTTTTTCAATTCCCTTAGAATGTCTTGAATTTCAATACTAACTATGTCCAGTCTTAAATTCTTTCAATGATTTTAAATAATTCATCAGAATTTATTGTAGATAATCCAATAATACATGCTTTTATTTTAGTTAGATGAAGTTATCACATAGAATTGATTTCGAACACTGACATTTATTCTGTTTTATTTCTAATAATTCTGTGTATTCACAACATAGTATTAACTGCTTCTTGATTAATTATTTCTTGATAATCTTGCTCTTATTCTTTTAATGTATATTATATAGTAACATATATAATATATATAGTAACATATATTAACATTTGTCTGTGTAGGTGAGAGCCACAGCCAACTTCGCTATCGGATTCAAGTACAACATGCGTCTTTATGTGTATGTACTCTGTATTGCGTTGTCTGTTTATCGTTAATGTTTGTTAAGAGTTTAACTAAATTGAGTAATATATGTATGTGTACAAGCCAACTTGAGAATCGATCCGTCACGTTGTGTTCAAATAAAAAAAATATTGTACAAAATATGATTTTATTGGACAAAATCGGGTAAAACTCATCTTGATATTACGTAATGTATTTTTAAATGTTTTAATCGTGATTCTTTTGGTAACCGAATAAATAAATAAAAACTCATTGGAAAACAAATAATTACTATGTTTAATGCGTACGCATTATTTCAGATGTTTTTCAAGTTGGCCTACATTATTAATTTAATTGCTTTATCTGTGATATATGAAATATATTATAAATGTAAATATAGTGTACATATATATATAATATTTAATAATTAATGTAATACAAATAAAATTGGTGTTCATAAGTTATTTGACGTTTTTTTTATTTGATATGTTACTATTGTATTTCTACTGGCATAATTATGCACTCTTTGGTAAAGCGGCTATATTTTAAAAATGAAAACCGAATATAAGCAACTTATTGCCTGAAGAGGACTACACTGATACCTTATTTACAAATGTACATAGATACAGTATTATATATAGTGTTGTTTTTTAATTTATATAACTAGACTAAAGTCTATTTTGTTATTAGCTGTACCACCTCCCAAACAATTTTATCTGTTTCGCCCGCATTTTTACTGGGAGGGAAAGCCCAATTGCAATCAATCCACCTGTTGTGCTCATTTTGTGCAAAAAAGGTTATATTATATAAAAAATAGGTACATTAATCACTGAAGACATTGTCAAGACGTGTTACTTGAACGGTGGCTCACGATCAATTGATCATCGCCGTGCATTTGCTTGCCTCTTGCACTCGAGACAAGGATAGGAATATATTTGTGTTGCATACTTCAGCTAACGTTTATGATAAACTAGCGTTTCCCCGCGGCTTCACTCGCGCGGTATTTGGTCTGGCACATTAAGTTTCGTGACAGATCATTTTAAATAAATATAATTTCTTTTACTTAATTTATGGTTTACAATTTTGGTCATAGTGGCTTCCACATAAAAGGTAGATATATGCTGTCGCGGACTTTTATTTAGAACTATTCAAGACAAACAATCCTACGGTACATCATCTTTGTGTAACTCTCAGAGGCTAGATTTTTCCCGACTTAATTGACATGTATCGTTATATTACGACCAAAATTACATAAAATCATTACAAATTGTTATAGCCTATATGTTATTCCGATGTATAAACTATATTACTGTAAAGTTTCATCCAAATCCGTTCAGTAGTTTTTTCGTGAAAGAGTAATAAACACAGATCCATATCCACAAACTTTCGCATTTTTAATATTAGTAGGATAGTATTAAAACATTAATTTTTTTGCCTATCTACCTAGTATCAGTGTATCATTTTTCGACAAGTTAGAGCGCCGAAACAAATGTGTGTGACATGCGAATTGAAGAAGTTTGGGAACCCCTATGTCATCACGTGAAAAAAAAACAGCGCAAAAACATTGTTGGAATATA
>JASFAT010001935.1:0-69672 GCA_031353405.1 Baronia brevicornis
AGAATAATATCATATTTTACCAAAACACTTTTTCAAGTCACTAAAATATGCCAGAAAAAAAGAAGCTAGCAATGAAGTGGGTGAAAATTAAGTCTCATCAAAGGACGGACCGCTCGCTCCAAATTTTTCGCCTATAAAGTTTTATTAGAATTTAGCAGCTCTTTTAGCGTTGTTTTACACAAAATATTCTTTACCATAATTTTTTTATAATTCCATACCAGGAACGGAGATCGTAAATTTGTTTGTATTATTTAAATAGACGTTAATGGACCTTTTTTTTTGGATATAGATATTGGAGATAGGATATCTTCAAAATAGGAACGATTAGCTTAAAGTTACATCGAAGAATCGCATATAGATTTCTGCGATTCATACTTATACAAATAGTGAAAGAGTTGCTGGCCTTTTAAAAGTGAATGAGATTGTTCTTTGAAGGTTCCTATGTCGTATCGGTTCGGAAATACATTTAAAAGCTGGTTCCATAGAGTGGTGGTGCGTGGAATGAAGTTTTGGGGAAAGATACCCTGTACTGGACAGCCAGTGTTCGTTGCTAACGTTTTCCTGTCCAATTATATAATTTATATTCTCCGTTCAATATCTTTCTTTGTCTCTTTGTGTGAAGGTTCAAGTTTCACTAGCATATCACATGAAATGTTGAACAAGAAAGTTTTCTGAAAACACGCATAAAATATTTAATATTATCCAAATAATATATCACACTATAATCCCATGGTACGCATTATATTTGTCGCCTAAACAATAATTAATTAATGAACCAAAGTACAAAAATATTTGATATTTTCGATGTTAAAATATACCAATTATACCAATAAAAGCAATTAAAGCTCCGGGATATCTTTGACATCCGGTAGATCACACGTGAGATTATTAGTATCCGTTTTTTATTTTATTTATTTAATTTTATTATATTTACTTAACACATTTTTATAAAACTATTACAACCTCATTTTTAAAAAGTCAAATTCCTGTCCAAGCAAGCAACTACAACTTTTCAAAAATAAATTGTCAAGACGGACGTCTTGTCGGAGGTCAATGCGTAACAAGAATAGTTAATATAAAGCAGCTGCGCGCGGGAAAGAGACAGGACGATATCTAGAAAAAGACTACACGTTGCTGAAACATTTTCGAAAGTTTGGAGTGCTAGAACTTTCGATTGTTTTACCTATATAAAGGGTCACCCCTTTATATAGGTAAAACAATCGGTGCGTCGAAGAAGTTTTAATACGGAAGAAAATAGTAGAAGAGAAGAAGTGGAAGTAAAGTTACGTGAAGTGAACTAATGGCCGATTTCAGTTTTCCGATCCCCGAACCCCAGCTCGTAAGAATACATATGAAAAAGTAAGTCATATTGGTATTACAATGTAACCATGCTGTACGCAAATATGAGAGTTATAGTCCAGGCGTTATTATGTTTATATTATGTAATTTGATTTTATGTCGAATATTTTTTTTCACATATTCACGCTTATCCTCCGCAGGGGTTGGCAGAGACCACAAAGCTCCATTCGCTACCATTCATCGCAGCGAAACGGCTCTCCATTGGCCGCTCTTGAGGTGGCGAACCACGTCGCCATCATTTTCAAAAAATTAAGGCACCATAGTACCCGGGGAAGCCCGATCACGGGACGCTCCGCATGCTTGCGACTAAGCTCGCCCTTAGTCACGCATCCATTGGCACGGCAGACCGTGGATTGGCTGAGATGAAGGGAAAGGATAGAGAAGAAAGGAAAGGGCAGGAAAAGAAATGCAGATTGGGGGGTTACCAGACTCGGAATAAACATTTATAAATCCATATAAATATTTATTCCATGCGGGGATCGAACCCGCGACCATTGACTCCGCGGGCGGAGGGCCCCGCCACTGAGTCAGTTTGATTTTATGTCGAATAAACAAGTGTAAAAGAACACACCACTATCTTGTTTCATTAAGATTATTAATGGAGTCAGGCGTTACTTTGCGGAAATCCATCACTATATGGACAGTCAAAAGTTTTACTTAGCTAAGATCCGCGACAAGCAAAACAATAACAGAAAATTAATAATGTGTGTTTTTCCGTTGGGTTAAGTGGATTTATTTGGAACTTTTCGGTTGTCTTCCGTAGAGTCTACTATCACCTCGACCAGCATGCCTCGTGTATAGGCGCCGAAACACGTTGTCGTTTATCAAGATGGAAAAGTGATAATGTGTGTTTGATGTTGTGTATACGTGGTATGGTCGGGTGGAGTAAACTCTGATGGCCGAACTTTTCGGTTATCTTTTGGTTTAAGTTCCAAATAAATCCACTTAACCCAACGGAAAAACACACATTATTAATTTTCTGTTATTGTTTTGCTTGTCGCGGATCTTAGCTAAGTAAAACTTTTGACTGTCCATATCGTTTCATTAAACTAAATAATAATTTGTAAATATACAGCTGGCCACTTTTTACCGTTAATTAAAAAGGAAGCACAATACAAAATTATAAATGAGTAATGAGAAAAGGTAAGTTTGTGAATCGCGACTTAGCTCGCCTGGAGGCGCGCCTTTGTTAGTTGAATAAGTTGATATTACTCCCTCAATTAGCAGACTTAAAAGTAATGAAACAGTCGAGTATCTCCCGGGTACAATTACGTCCGGAAAGTCCTGGTTTTGTTAGTCTTGGATTACATGGGTACGATGTATTAGTTATAAAAATAACAAGTAGCGAAAACTTAATAGAGTAGAAAATGCTTAGGACCGAATTAAAAATATAAAGATATGTTAATATAAAAAGTTTTGGTAGAATGGTCATCATTTTATCAACACGTAACGTGACAAGCGTGACTAGTACGTTTCAAGATGCTTGATATCATTGTATTTCATTTTTTTATGGAATAGAAGGGCAAACGAGCAAGCGTGCCGTCTGATTGAAAGCAATCAACTCCGCCCATAGACAACCTCGACACCACAGGAGTCACGGAAGCGTTGCCGGCCTTTTAGGTGTGTGTAGGCATGTTTTTTGAAGGTGCCAATGTCGTATCGGTTCGGAAAGACCGCCGAAGGTAGCTGGTTCCATAGAGGGTGGTGCGTGGAAAGAAGTTTTACTTGACACTGGCATAATAGTTTAAACTTATTGCTATCATAGAAAAGAATAACACATAGATATATAATGTATGTATATGTACGAGTAAATGAGAAAGAAAACAAACGAGACACGAAACAAAAAATTAATAAAACATAAAAAAGCTGTTGTTGGTATTTTCCCCCATTTTCGTCTCATCTCATAGAATGGCTAGTATTCTTGGTTAACTTTTTTAACCGTGTAACTTTCAAGTCACATGTATGTAACGATATATTACCAAATATTTTTTACGGCATGGCACTTACGTCTTTATTCTATAATGTATCTGAGATAACTAATACCAATATTGATGACGATTGACATTTTATTTCTTATTTAATGACCTTACTTCTTACATCCTGCTGCGTTATAACCCCTTGGGTACCTTGGCCTCCTCAACTCTCTTCCCCTTCGCTTTATCTCTGGCCTTCCTTCTCCAAAACGTTTTCCTACCAAGCCTCTTTAATTTCTCCTCAATATAATCTATCTACCGATTCTTGGGTCTTTCTTTAGGTCTTTTCTGTCGCGGGATCCACTCGGTGATAGATTTCACAGTTCTGGTGTCTTTTATGACTTGTAAAACCCGACGATCGTCTCTTTCAAAACCAGTGCGTCCAGTTCATGATTAACTCTTGAACGATATGTGCTGATGACTTCTCGCTATGGTTCCAAGATTTTTCGAACGATTTCTCTCTCGGTAACTGCAAGCTTTACTTCGTCTTTTTGTGTCATCGTCCAGGTTCCATACGCAAGCTCACAACCATCTGTATGATCAATCTGTAGATGACAATGCTACCAACCTGATATTTTTTTATCAGTTTGGTAGCACTGTATCTGGTAGGCCCATAGAGGATAAATATAGCTTAATATTAAAATTACACTTCATTAATTCAACAAGATCAATAAGAAACAGAATTCTTGACCGCAAAAATAATGAAGTAGTCTGCTATCCTCTGTGACCCTAAACGAAAGTTCGTTAATAAAGATTCGGATTCTGGGAAAGCAACACCGAAATAAACGCATGTATATAATAATACGTGTAATAGGTGATTCAAGATATTCAAACCCATAATGATGTGACCTTTTTAGATAACTATATATTGTAAGGATTACTTGTGAAATGTAATCGATTTTTCTTTTCAAATATTTTTTTAACGATTATTTTTATGAAATAGAAAGGCTAATGCACAAGCGTGTCGCCTAAAAAGATACATACATACATTTTGTTATGTCTGTTTCCCGTGGGGGTAGGAAGAGACCACAGATCTCCATTTGCTACGATACTACTACTATTGAGTACTATTGACCTGGTCTTTTTTAAAAACTTCGGCAATTTGTTTACAGTATGTTTTGCGACCCTTTCATCTGCATCCGCAACGTAAATTTCTTTTGCCAATCGTCTTTCGTCCATTCTCTCTTCTCTACCAACCTCATTAGAGATATATATCTATATATCTCAAATATGGTTCTATGTATTATTATTTATTATCCTTATTTATTATAGATGGACTTTCTTAGATAACAATATATAATTTTCGTGTATAACTATAGTTGTAATAGTATATAACTATTTTATAAGTGCATCCTGTAACACACGAATAAAATCACAATCAGCTATTACTGTCAATTATTCTGTTTATTATTTTAGTAGGAAAACAAAACAGAGCTCTTCTTGTCAATGGTTACTTTGAATATAATAATAGAATAAACCGATACACATTATCTCTGCAAAAAGGAAAAATATGACTAAAATTCAATTTAAAAAAATTTATTTTGACCTGTACCTACCAAAAATGACATAACATTAATAGAGTCGTAATAGCATTTTGCGGGTTTCTTCTGCGGGTAAATGCAGTGACGAAAAATCGATTAATTGTCTATGATTTTTTATTTACTCTATATCTGTCGTTTTTCATTAATAAAGTTTAATTTTATTAATCACATACAGTATTTATTCTGACAATGACCTAATGCAGTTCTAAAAGCTGCCGCTTTCGAAACCAATGGCCGCTTGTTCGATATCAGGATACATTTGCCATTTCTAGAAGAATCAACATTAACCCAACACTTTTATCCAAGACACATTGGTGAGATATCTAAACTAGAAATAAATGTAAACCATAGATATATTTTGCATCCATTTCATCCTTATAACGCGATGATAAAAGAAAGAGAGGCAGACAGGTTTAGAGATTGACAGATAACGTCAAGGTTAGGAGGGATAATCTCGTTTAGAAAGGCATATGATGGAGAAGAATGAAAACAGCTGGAAGAAGTGTATATGTCACAGGGCACGCTGAACACTAAACCGTAAAGTCCAGTGTGTTAATATAAGTTACAATATCTGTATGTAAAACAAATAATATCAGAAATAACTTCACCACTGTGCCAACTGGATTGTCAAATAAAATTTATTAAAGCAGAAAAGAAATTGTTATCCGCATTGTTGATTTCCATCAAAATGAATAAGAAATGCTTTAAGATTTATTTATGAATACAGAATAAAAAGAAGCCTTATGAGTTTTTTAACTTCTTATTAAAAATGTAATTTATTTACGCTGTGCGAAAGATTAGGTGAAAAGAGCAGACGATTTATGAAAAATGTTTTCGCGGCATTATGTCAGGAGAGAAGAAGCTACTAGTTGGAACCTCATAGCTTAAGAAGCTTACAGCTTAATAGGAGCTTAAAAAATTAATAGCAGCTTATTAGCTTTATATAAGAGATGACATTATTAGTCAGAACCTAAGAGATTAAAAATCTTATTAGCTTAATACAAGCGATGACGCTACTAGTCAAAACCTAAGAGCTTATTACGAGCTTAATAAGCTAAGAGCTTAATAGTACATAACGCTTTTAGTCCCTAGAAGTTTAATAAGCTAACAGCTTAATAGTACATGACGCTATTAGTCCCTAGAAGTTTAATAAGCTAAGAGCTTAATAGTACATGACGCTATTAGTCCCTAGGAGTTCAATAAGTTAATAGCTTAATAGGAGTTTAATAGATTAGTAGGAGAAATGATGCTTTTAGTCAGAACGTGAGAACTTCGACCTGTCACTGCATTATGTAAGAACTATATGAGCGTGTCTACACGGCGTTACTATCGCGGTGATGTAATAAGTGACGTTAGCGAGACAAACGTCAACGACTCGAAAATTTGGCATCTGCAACTATTTTGTAATGGATGCTTTACCAATGGAATCTTTTACATATGTAACTAACTGTTGTATCCAACTTTGCTTGGGTTACATACAAATACGCAAAACCTATCTTTTATATATATATATATATATATATATATGTACATTTGTTTGTCTGTTGGTGCAGGCTATATGGGCTATTAAAAAGGGAGCGTGAAATAGCTCGCGTACAGTACGAATGACATTATGCGGTAAAGTGAATAAACTCAAAGCATTAGAGACTCAAAGAGAACAGCGGTCCTTTGAAAAAAAAATGTTTTCACTCAATTTTCATCTCTCCGAATGTAAGCAAAACATAATCTCAGCGCTTCTCCCCTAAAAATGAGTAAACAGATTATTCATTTTTAATTTAACGGCACGACGCTTGTTTGGAATTTTATTTCTTGTTCCTGTTATCAAAACAATATTGTGTTTTAATTTTTAAATAAGAACCGTCAATAAATTTTGTATTTACATTGCGACCGACTGGCTCAGTGGCGGGGCTCTCCGCCCGTGGAGTCATTGGTCGCGGGTTCGATCCCCGCATCGGAATAAATATATTTATGGATTTAATATTTATTCCGAGTCTGGTAAACCCCCCAATCCACATTTCCTTTCTTCTCTATCCTTTCCCTTCCTCCCCGCCAATCCACCGTCTGCCGTGCCAATGGATGCGTGGCTAAGGGCGAGCTTAGTCGCTAGCGTGCCGACCGTCTCGGGATCGAGCTCCCCCGGGTACTATGATGCCTTATCTTAGCATGCGGGGCTCTGCTGGGGCTGACCTCCATCTTCCCTAGCTCTCGTTGGATTCACTAAGACGAATTTTGATACACCTAATTTTTTGAAAATGACGGCGACAGGGTTCGCCACCCGTCACGTCATGATTCTCACGAGGGCGAAAAGCGACTAATGGAAAACCGTTTCGCTGCGATGAATGGTAGCGGATGGAGCTCTGTGGTCTCTGCCTACCTCCACTGAAGTCAGGCGTGACTATATGTATGACGATAAAACTAAATGTTTTTACTTGTTCAATTGCTTGCCTCGGAAAAATACAAACATATTGTTTACCTAACTAAAGAGTGCGTGATAGAGCCGAAAGGAACAACGTTACGTGGCAAATCAAAAATAATGAGGAGGCTTGAAGTAAGCTTTTGTTTACATGTGTTTTGGGGAACTTTATAATGTCACACCTCAAGGAAATCTTATATGGTTCAAAACAATAGAACAATAAATTATAATAGTATTACTTTATTTGCAAGCCAAAATAGGGCTCACGATTCGAGGTCCTAAGTTCATATTCTCTATTATCCTATTGATGTCAATTAGTTTTTAGCACGAGTATTATTAGCTTAGTTGGAATAATTACAAAGAATATTATATATGTTAGAAAAAGTTCTAATCTTCTTTATAATACTAAGGACTTTTTTGCTTTTAAAGATCGATCGAATGTATGTAATAGAAAAACCAAATATAATTTTAATGACAGTGTAATAGTTTAGTTGTGTATTTAAATCTCTATGTATGAGTATGTAATAATTAATGAAAAGAAATATACTAAAACATTGAGAACTGTACTTCCCCGTTTAAACCGGTCTATTCTAACACGGCTCTACCATTATTACAATAATATTTAGTATCGCAATTAAAAAAATATTTTTAACATAGTAATTCCTACTAGCGCTTCGTTATGATGTTCCTCTGAACGGCGAGAAACGAGAAAAGAATTTACGCAGCATCTACTTTTTATCTTTCTTTTCTTTCATTCATTTATAATTCAGAACTTAATAAATGAATATTGTTTTGATAAGTATTTTCTATGTAAATAATAATTAACATAAATTTTCATTTGTTAATGTAACCCTCTCACGACTGTACGCGAAAGTTCCTTCTAATTAATTCATACGAATATATCCACCTCTTTACTGTGCAAAGGCCGGCTGTGGAAAGAGTTAACCAAAAATAATATTGATGCTCGTGTAAATGTCAGGAGCATGAACTAAGTTTGGACTAAAGTTAAGTCTAGGTAGTGTTTTTATTTTAATTAGTTTTCAAAGCTCATCTGAAATTAACTGGGTGGGATAATATAATATACATACATATAGTCACGCCTGTCTCCCTGTAGGGTTAGGCAGAGACCACAGATCTCCATCCGCTACGATCCCAACACACCTTTCTTGCTTTCTTCATACTCATCCATCTTTTCATCCAGCCTTCCTCTCACATTCATCGTAGCGAAACGGCTCTCCGTTCGTCGCTTCTCGCCCTCGTGGGAATCAAAACGTGACGGGCGGTGAACCAAATCGCCGGCATTTTTTAACGAATTAGGTACGAATAATATAAAATAAATTTTATGCAGCTAATTTCTTGAATTAATATAGCACCAACATAGACCCTTGGAGTTAGAGATCTGAAGTGGCAAAGAGCTGGTCGTTTATCAAAGCCAAGTCAGGTTAAACGTTTATAGGAAGAACACAACATATACAAAAAATATTTTTTTATTTTTTTATATTTTCACGCCTATCCCCCGCAGGGGTTGGCAGAGACCACAGAGCTCCATCCGCTGCCATTCCATCGCAGCGAAACGGCTCGTCATTGGTCGCTTTTCGCCCTCGTGAGAATCAGGACGTGACGGGTGGCGAACCACGTCGCCGTCATTTTTTCGACAAATTAGGTATATTAAATTCGTCTTAGTGAATCCCACGAGCCGCAAGGGAGGATGGAGGTCAGCCCCAGCAGAACCCTGCATGCTGAGGTAAGGCACCATAGTCCCCGGGGGAGCCCGACCCCGGGACGATCGGCACGCTTTCGACTAGGCTCGCCCCTAGCCACGCATCCATTGGCACGGCAGACCAATTGGATTGGCGGAGAGGAAGGGAAAGGATAAAGAAGAAAGAAAGGGGCAGGAAAGGAAATGCGGATTGGAGGGGTTACCAGACGCGGAATAAACATTTATAAATCCATATAAATATTTATTCCAATGCGGGAATCGAACCCGCGACCATTGACTCCGCGGGCGGAGGGCCCCGCCACTGAGCCAATCGGTCGGACAAAAAATATTTAAGAAAATATACTATTCAATTGCGGTAATTTAAATAATGTAGGTTAAAATTGACGTTTGAAGGGAGAAGTAAAAGAGGAAGACCAGGAAAAAAGTTAACAGAGCGACTATGAGAAAGGGCACTGGGAGAAAGACTTGGAGCTAACTTCGGGTCGAAGAAAATGAAAATTGCTACATTGATCACTGCTGGATACTTAAAATAATAATGGATGGGGACTTTAATAATCACTATAAGACACCCTATAGCACTTAATTATATAATATTTATAAACAAAGGGTGTTCTTATCGCTAATAGCGATTTCTTACACATAACTATTGGATGGATGATACACTATTGACACCACCTTTCTTTATTTTCTTCTCCCATCCATTACTCCCTCCTTCTCTCACTAAATCTTTATTCCACTCTCATTACTTCTTCCTTCTTCTTCTCCTAGATCTTTATTCCCCTCCCTTTATCGTTATCCTCAGGTGCAGTGAAAATATTCAACGAATGCCTACTGGATCTTTTTCACGTACTGCCGATTGGACTTCAAATCCTGCGCCGCAAGTGGACTTGGATAGGC
Organism: Baronia brevicornis; assembly: GCA_031353405.1. Lineage (NCBI taxonomy): Eukaryota > Metazoa > Arthropoda > Insecta > Lepidoptera > Papilionidae > Baronia > Baronia brevicornis. The sequence continues at coordinate 9,904 of JASFAT010001935.1, forward strand.
CATACTCTTCTTAGATAAGAACCAACCCAAACACACCTGGAAGCTCTCCGTAGCGGCCGAGATGAAATCCATCGGGTTGACGTGGCCTGAAGTGAAGCGCGCCGCTCAAGGCCGATCGCAATAGAGAAGCACTGTGGACGCCCTCTGCCCCACCTCGGGGACATAGGACCATAAATGAAAAAAAATGAAGGTGCAGTGCCTTTGCTTTTACAAAAGTCCATAGCAGTAGTTCCTTTCCCATCAGGTGAGCCAGTATATTACTTGCTTATCTATTCCATTAAAAAAATTGACAGATCTTGTTTTGTCTTTCACACGTCGGTAAATAAAATACATATATAATAAACTAACCTCCCCTCCTGCTAGATGGAGCGACGATCTGTGCAAGGCAGCTGGCAGAGACTGGATGCGTGTAGCCGAAGATCGGGCTAGGTGGCGCGCCTTGGGTGAGGCCTACGTCCAGCAGTGGACTGCCGCGGGCTGATATTTTGATATTGATTGACATTGATTATAAACTAAATTATTGTACTAAATACTTTCCTAAATAATCGTTTGATGGAGAAATGTAATTCCTTTTACCGATATAACGTCAAATAGGATTAAGATATCGATCGACGCCATGGATTTAGGGCGGCTTACCTGCTCAAGATGGATGAAATAGCGGAACATGTGCCCCCGATATTCCCCAAGACGATTACTTCAACAGTATCAAATGGATTTTCATGTCCATTATCGATATATTGTAGGCAGCTAATAATTTGAAATATTCGCAAAGGTTTTATTCGATTATATACTGAATTACTGAGCTAGTAGAACACCTACAAATTTACATTTCAAATATTATAAAGAGTCCCTCCCTCCAATTACGTTACTTGGCATCCCTCTCTCTCTCTCTCTCTCTCTCTGAGTCCTAAGTCCCCCTGTTGGGGCATAGGGCAGACACGACGTTTCTCCATCTCGACATGTCGGAGGCCGTACGCTTCACTTCGCTCCAAGATAGGCCCATCTTCTGCACTTCGGCCGTCACGATTTCGGATTCCATTCGAGGGGTTTGTTTGGGGATATGACTAGCGGGGCGCGGGCGCCATCGATAACTCTTCTCTCCGGAGAGAAGAGAGTTATCGACGCAAAAAACCGAAAACGTCGTAAATGACACAGATGTAAAATAAAAATGCTGCTTCGAATAATCTGAGTCTCACAACAACTCTACGGCACATCTGAGACATGCGTTGCTGGCCTTTTGCGAACACATACGTCCGCCATGAATATCCCTATGTTGTACTTACGTGGGAACACCGCAGGTGGTAAGACTTATTCAACGTCAGCTTGTTTGTACCATAAAACCATTACGGTCCTTAAACTCGAAAATTGTAAAAAAACAAAACTTGCACGTCAGCCCACGTAGTCACGTTTCCATTGTGACCTTTGATAGTCCTTTGAACGGAGCTCTTTGTACGTACCGGTAATTATTTAGTTCGATACCGTACACTGAAAGCTTTGTGAAGGAAGTGTTTATTTATTTTTTTCTGAATATATTCAACTATTTTATACATTGAGTAGTTTAGTTTCATTTACTTGTATTATAACAAACACCGACGATTATAAGACAACCGATTGGCTTAGTGGCGGGGCCCTCTATTGATTTATAAATATTTATTCCGAGTCTGGTAACCCCCCCCCCCCCCCAATCCGCATTTCCTTTCCGGCCTTTCCTTTCTTCCCTATCCTTTCCCTTCCCGTCCGCCAATCACGGTCTGCCGTGCCAATGGATGCGTGGCTAGGGGCGAGCTTAGTAATAAAAATCAGTAAGCATGCGTTTACTCATTATTCGACTTGTAGTCTAAGTCTACGACTGAACGAACGAATAGTACAGGGACTATGGTAACACGATGTAATATGCATGGAGCTGAAGTTTATCGTGTTAGGTACAGAATATAAAATGGCGAGTGGATTAGGTGAGTTTACGATGAGCGTGACGTCACCAGACAGTTCACAGAACACATGTTAAGATTTAAGCTTCATGCTGTAAATCTGTTTCAACATATACAACACATCACCAGCACTTAATTAGTTATGAGTTACATAAAAGATTTGTTTTATTTTTTTTTTTGTTGAAGGGACAGTTAGGGGAGCGAATACTCACTTTTTTTCACAGCCCACACGTCCCACTACTGAGGACGGGCCTCCCCATTTCTGAAAGAAAGGACATTAACCCACCACGCTTGTCCAATGCGGATTGGCGGGGTTATAAGACTTGGAATAAATATCTGTATCAATACATATATTTATTCCGATGCGGGGATCGAACCCGCGACCATTGTCTCCGAGAGCTCAGCTATTGAGCCAATAGGTCGTCAAAAAGCTCACTTGATGGAAAGTAATCCAGAGGCACTGTACTTTTGTCTGTCTGTTTGAATTTAAGCCTCCTTATATGCCTTGCAATTTTAATAGCTGTAGGAATCTAAGATTTATTACAGGCAATTTCATTTTCCAAATATTCCATTAAGGTGCTTTGAATGGCGAGCGATAGCAATTTAAATCTGAATGGGATCGGAAAATTTTGTTACGTTTAATCACAACTTGGATGTTCACAGCGGAAGCGAAATGAATCCATTAAAAGCTTGTCCAGAGATCGGTAATCGATTGAATGAGTTCTACCGTGACATGCAAAATTTATATCGACACAAGAAATAATACATTAATATTTTAATTGACCACAGTATAATAAATTTGACATTGAAATGTATTATATTCCACCACACTACTCCAACGCGGATTGGCGGGGATACCAGACTCGGAGCATTTTCCATACATATATTTATTCCAATGCGGGGATCGAACCCGCGACCATTGATTCTGCAGGTGGAGGGCCCCACCAGTCAGCTAATTGGTCGTCTCTACGTATCTCTACGAGTTTGCAAATTAAAATGGCAACGTTTGTGGGAGTACCTACTGTAACTGTAACTGTTGGTGTAGACGAGTGCTGGAGTGGAGACCGCGATTCGGCAAACTTAGTGTAGGACGCCCCCGACTAGAGCAAGGAGCTAGCAGAAACTGGATGCATGTAGCCGACGGCCGAGACAGATTAGCGTGTATTCTATCAACGCGTTGTTGAACAGCAATATTTGTATGAGAAATTTCTATAATGTAGAGAGAGACAAATCCCCTCGATTTGTCTCTAGGGTGACGCCCGCATGGATTAGTAGTTAAAGTACTTGATCTCGTAGATAAAAGTTCAAATCTCGGTAGAAACGAATATTGGTTAGAACCAAAAATATATTTCATTTACGTATATCTGTAATAAATCAATGAACTAACACCCGAACTCTTCTCCATTCGTATCGAAAAAATCTTGCTTTTAACAAAGGAAGATTCAAACATGAGAGTGCTTTTTGTTCTTATGTGCTTTCTAAAGAGAGGTCACCTTAGTTGAAACGGCTAGGATAATATCAACCCATAATCGTCATCTCACATTGTTCATATTACCAACTTTTCACGTCTAGAGTTTCATACCGGCGTAGAGCAAACTCTCATTTCGTACAACAAAAGATTCGACGCATCTACAGAAAACGTCCAGAAAACTCTAAGTTTTATTTTCTTTCTACATTTTTCATTCCTCACTCTATGGTAGATTTTCAAGAGATCTCGTTTAAAGTTCTTCGCCTTTATACAATATTACTCTTACACTAAAGATAACACTTTATGTAAACAGTACGCAAATTATATCAGTCCGTTGATAAAATAAAATAAGCCTTTTAATTTTCTACTACCACAAAACTTCACTCAATAAGAACTTAAAATACATAAAATAATTTTATGTTAACAAATACATATATATCGTCACACCTGTCTCCCATAGGGGTAGGCAGAAACCACAGATCTCTATCTGCTACGCTCTCGGCATACTTTCCTTGCTTCCTCTACACTCATTGCTCTCCTCATGCAAGCCCACCGATTGAGGGTACTCTTGACATGGCCTTTGAGTAAGTAAATTATATTCACTTATAAATATATAATTATTATTTATGGCTGTATGTTAGTAGTAGTCGCGTCTAAAATAAAGCTTATTATGTACCTTCATTTTATTTAGGACAACTAAATAGAATATATGGTAAGAATAGGTATTACCGGTCACTTAAGAAGAATAAATCATTTAATAAAGTGTTTCATAAATTGTAAATAATATAAAAAAAAATCATTTAATAAATTGTAGATAATTTAGTGGTAGTGCCACATAACAGACGAATACTTCTCGTTTTCATACGTTTCTCACACTACTCTACTTCGTAAAATTAATTTTATTTTATTTATATTATATTATTGTAGTTTTTTTGTTATTTAAGTTTGAAAAAGTTATTTTGCCTTTGGAAAACCTGTACCTTGCTTATAACTGCCACGTTTAACTCATTAATTTGGTAACTTAAAATCTCCGACAGATTTCATGTATAATCCAAGTATCTAGGAAAATAATTATCAATGTCAACTTCTTCCACTTGACCGCATATAAAATCGTGCGATCCGAATCGTCGATGTCCAAGGTCTCACCGATCGGCTTGATTCTCTAGCGCTACGGAGAGATATCTCATCTCTCAGCATTTTTTACCGCTTTTACTATGGGGAGTGCTCCGAAGAATTGTTTAGAATAATTCCTGCCGTCGAATTCCACAACCACACAACTCGCCGTAAAGAAAAGTTTCATCCCAACCATTTGGATGAGTGGCGATCTACAACTACTCTGTGGAACCAGCTACCTTTGGCGATCTTTTCGAACCGATACATCATTGGCACCTTCAAAAAACAAGCCCACACATTCCTAAAAGGCCGGCAACGCTTTCGTGACTCCTGCGGTGTCGCGGTTGTCTATGGGCGGCGTAGATTGCTTCCCATCAGGTGGCACGCTTGCTCGTTTGCCCTCCTATTCAATAAAAAAAGAAAAAAAGTAAAATGCAATGATATCAAGCATCTTGAAATGTACTAGTCACGCTTGTCACGTTACGTGTTGATAAAATGGTGACCGTTCTACCAAAACCTTCTATACTAACCTATCTATCTATATATTTTTAATTGGTGCCTAAGCATCTTTTACTATTAAGCTTTCGCTACTTGCGCGGCGTTGAGTTTGTCCTCCTATCCCCTAATAAAAATTGATAATCTTATAAAAAAAATCTAAATACAAAAAAAGATAGAAATACAATTCAAATTTTCCTTTCAATAACTCTGCGAGTTGTTAAAAAGTGATTTTAAAGATTCATTCAGTTCGTTGTCATCCTACGAGAGACGCGAAGTCAGGATATGAACAATCTGTTCACACGAAGACATATTCGCTCCGGCTACTAATGAATCTTCGATTTGTTGGCACGCCTCCCGTTCGCTCTAACTTCGATTTAACTTAGGATATTAAATTTGTATTATCACAGCCAGTGTTTGCTCGCGTCCAATTGAAACCTAACTTGATTTAACATGTTATTTATAATGGTGTCTTGAACTTTGTATTTTAGGTTTCCAAGATTCATTTTATAGTCAATTTATTTAATTATAATGGTAGATACTAAAATTGCATCCAACAACATTATGCCTTGAATGGCCAAAGACTTTTCCCGCCAACTTACAACAGTGACGTTGTGGTTTTAAGATTATTAATCACTTTTTAAGTTGAGTGAAAAAGTCCATATTAGAATAGCCATCATTTTATCAAGATGTAACGTGACAAACTGACTAGACATTTCAACAATAAAATGGAATAATGTCAAATCTCTTATTTGACATTATTCCATTTTACTTGACACTGGCGTAATAGTTTTAACTAATTGCCATAAAAAAAAGACTTTTCCCGCCAGCTTACAACAGTAACATTGTGTTTTTATTCATTCATCATCTTATTTTCATAACGTTATGTTATTATCAATTATATTGTTTAAAATTAATGTGGCGGCGTATTGTACAATATTTATACATCGATTAAAGTTTAAAAGTTGAGTGATATGAAATAAATGCGTGTATAGTATATGACTTACTTGATTAATGTTCCTATATCCCCTATATGTGCCAGAGGGCGTTCACAGTGTTCCACAATCGCGTTCTATCTTGAGATACGTGTATAGTATATGCACAACTTTTAAGTTGACTGCAAAGTCCATAGAAGGTTTTGGTAAAATGATTACCATTTTATGCAGTTGTATGGTGACAAGCTGACTATATAAATTTACAACACGGGCTCAAAAAAGCTTGAACGTAGAGCCGTAAAATCATTTAAATTAAAAAAGAAACAATATCAAATCACGATCACGAACGTAGAGACGAAACACAATTATTACCACCACCGAAGGTAAAATTACTAAGTACCAGAGCGAAGCATAAATCTTTAGGCAGTTAGTGAGCAGTCAACTGACATTAGCCTCCGGAACTCAACCGGACGAAGCGCGGTAACTAAGCTACCACTCAGACGCCGGTTTTCTGCGGGAGCGTGGTACTTCCCCGGGCGAGCCGGCCCATTCATGCTACAGACAAATAATACGCCATTCTTGACAAAGTATTAGTCTGCAGGGTGGCTCTACCACTACAATTACGTATATATCATAGCATAGATATGGAATACTTATGGAATGGATTAGAGTGACAGCAAACTGGAAGATGACATATCTTTATTTAATGGTCGCCATTGTCGTCTCCATTTTATAGGCTTACGGCCAGCCCGAGTCGTTAGGAAGAGATTTCAGCCGCGTAGACGCGATTACTTCCACGGAATAATAATTATTATGATCTAAATGCTGAGACGGAACTTTGTTTAATCTTTTCAACGGTTTCAAATTTGTTTAAACATAGCTCAAGATTCTATTTCTATTAGGCTCTATTATTTATTTGTCTTATATTTCTATTTAGCCCTATAACTTATTATTATTATCAGCTAATTGGCGAAGATACCGCGAATTCAATTCCCGCATCGAAATGAATATAAAAGTATAATCTACAGGTATTTATTTCAAGTCTGGGTCTGATTTCAAGAGTCCCGTGAATCCGTCTTAGACTCACCATATATATCTATATATATCTATATATATCATATGATATATATATATATATATATATATATATATATATATATATATATATATATATATATATATATATATATATATATATATATATATATATATATATATATATATATATATGCGGCATATATGCGTCCTTAAAAAAATTCCCAATTTTCTTTCTTTGTCGTCATCCAGTACTTTTTCGCTACATTCATTGTTTGGCCGCTGAGACCATCTCTAAGTTATTTGCCGCTCAGACCTACCCCATTCAGTCAGATGTTACTGGAACTATATAAAGCGTATATAGAAACATGATATCATTTTTTACGATCCTTTCCTGCCCGTTCCTTTCTTCCCTATCCTTTCCCTTCCTCTCCACCAATCCACGGCCTGCCGTGCCAATGGATGCGTGACTAGGGAAAAGCCTAGTCGCAAGCGTGCCGACTGTCCTGGGATCGGGCTCCCCCGGGTACTATCGTGCCTTACCTCAACATGCAGGGCTCTGCTGGGGCTGACCTCAATTCTCCCATGTGGCTTGTGGGATTCACTAAAATTTAATATACCTAATTTGTTGAAAATGACGGCGACGTGGTTCGCCACCCGTCACGTCCTGAATCTCACGAGGGTGAAAAGCGACCAATGGAGAGCCGTTCGCTGCGAAGATTGGTAGCGGACGGAGCTCTGTGGTCTCTGCCAACCCCTGCGGGGGACAGGCGTGAATATATATAAAAAAGAAACATGATATTTCATACAACAAGTGGACATTAAAGAAAAACGCACACCGACGTCAGATATATCGTAACGAATACTTAAGAGGCAACACTAATGGCCTCTCCGGACAACCGCGACCATTAGACGGGGATACGCTTTGATGTGTTTATAAACATTTCTGCTAGATTAGTATTTACGTTACCCGGAAAAGAAGTATTGCGTGGGAAATAAACAATTTTAAACATTCAGTATGGTGATTTATAATGTCAAATATAAATATCATAGACTTTTCAATGAAATTGCTGACAGAATTACTTAAATTTTAAGTTACTTTGTGGAAATACATTAGTATGTGGACAGTTTGAATTTTTCTAAGCTCCGCGACAAGAATAAAAACTCTTCGCGGATCTTAGATTCCCAACAGATTTACTTATATTTTACTGATATTAGATTGCTGACAGATTTACTTATTTATATATTTTAACATCATCATAATCTGAATAATGAAGTCAGACGTTAGTTTGTGGAACTCCATTATTATGTAGACAGTCTGAATTTTACTAAGCTCAGACAGTTTTGCAGTTACCATTTCTGGCACTTTCCGAATGAGGTCGCAATCTCGGCAAAATCATAGGCTAGAAGAAGTACATTTAATTTTCATTTTTCTAAATTAAAGAAGCGATCTCTTAATTCTAGAAGCGTATTAATATTTTAAGATTATCTAAGGCTATTATTAGAAATCCAAAATGGCTACGTGGGATGATTCACGAAGATAAATAAAACGCGTGGTGGGTACGGTATCGTTGCTTTTAGGGGCAATAAAATAAATTTAGTGTCCGTAAAGTGAATGACAGCTCTGATTTTCTTTTATTACCTTCACCAGGCGTTTCATCCAATTGCCTCCAAACAAGCTTGATACTAATTGGTTGAGTGGCGAAGCTACCGCTTTGGTTTCTTTTGCGTTTGCTATTTAAATCTTAACTACCAATTTCAAACAAGGAATATTCAACCATATTTATACAGTATTATAACTCGAATATTCCTGACACCCATTATAATTGAATCACTAAAGTGAATGACAGCTTTGATTTTCATCCAATTTTCAAACAGGCGTTTCATCCAATTGCCTCCAAACAAGCTTGATACTAATTGATTGAGTGACGAAGCTTTTAGTTTCTTTTGCGGTTGCGATTTAAATCTTAACTACCACTTTCAAACAAGGAATATTCGACCATATTTATACTACAATATAGTCATAAACATATTCATATAATAATATGGGATATAAATTAATCTATCTATCTATGTATCGAAATGCTTCACAACCTAATATTGACTACACGTTGGTCTATACAAATTTATGTTCGAAATACCAAAACGCGTGTTATTTTCCAATATCGCATACCGCGTTTGGGAAGCAAGCCCCTATTATGTTTTGGAATATGAACGGCATACCTATAACGCAGATAGGTCTTGTTTATTCTTGTTTGAAAGGCTTGTGTTGGATTTTCCTTTTTTTATTATCGTTTGTATTGTTCTAGATATCTTTGCGGAAGTGTACTCAATGATTTCTCAAGTTTTATGGCGATAGGATAAATACATATATATAGATAAACATATATATATATATATATATATATATATATATATATATATATATATATATATATATATATATATATATATATATATATATATATATATATATATATATATACATTACAATAATCTAGGCATGCGACTCACACTATTTGCAATTAAAGCTTGACTGGTTGCCATGGGCTGTTAACTCGTTGTCATGGCAACCAATAAACATTGAACTGTGGTCGGTTTGAAGTTTTAGAAGTTTAAAATTTTAGATTAAGATTAAACGTACGCAAAGTAAGTAAAGATTTTTCATTTAATTTCTATATTCTCATGTTATTATTAGTTACATTGCTTATTTCTCGTGGCGTATTACTTCATATTGTTTGATTAAGGGGTACAAATGAAATAAATGCGTGTATCATGCTAATTTATTTTGACTCCAAAAATCCAATTTAGTTATGGCAGAACGGCTATAATTTTATCAAGATAGTGACAAGCTGAATTTACATTTCAAGATAGTTGTTATAATTTTATTTAACATCAAAGTATAATTTCATTGCCATCAAAGATGAAATAAATATAGTTGAAAAATAAATTACTTAAATTTGTCGATATAAAAAAAATACACATTTTATTTTTAATGGCTTTCCACAAAGTAAATCCAACCCGGGACTGACCCCGACAGTGGTAGCTTCGCCAATAAGTTTATTTATTTTTTATTTTTTTTTATTTATTACATATAACATTTTAAGTTGGAAGGAGCATAGTAGGTCCCACTAGACAGACAGACCCGTGCTGAGACCTACTACGAACCAATTAGTTCGTCATGTTTTTTCAATTAGTGTAAGAAAACGTTTTCATTTAAATAGAAAATAGACTGAATATTGCTGGGATGACGTCACTATACTAATTAGTTTCATCACAAAGCCGTATATCAGCCCCGGGCACAACCACATCGGTTCGCTATTGATTATTTCAGTTCAGGTATATTTTTAATTCTAGTAATTCTACAGATATATTTAATATGTTCTAAATTACTTGTCATTTCAAAACAAATCTCTCTCTCTCTGGTCAATCCTTTGTGACTGAAGATCGCGATCACCAGACTTCCTTGCTCGTCCATACATGAAAACGAGAAATGAAATGTGGACAGTTAGAACTTCTACTTAGCTAAGATCCACGACAAATAAACAACAATTGAAAATTAATAATGTGTGTTTTCCTGCTGGATGAAGTGGATTTATTTGGAACTTAAACTAAAGCTTACCGAAAAACGGCCGTCAACAACCTACCATACACAATACACAACACCAAACACACACTACCAGTTTTCCGCCTTGCAAACAACACATGTTTCGCCTAACACGAGGCATCATCAGGTACATCTCTACGGAAGACAACCGTTAAGTGTTTCGTTAACTTCATCTAGCAGGAAAACACACATAATGAATTTTCTATTGTTGTTTGCTTGTCGCGGATCTTAGCTAAGTAAAAGTTATTACTGTCCACATAATAATGGATTTCCGCAAAGTAACACCTGACTCCATTAATCAAGGAGAAATAAAATGTAAAATAGACATAAAAAGAAGAAAAAAAACGTATTCTTCTTTGTCGTTGAGTGAGTGGTTCGACTATATGTTGGCCAAATAATTCGCTACTAGTATTTACCTCGACAAGGTCTTCGAATATGCAGGTGTGAGAACACAGTGAGCAGTTGAGGAGATGCGCCATACATTGGCTTAAGATCCCAGAATCGCATTCTTCTCATTACGGTGCGATATAGCCCCATTTGCTCATATTATGCAGCCATACTCCGTACACAGGTGGATCATTGCAGACAACGACCCACCTGTGTACGGAGTCTGTGCAGATCGTAACCAGGGTCGTAAAAAAAACTTAAAATCTATGATGTGCCTCGAAACGGATCACACTTATCGTCAGCCAGACGCTCTTTTGTAGCACTTTGCGCTGATTTTCAGCAAAAACTAATGCAGTCAAACTTTAATCTGATTATTAATTACATTATTCTTATTATTAATTATATAATTCTTATTATTAATTATATAATTCTGATTATTAATTATATAATTCTAATTATTAATTATACATAGACGACCGACCAATTGGCTCAGTGGCGGGGCCCTCCGCCCGCGGAGTCAATGGTCGCGGGTTCGATCCCCGCATCGGAATAAATATATGTATGGATTTATAAATATTTATTCCAAGTCTGGTAACCCCCCAATCCGCATTTCCTTTCCTGCCCTTTCCTTTCTTCTCTATCCTTTCCCTTCCTCTCCACCAATCCACGGTCTGCCGTGCCAATGGATGCGTGGCTACGGGCGAACTTAGCCGCAAGCGTGGCGACCGTCCCGGGATCAGGCTCCCCCTGGTACAATGGCGCCTAACCTGCAGGGCTCTGCTGGGGTTGACCTCCATCCTCCGTTGCGGCTTGTGGGATTCACTAGGACGAATGTAATATACCTAATGTGTTGAAAATGACGGCGACGTGGTTCGCCACCCGTCACGTCCTGATTCTCACGAGAGCGAAAAGCGACTAGTGGAGAGCTGTTTCGCTGCGATGAATGGTAGCGGATGGAGCTCTGTGGTCTCCGCCAACCCCTGTGGGGGATAGGCGTGAATATATAAAAAAAATAATTATACATTTCTTATTATTAATTGTATGATTTAATATAATTAAAAACATCATCTTTATCTTTCTGTTGTTTTGTTGTTTCTTTATTAATTATGACAAAAATGCCAAATTATGGTTCTTGCCCTTTTAATTTCAACGCTGTAAAGTTTTCAGTTTCAAATGATAATAAAATTATTTTAACGACTTTCAATCATAAAATTAACAATAACTACAATAATAATATGGAAAAAAGGTAAAACTGCAGCAATGGGATGCCCGCCGTCAATTGATATTTTAACGATGTTGCCAGTGACTTTAAAGTGCAATAAAACACGGGAAGAGTGTCAATAAAATTAACTTTACTATTACTTTACATCAAATGCACGGGTGGATGTTATAGATAATAAATTTTCTACATTTATAGTAGTAATTATTGATCTCCTTCCAGTCGTGTAAAGATATCAATATCGATATATATATCGATGTAATATCGATATATATCGATATCGATATAAAAAAGCGAAAACGCTGTAAATGACACTAAAAAAATATTGCATATTCGGATCACTGCGAAAAAAATACTGCGTCGAATGCGTATTCTGAATCTAACAATTCTACAACCATTAGAAAATTTTGTACAGCGTTGAAACTGACTTTTTTGACTGATCAGGTAAATGTTCCATCGGTATACTTATATTTTTTATCTGTGTAAAAATTGTGTCACTGCAACAAAATGTTTAAATTGGACTTTTCCCGCCAACTTACATCAGTGACGTAGTGTTTTTATTTCATTTTTATAATCTTATATTAGCATCAGTTATATTGTATAATTGTGGTGAGATATTTTACAATATAGTTCGATTAAGGCGTGTAAGTGAAGTGATATGAAATAAATGCGTGCATCGTGACTTTTTAAGTTGACTGAAAAAGTCCTTAGAAGGTTTTGGTAGAATAGCCACCATTTTGTCAAGCCGCAACGTGACAAAGTGACTAGTTACATTTCAAGAAATTTGATATTGTTGTATTTTATTTAACCCTGGCATAATAGTTATTACATATTGTCATCAAAGGAAAGAAAAGAAAAAAGATTTATATTTCGAATTTCGTGTATTATTTCTACAGGAGGGTTCTTTGATCGGAGAAGATACGACGAAAGAAATTCCGCAGATACCTTATCTTTTAATCCTTTTATTTCACAATAACCACCTAATACAAACATACAATTAAGGTAACATTTGTTAGCACATAATATTACATAAAATACTATTTAAATAATTACAATATAAATTATAGACATTCTTATTTTAATTGTCTATGTAAGTTATAAACACTAAAGATATTATCTATTTTATTGTTAATATACATATAAATAACATGTTAATTATTATAATAAGGTTTATAATAATAATAATATATTATAATAAGCTCATAAACAACTTTTATACAAAAAGTAAACACGTTTATCCGGAATTGCAGTAATAAATTTACACATGACATTTTATTTCCACGAAATTAATAAACATTTGTATGTAAATTGCTTGCAGTTGGTAAACATTTACTCAGTTATATTATCGAACAATAAGACGTGACAAAGTACACTAATAACTCAACGTCGAGATAATTAAAGTTCTCTCAATAAAAATATATTTTCTAAAACGATGAGTAGTTCTGTGTTCGATTTTCTGTGTTCTGTGTAGCAAAAACATAACTTACTAACTAAAAAGTAACTTACTAACCTAACTTACTAACTTAAGAACAAAAATAACTTACTACCTTAAGAAAATAAAAATTTTAAACTCTTTTCTTAAACTTTAAATATAATATGTATTTATATTTTAATTTTAGCATTAAATTTCTGTAAAATAAGATGTCACAAATAAACATTTTCATTCCTATGGAACATGGTAGATGGTGTAACGGGCTAGTTTCCGCATCATCGCACTCGACGTCATCATGCGCCTATTTTGCATGTTGTCAGAATGGATAGCTGCTATTCTTTCCACCCCAGCGCCTTGAATTACTGCAGCAGCCTCTTCTGCTTGCCCACAGCATGCACAAGGGACCCGGGTGCAACCAGGTATATGACCCGGTAGTAGGCTTCTCCCCTGCACCGGATCACGATGTGAGCAGCCGTTTCCTCCTCCATGCAGGCCCTGCATAGTGGGTTATCTGTGACACCTAACCCAAATAGATGTTTGGATAGGCCATGTCCATTTATTACACTGGTCACCACGTGTAGTTACGCTTCCGTGAGATGAAAGAGTTTCTTTTTTTTTTATGGGATAAGAGGACAAACGAGCAAGCGTGTCGCCTGATGGAAAGGAATCAACGCCGCCCACGGGCAACCGCGACACCGTTTTCTTGCAAGGCTTTTTTTTCCGTGGAAAGAAATAGAAATTCTTTCCACGCATTACGCAATCCGACTCTATGAAATCTAAGTGAACTAAGTGACATTTCCGTTTCAAATAACAAGCCTATATATTTCTCAGTGTTGAAAATATTTATGTACTTACTACGTAATGTTATATATTTTCCATCAGACGACAAACTTACTCGTTTGCCATCCTGTCACATAAAAATTATAATTAAAAAAAAAACAGTACCAAACTATTGATTTAACATATTTTATCAATAGAAATATTATATCTCAATACGATATCGTCCTCACTAAAGATATGAATGAGTATCAAGTCAATAATTCCATTGAATTATCGAAACAAAATAGCTGCGGTTGGTGATGATAAATCAGAAAATATTTGTGATAGAGCCACGCTGCAAACGAATACTTTCTCAAGAATGGCATATTATTTGTCTGTAGCATGAATGGGCCGGCTCGCCCGGGGAAGTACCACACTCCCGCAGAAAATCGGCGTCTAAGTGGTAGCTTAGCTACCGCGTTATTAAGTTCCAGAGGCCCAACCCCGCCCCTCCCCCTCCCATAATGACACTTTCCTTAAAGGCCGGCAACGCTACTGCAGTACAGTAGCTATGCTGCATTACAGCACCTATGGCGCTGCAGATATCTATGATTGCCGTTGATTGCTTACCATCAGATGTCAAGCTTGCTCGTTTGCCTTCATATTTCATAAAAAAGTATATTTAAGCTATTTAAAATTCCTATTAAAATATTTTATTGCACGTACAAATTTCGTTTGGGTAATAGCGTAGTTCAATTTTGCTGTAATGTATATTGAATGCGTTTAGAAAATTGTTTGCACTTGAGTTCTCGTTTACATACCTTTCACGTAGTTTCATCGTCTCATATATAGTGATGTCCAAGTTTTTTGAATTTTTTTTAACTTTTAACTCATAAAAGTTATAAAAGTCTTTACTTTTTAAAAAAGACTTTAGTTCACTCTCCCTATATATGTATATTAAGTTTCTGTAAAAACAAGAAGGTAATATACTTTTATTTAGACTTATTTCCTACTTAGAAAGATCAAAGAAAAATTTTATTCTAAAAATAGGATTTTTTTTAAAAATAACTATTAACATTTAGTATCACCACTACAAGTTTTAAAAATGTATTTGAATTTGTATGGATGCACAAAAAGTATTTTATTAACGATTGAAAATTGAAACAAGATATTTTATATAAATATATATGTAAATATAGGGAGAGCGTGAACTAATAGTAGGATTTATAAAAGAGAGAGAGAAAAGTAATAATTAAAACCTAAAATATGACAAAAAATGGTTCTTGCTCAGCCTTAACCGGACATTCTATTGGAGCACCTTGCGCTCGATATACATATTTTAATATTGACATTAAAAAAGAATTTTCGTTTTTTCATGTCAATATTATAAAACTTTAAAACTGAATAATGGAACCAGGCGTTACTTGAAGGAAATACATTATTATGTGGACTGTCACAATTTTATTTGGCTTAGATCTGCGACAGGCAAACAAAAAATAATGTATGTTTACAAGAAGTGGAAATTGTAGAAAAAATATTCTTCTTCTTCTGGGTCATAAGTCCCCCTGGTGGGGCATAGGGCACACACGATGTTCCTCCAATCGATTCTGTAGGGGGCCCAGAAAAAATATTCTAGTAACCACCAACAAAAATAGCTGTCAGCAACTGCTGCAACATTCCACCTTTCCTATGCTGTCACTAACACCAACAACACCAAACGCACACTTCTACTTTTCAACGCAAGGCATCTTCAGGTATAGTATACTCAACGGAAGATTGCCTTAAAATGATCGGATTTTCTCGCGGTGTTCTTTTCGTGGATCTTAAGCTGAATAAACCTCTGAATATCCACATTGTTATATATTTTTTATTCCATGCCATGCTAGGGGACACATGCGAACCGATACGACATTGGCACCTTCAAAAAACAAGCCTACACATACCTAAAATGCCGGCAACGCTTCCGTGACTCCTGCGGTGTCGCGGTCGTCTATCGATGGCGTTGATTGCTTTGCCCTCCTATCCTATAAAAAAATAAAACTTTGACATGCGGTGCTTGTAATACTACAGATGTCCGTGGACTGTGGTGTTCTGCTTACCAACTGGTAACCAGCTTGCACAGTTGCCTATCGTTGCTATGGAAAAAAACTTTGAAATGACTCATAGGCAGACTCGTAATACGCAAAATTTATCACATCTGTATGTTCCCTTGTAAATAACGTATAAAATAAAACGTTAAATAAAATAAGAAATATTACATAGCTTCGTTCCTAAAACTCCGAAATGAATACCAAGCCAACACACAATAACGATTCATTTCCCCCTAAAATAAAATTTAACATTTCATTCTCTGACTTTTTTATTCACCCCCGCCGTTGGCTGAAACAATCCACACCGAATGCCGAACGTAAAACAAACAAATGGAATGAATAAAATATTTAAGGATTCGTAATTGAATGTCTCGAAAGACATTTACATCCAGTGTCTTCGCTTGCGGTGACTAAATATTCAATGAGGCATCATTTTAACTATGATTTGTTGTTAGAGAAATGTATACATTTGACAAATGATTGACACATTGACAAATGATACATTGTACAATGTATTCCGCAAATATACTCCCGTTTTAGTTCTGTTTCTCTAGGCCATGTTTACCCATAAACTTGTCAAAGTTGGTGTTGTGACGTCCTGTCTTAGATACTGTAGTGATATATTCATAAATGTATCACTAATGCATTAAAACCTTTTATATTATATTACTTTTTTTTGATATTCGTAATAGTCAAATTTAAAATGAAAAAGAAATAAATTGTTATATTATAAAACAAAATGCTAGTTCGACTGACATCTTTTAAATAGACATGTCACCCGTCCAGCAAAAAACATTGAAATTATAATAATATATTTATTGATATTTAGAATGTAAAATGTAAATTGATAATTAAAATATAATTAATATATAAATATATTAATTATATAAATACGACCGGTTGGCTCAGTGGCGGGGCCCTCAACCCACGGAGTCAATGGTCGCGGGTTCGATTCCCGCATCGGAATAAACATATATATGAATTTATAAATATTTATTCCGAGTCTGGTAACCCCCCCCAATCCGTGTTTCCGTTCCTGCCGTTTCCTTTCTTCTCTATCCTTTCCTTTCCTCTCCGCCAATCCACGGTCTGCCGTGCCAAAGGATGCGTGGCTAAGGGCGAGCTTAGTCGCAAGCGTGCCGACCGTCCCGGGATCAGGCTCCTCCGGGTACTATGGTGCTTTACCTCAGCATGCAGGGCTCTGCTGGGGCTGACGAATTAATATACCTAATTTGTTGAAAAATGACGGCGACGTGGTTCGCCACCCGTCACATCCTGATTCTCACGAGGGCGAGTAGCGACCAATGGAGAGCCGATTCGCTGCGATGAATGGTAGCGGATGGAGCCAATCCCTGCGATGCGATGCGATGGTGATATTTAAAAAAAATATATATATATATAAATATATAAATGCATAATGCAACCCTCGCTTGCATAATGCAAATCTCGGGTGTCATCGCAAGCAGTACGGCAGGCACGCTACAGTACTGTAGTGATAAATTTATTAATGTATCACTAATTTATAAAAACTTTTTATTGGAATATATTAAAAAAATCATTATATAACTTTTTTTACATTTAAAAATTTGAAACATAAATAAATCATTTTTTTTTTCAAATTAACTATGATTCATGGTATATGATAGAGAAAACACAGAACTACATTAATTAAAAAATGATAAATAATATGTAAAGTTGGGATATATGTATGAATGACTAAGACATAAAATGATAATATTTGAAAGAGTTTTATTTGAAGAATAAGCCCCATTAAGATCCTGGGTCTTAGTATTAGTATGGGCGACCCTTTATCTGTGGGCTAATCACCTGAAACAACCATGATTAATTAAACAGACTGCCAAATGACAGGACAGGAGGTTGTAATAAATATTTGTTATTACAACCTCCTGGCCTGTCTGTACTCTCTTACGTCTCTCGTACGTGCCGAATACTCTGTTTGAAATCGTGGACAGTCCATCTGTTTCACAAGCTCAGCTAATAGCTCACTGCTAAGCACGAGACTATCCCTTAGATATTAATCCACCATATTTATCCAAAACAGATTGGCGGGGCACCTAGATTCAAAGTAAATATCTGGAAGTAAATCATATTAAACTTGCGTTCAAAAGAACTTATCCACTGAGCCAATTAGGTTGTTTATTAGAGAATGCGATAGATCAAAGCAATGCCCTAGTCCTATCGACGGTTCCATTATTCGTTCTTTTCGTTCAAAGAAGGGC
Source organism: Baronia brevicornis (assembly GCA_031353405.1). NCBI lineage: Eukaryota > Metazoa > Arthropoda > Insecta > Lepidoptera > Papilionidae > Baronia > Baronia brevicornis. Next base: position 28,612 of record JASFAT010001935.1, read on the forward strand.
AAATAAAACCGTGACGTATGTTTGTTCATCACGCTTCTGCAAAAGTTAACCATTTCACTTGCGGAATCACATAAAATACTATCAAAGTAGAGGAAGCATTAATTGGCTGTAAAATATATCTAGAGTTTTAATGTCGCCTACAGTTTACGGACTCGTGCGTTCATTAGAAACACTATCTCTATTTTATGGCTTTTTCAAAGTCAATTATTGCTCAGTTCAAACCACAAAGTATGATAAAGGCATATTGATGGAAATTTATAGAAGCCAATATACTTTTACTGCGGTATTATTATCGCTTCAACCGTGTATCCGGCTCGAAGGACCACAACAATGTATGGTTTATTTCCGCAATTAATAGTATGATCGAGACGTATTTAACTGAATTAAAATATGGTTTTAGTACGAACATTTATTTTTACTTTATTTTGTATTGGAATATAGTATAATTTTAGGAAACTTCGTCAAGACTTCTCGTCACCCATAATACAAAGCCTGAAGACAAAAGTCTTCAACCGGTGTGTCCTACCTGTACTTTCTTAAGGTACAGGCAGGACGAAACATGGACACCGATGGTCCGTCCCCTTCACAAGCACAAAGTCGCTCAGAGGCCTATGGATAGGGTTATGCTCGAAGTGTCTCTGGTGGATAGAATTCGAAATACATATTTCGACATAGCTCTTCATGTTAGCAGACTGAAGTAGCAATGGGCCGACACGTTTGTCGGTGAACCGGCAATCGTTGGACTAGACGAGAGTCCACTGCTGAACAAAGGCCCCCAAGGAACACCATCTAGCCCGCTCTTTGGATAAACAGCCGCAGTGACAAAGGCAGTGTAGAAGCGTTGCCGGCCTTTAAAGAAAGGTCATTATAGTAGGAGGAGGAGGGGTTTGGTCTTCGAAACTCAACCGCTCACCGGACGAAGCGCGGTAGCTAAGCAACCACTCAGACGCCGGTTTTCCGCGGGAGTGTGATACATCCCCGGGCCATTCATGCTACAGACAAATAATATGCCATTCTTGACAAAGTATTCGTCTGCAGCGAAGCTGATATTGTAGAAGTATATATATAAATTATCTGAATAAAAACAGTTTGATATCAAAGAATACAAATGTAACTTATCATTAAAAGGCAAATATATAATAATCGTATATAGTATTCACATATTATACGAAATATTAAATACATATGTACAATCTTTGCAGGTAGAACACGAAGAAAACTCAAAGGCAATTGAAGAAAAATGAGAGTTGCTTGCACGATACGCAAATAGTCCCATAGGCTGCCGATGTTTGTTCTGGAACTCTTATCGCTTGATAAGTTAGAATACAAGCCTCGCGTAAACAACCTTATCATGGTGACATTCTTTCTGGGGACACACAAAGTACTGCACAGAATCCATTGCAGTCAGCCGCGGTGTGTACAATACGTGAAAAACCAAGTGAATATATTCATATAGTTTAATAGGAATCTGTGTACGAAGCAAATGGCGAACTTTTTTAAAATGAGATAGAATCAGGATGGGATAAAAATTTTCCACGGTGATTGTGTAAATATTTATACCAAAGAACAAACCAAAGTTGAAAGGAAATTCCATTTGCTAGTCAAGTAACAAGTGAGTCAAACTGGAGGACCTACAGACACTGGAGAGCGCCGAGAGCGTGATCGACAATGGCAGCGCGAGGGCCCAGGAGTGTTTGGAACAGAACTTCAACCTGTCCGACAATCTGTGCCCAGCGTACTTTGATGGTCTGCTGTGCTGGGATCCCACGCCGTGGTACACCCTTGCAGTGCAGAAGTGCTTCAGCGAATTCCACGGCGTGCAATATGATGATACACGTAAGCTATTCCCAAATGTACCACGCCTACGTCTTTCTTAAAAACAAAAAACGCTTCCTCAATGCATCTAATCTATATATATAAAAATCAATTGCTGTTCGTTAGTCTCGCTAAAACTCGAGAACGGCTGGACCGATTTAACTAATTTTGGTTTTGAATTATTTTTGGGAAGTCCAGGGAAGGTTCAAAAGGTGAGTAAATATGATAAAAATATTAGGAATATAGTAAAAGCAACAATAATAATAAAACCTAATTGATATGGAGCATTTTTTATTGATTACGATTTCTTTTTGTGCCTGTTTAGTTTTTCATTTTTTACTAAAGTTGAAACATTCTGCAATTATCGTTCAGCTTTGTTATATATTGATTCTGAGGTGCTACGAAGTTTGCCGGGTCAGCTAGTTATAGAATATAGGTCCGTACTAATGCGTTAATTACTTTTTATGATACAACACGCTTACTCGTATATCCTTCACCACCATTAAAATATTGCAGGCAGATTGGCTACCAGAAATCTGTTTATATGCATACCCAGTTTTGTTTTTCAAGTAGTTATAATAGAAAGTCTGGTGGCAGAATTGAGTTATAGGTAGCAAATTGAAAGTAAAAAGAAAGGAAAAATACTGCTGAGAGACCATGGAAATTCTTCGTGATTTTTTCCCTAGCAAATTAATAAGCCGTTACGGTGATAGCTCCTGATAAAACAGTTCACCGTATCTTACTTCTATAGAGTTTTTCTGTGGGGATAACCTCAAAAGTAAAACATGAAACAAATCCGACGACCGACGACTAAAATAAATATCGTCTGCGAAGTTAACGACATAGGGACACAGAATAGGACGGTCAACATGTACACGAGATAATTTATAAAATTAAAACACCCGTTTCTCTTCATCGTAAATGTTATTGAATTTTATTTATATCCATTGTAGTTTTTTTATAATCTATGTTTGAAAACTTAACTCTACTCCCGGAAACCCTATATAAATTATTGACAGAACTTCATCTGTGAATTGCAAAATGCATTGCGTGCAGATAATATTGTATGTATGTTTATTTCAGCTCTTTTTATATCCTTGTTTTTGGCTTAACGACCCAAAGTATGTCTTGCCACCTGTTAAAAGAACTGCCACCAGTTGAGCGGCTTCGTGTCAGTTGTTAGCTTGATGCAATTCCTGAATCTCTTCAACGATACTTAAACAACGCGACCTTCAACCATCCTGTCAAGTTGCCCGAACCAATAGAGTTTGTCTTTTGTCTCTCCGATTACGTTGGCACCCATGAATTAATTTATTTGTTTATTAAAAACAAAATCCACAGCACATCTTACTGCTAAAACTTATTTAAATTTTTGGTTCTTGCTGAAAAACAGCGCCAGGTGCTCATGAAAGATTTTGCTTTCCTCAATGTTGCAATATTATTTGAAACGCCTGCATTTCTGATATTTTTTTATTTACGGCCAAAACTTTCCTTTGAATCATTGAATTATTCATCAGCCTCGCCGTATTCAGGGGATGCTGTTATCAAAACACTTTTTCCTTTTGTTCGAAGTTTAATATTTTGTTGATTCGCCACTCAAAACACGTTCACGTCCTTGACATTAATAATTGCTCCCACTTTGATAAGTAATTTGTTAATTTGCGATATTTTGGTCCGTTCTTATTTTTCCTTTTGCCAAAAAGTTACTAAAGTTCATCATTTTCATAATACAGGCGTAACACTCCCTTATTGGAAAAGAGCTTTTGTCCGCGGCTTCGCTCGCGTGGAATTTGGTCTGCCACATTAAGTTTCGTGACAGATCATTTTAAATATTTTATTTTTTCTTTATAGTAAAATTATATTACGACCAAAATTACATAAAATCATTACAAATTGTAGCCTAAATGTTATTCCGATGTATAAACCTATATTACTGTAAAGTTTCATCGAAATCCGTCCAGTAGTTTTTTCGTGTAAAAGTAACAAATATACATCCATACTCACAAACTTTCGCATTTATAATATTAGTACGATTACCCTACCTCCAAATTAAGGGGTGTTGCCTTAATCCCCTCGCTTGTGTGTGGATTTTGGATCGCAAATAGATTTTCAGCTAAATATTATTGGCCATCTACTAATATTTGCCACCAGTCATACCTCGTCTACAGGTATCCATATAGATCGTCATGGCCTTATACTGAGTGAGAATTTTTTAATGACGTCACACTACTACACAGGTTTATTATATTGTTTGCTTTTTCTTTCTTTTCTTTTTTAATGGCAATTAGTTATAACTATTATCCCAGTGTCAAGTAAAATACAACAATATCAAATCTCTTGAAATGTAATAAGTCAGCTTGTCACGTTACGTCTTGATAAAATGGTGGCTATTCTACCAAAACTTCTATGGACTTTGTCAGTCAACAAAACGAGCATTTATTTCGTATCACTTCACTTATACGCCATAATTAAACAATATAATTGAAAATAATAAACGATTATTAAAATTAAATAAAAACAAAATATCACTGATGTAAGTTGACGGGAAAAGTCTTTTCCTTTCTTATTTTTAATTGTTTTGTAATTGAATCATAAGTGTACATAATGTCAATAATAAACAATCCAGTCAATCATTCACTCACATTAATTTCCTCATTCGTTCATTTTCTCATTCATTCATTCTTTTTCTCATTCATTCATACATTGAGAGCAATCATCGCCGCCCCAATATTGTTAATTGCTCGACTTTTAATAAAGCTGACATTAAGAGACATTTAGGAAGCGTGCAATTTCCAAATAGATATACGGTTACATATAAGCGTACTGAAAATCCCTTTTATCCACAGAGAATGCATCACGCTTTTGCCTGGACGGCACATGGCACAATTACTCCAACTATGTGAACTGCACAGAGCGAATCGCTAATGTATCGCCAACAGATGTCGCTAGTCTCATCTACCTGACAGGATATTCACTCAGCTTAGCCGTCCTATCGCTCGCCGTCTTTGTTTTTCTCTATTTTAAGTAAGTATTTTATTTATTTATTAAATCTTTCTATACGGAATCCGTAAAATGACCGAAGCAAAGAAATAAAATGACCGAAGCAGTCAAACGAAGTCAATCGACGTATACAGTTGAAATAATATTGTATAATTAGTGAAAAAAAAACAAATTATATTCGCTCATTCATTCATTTGAATGAATGATTAAATTTAATGACCTTTTGATAGTGCCAAAATAGCACGGATGATTACGCCAACGTCACGTAGAATGGAGAAAACACGAAGAACAAATAATATGAAACGGCAGGAAAATGAACGGGCGATTATTACTTGACTTTTTAATTTTCATAATAAATTACTTTATTATTTAATAAATTAATTTTCAGGGACCTCAGATGTCTAAGGAACACTATACATACAAATCTTATGTCTACATATATATTGTCTGCGTGTAGTTGGATGTTAAACTTAGCATTACAAGTAAGTATTAACTTTAAGAATATAGAGATTGTAATTAAAAACTTATCAACACATATCCCCTGTGGCTACTAAAATAACATTATGAAAGTTAAATTTTAATATAAATTTTTTAAGTAAAATACGATAACATCAAATCTCTTGAAATATAATTAGTCAACTTATATATACGTCTTGATAAAATGGTGGCTATTCTACCAAAACCTTCTATGGACTTTTACATACGCATTTATTTCATATCACTTCACTTATACGGCTTAATCGAACTATATTGTATAATACACCACCATAATGAATCAATATAATTGATAATAATATAAGATCATGAAAATGAGATAAAAACACAACGTCACTGATCTAAGTTGGCGGAAAACTGAAAGGAAACAGAAACACTTTTCCCGCCAACTTACATCAGTGACGTTGTGTTTTTATTTCATTTTCATAATCTTATATTGTTATGAGTTATATTGTTTAATTATGGTTTTTTAAGTGAAATGATATGAAATAAATGCACGTATCGTGACTTTTTAAGTTGACTGAAAAAGTCCATAGAAGGTTTTGGTAGAATAACGACCATTTTATCAAGACTTAACGTGACAAGCTGACTAGACATATCAAGAGATTTGATATTATTCCATTTAACTTGACACCCGCATAATAGTTTTAACTAATTGCCATCAAAGAAAATAAAAGAACTACTAAATTGAACTTATTTTCTAAGTAAATCAAGGAGAAATATTAGGATCTAAACAAACCCTACGAGTGACGTAGTTTCATAAGTACATATAAAGGTACGAGTCAAGACACTAGTAGGTGCATTCTAGCACGCTTTATAGCTTGGAAGGCATCCTGGAATATAAGGGAATTCATATACCTTAGTCTTACCTAACTCTATCATTGAAATGAAATCTAAATTGGCGGGTAAATTAAAATAACCTTTTGTTCACCTTTGTTTTATTTAGAATTGGTCCGACGAAGCTCAGCAGGACCAAACCTCGTGCATGATTCTGGTTATTTGCATGCATTATTTCTACCTCACCAACTTCTTCTGGATGCTAGTCGAAGGTAATTTTATTATACTTTGTACCAAACAGTAAGACTTCCGTTGGTCTAAATTAATTTCTAACAATTTGATTAGGAAAATTAGAAAATCATATGTATTGTCATGATTTTACGAATTTCTCTGGAAAGAAGTGTGCTCAATTTGAAACTTAAATAATAATACGAAAAAAATTTATGAGTAAATGACAAAAGGTCATAGATCTTCAACTGTGAGAAACTGAAATGTAGATGGACCAGCCATGTTACATGTTTGACAGATGAAAAATGGACCCAGTAAATCACTACCTGGACTGACCCTCTTGGTAACGTAAAATAGAGAAACCACTCGTAATATTGAATGACTGACGATATTAAAAAAGAGTGCAGAAGATGACTGAATTTTAACAGCCCAGAAAAGGAAAGAGTTGAATCATTTAGGAGGTCTATTCTCGTCGAGAGGTTCTTAAAAAGAATGATTAATTAGGAATTTATTTTACTATGTTTTTTATATTGTGTGTATTTCCAATATGTGGATAAATTAATATTGAAATAATTTGTAAACATTTAATATTTATCTCTGACATTTGCCAAGTGCATCGACTTATCGGTTATATAGCGCCATTGAGTAATGTCTGAACTATTTCGTTTTGCATTAGGTTTTATAGAATAGAAAGGCAAACGAGCAAGCGTGTCACATGATGGAAAGCAATCAACGCCGCCCATAGACATCCGCAGCGCCATATCCAATGCGGAAGCATTACCGACCTTTAAGGAATTGTGTGAAAAAGTGTCATTATGGGAGTGAGAATCGGAGGGGAGAGGTGAGGGAGGGGGAGGGTGTTAAGCCTTGCTGTAAGAGAAGTTAATGGTCTGGATCTGTATTCAATAAAAAGAAGATGCAAATAACATGGAGTTGGGAAAGACCATCATATTTTATGAGATAAGAGGGCAAACGAAATTCATTCACTTTTCTAATAAAAAGCACACATCTTAGCTAATTAAAAATTCTGACTGTCCACATACTTTAAAGTTACCAAAACTCACTAAGTGTACACACAAAAATTTCAAGTTTAGGCATACCACCAATCCGCCTTGGACAAGCGTTGTTATTATATTGTTCTTCCCTCCGGAAATAGGGAAGTCCCATGCTCATCAGAATGACATATGGACTGTATAACAAATCACAAGAGGAACTTTATCGAATTAATCTTTCTTATCAAGTGTGGTACTTCCCCGGGCGAGCCGGCCCATTCATGCTTCAAACAAATATTATTTGACAAAGTATTCGTCTGCAGCGTGGCTCTAGCACTAGTAAACACATGTAGGTACATATACCTGACAACATCTGAAACTAATTTTTGTTTTACCGATACTTGTATCCAGAAATATTTGCTTTAATTTATGTATTTTGACGATTGAATCAATATTTAAAAAATGATGTTACTAAAAAAGGTAATATATATTCCTTAAAGGCTGGCAAGGCTTCAGTAATTATGAGCGGCGTTGATTGCTTCCTATCTGGCGATACATTGTTCATCTGCTTTCTTAATTCATGAAAAATCTCTGTAATTCAAATAAATATTTGTTTCCAGGTCTTTACCTTTACATGCTAGTCGTGGAGACATTTACAGCTGAAAACATAAAATTAAAAGTTTACACAACTATTGGATGGGGTAAGCAATATAATATTATGATACAATCGATATTTATATGTATGTATGTGGTGGTGGGAGAATTATGTTTTCAACTTCAACTACTACTTTCATACAAGGAATATTCGACGCATCTTATCTTTCTTACTAATATTATAAATGCGAAAGTTTGTGAGTATGTTTATTACTCTTTCACGAAAAAACTACTAGACGGATTTGGATGAAACTTTACAATAATATAGGTTATATATCGGAACAACATATAGGCTACAATTTGTAATGATTTTATGTAATTTTGGTCGTAATATAACGATACATGTCAATTAAGTCGGAAAAAAATCTGGCCTCTGTGAGCTATCTTGGCGTGCGCTGCCTAAACCATTGGAATTACACAAAGATGATGTACCATAGGATGGTTTGTCTTGAATACTTCTAAATAAAAGTCCGCGACAGCATATATCTCCCTATATACCTTTATATACCTTTCTTCTCTCTATATACCTTTTATATGGAAGCCACTATGACCAAAATTATTAACCATAAATTAAGTAAAAAAAATATATTTATCTAAAATAATCTGTCACGAAACTTAATGTGGCAGACCAAATTTCACGCGAGCGAAGCCGCAGACAAAAGCTAGTGTATTATATTACGAATATGATCACCCGCACCTATAACAAATGTGGTCGAATAATTCTTGTTCAAAAGTAGTTAGTAATTCTCCCACTGACCACCTATATAATTTTATCATTGTTATTTTGAAGTGAAATTCTTCTATAGCCGCATTACACAACTCTGGTTAGGAAAAAATCTATAGGTTCACGTTAGCAACACGATAATGCTTAAGGTATTATATATCTACAGCTATGCTGCTATATAGCTATAGACATACTTTAAACACAGTTAATGCGCAGCTGCGTAGGTACACGCATCACGTCAACACAATGTATATACCCGATTGTGCGTGTGTGCGTTGGACGCTTCTTGGATGAATAAAGTTGTGTGAGTCGCGTCAGCAACATGCTGTAGTAATAGCAGTATTTAATATTACAATTAGTATGAAATTTCAAAATACAGTTTTAAGTTATCACTTGTGTCATTATGACAGCCTCTGTTTTTATTATTTTGGCTAGTTGGACTTCTTTCTCTTTAGGTAATTAATATGTGGGCAGTGCTCTTTCGCAGTGAAAATTAAACATTTTTTCCAGTATAAATTTAAATATAACAATAGGAAAAAATTCCTGTTCATTATCTATGGGGACATAAATTTCCATTCATGACGGCTAAAGTTAATCCCCGGGCGACTACATATGTTTGGGACGAAAAATAAGAATTAGGGACCCAAAAAAGGCTTTTTACATTTGAATTTGCAACAATAGATCTCAAACCCTCGTCTTAGACAAGAAGTTAAGAAATAGAGCTTTATTATTCGTTTTTTAACTTAAAAATGAAGTTAATTATAAAATACCTGTATTAGGTACAATTAATCTTAATTGATGGTGTCAGACGTTAGTTTACGGAAATCCATCATACTGGTGGACAATAAAACTTACGCGAACACAAATCAGAAATATAACATATTGTGTTTGCAACGAAGTAAATAGATAATTACTTCAGAAAAATAAAATCGTTTAGGATCGGCTCCCCGGGTACCTTACCTCAGCACCTCCTCTCTTGCGTCTCGTGGAATTCACTATGACGAATTTTAATATACCTAAATTAGTAAAAAATATAATAAAAAATTCGCCACCGTTCGCGTCCTGATTCCCACGAGGGCGAGAAGCGAATAATGGAGAATGTTAAGGAAGCAAGGAAATGAGCCGGGATCGTAGAGGATAGAGATCTGTAGTCTCTGCCTGCCCCTACGGGAAACAGGCGTGACTTATTATATGTATGCATGTAATAAATCCAAAGCAAAAACTCAATGCGTTTTGCCTCGACACGAAGCATCCACAAGTGAATTAGACTGTACAGTATATATGTATATGTAATATACATATATATCATCATATAGATAGCGATGGAAATCCTTTGGATCCGTAACGAACGGGAAATAAAAAAGAGTTATTGTGTAGTTGAAGTTGTCACTGTTAGTGACCATAGCGAGGTGTTTGGGGGATTTGCTGATAGCCGTTTCTCGGTAAATAATTCTCTATACACTTCTTCACAAACTCACAATATTATTTTTCTTATTTGTGTTCGCGGATCTTAGCTAAATAATTTTGACTATCCATCTTTACAGTTAGTCCTAACAGGTATACCCGTGAAGAAATGATTTGCTAAACTGTCGACGCAAATTATAATAGATACATAATGAATTAATTGTTATTTCCTTGCACAGGGGCACCTGCGATATTTATTACAGTATGGGTTATATCAAGGTGCTTCGTTACCGTTGTACCTTCGACCGGACCTGACGAGGTAAGTTTCTAAAATCCCCAAAACATATTAAATAAATGAATAAAATATCTTTATTATCAAAAATTAAATAAAAATATCTATAAATTACCACATTTACAAATAAATATATAGTTTCCTGTTTATATATTAGATAATAATATTGTTAGATTCAAATTATTTTCTTTTTGTTTTGTGTATTTATTTGTATATATAATATTATTAAGGATTTAATTTTAGTTATTGTAAAAAAAGGTGTTATAAATATTTTTTTTGCTATTCTATTCTATAAATTAAATTTATCCAAGGGCCATACATAAATTACGTCACATGATTTTCATAATTTCGGAACACCCCCCCCTTTTTCACACGTTGAGTTAAAAGTTGAGAGTATAATAGCACTTAAATTCGACTCAGTCCTCTCTTGTCACTCGATGCCACACTTTATTGACATCTACCCCCTTATCGTCCTGTCGTAATTTATGGATGGTCCCTAATAAATCATTATAAATCTATCATATCTTGTTTTATGTTAACGCAGTTGACAATATCCAGTGACACAAAGATGTGTCTATGGATCCATGAGCACCAAGTGGATTGGATTCACAAGGCACCGGCGCTAGTTGGGCTGGCTCTTAACCTATTTTTCCTTATTAGGATAATGTGGGTACGTATATAATATATGTACAGGAATTTGGCATAAATTTGAAAGACGTGGCTTTTTATATAAAAAAAAGAAACTGCATTTCATTAAAATTCACAGTAATTGTAAATATTAGGATTTTTATATTGTGAATCAATTATCAAGATTTGTTTGTCGTGATATCTTTATTCGCAATAAAAAAAATATAATATGTACATATATAAAAGAGAAAGACAGAAAGAAGTGGAAAGCCTTAAAGGAGATCTTTGTCAAGAGACAAGCTATATTAAAACACGATGGGCCGACACTAGTACGTTAATAAACAACTGTATATATAATATTATAATATTTAGTTTCACATAATTTATTCAGATAAATAAAGACAGAACATAAAACAAATTATATACATATTGTATAGAAATATTGATATACATAGTAATTAATATAGATATATATATGTACTATAAAAGATTAATGTATACTGTAATATTGTAATGATCACAAACTATATATGTTTTACATAGTTTTATTAATTCACATGTTCGCACTCTGATCACAAGACAACCTATGACCACAGACAACTTATTGTTTTTTTTTCTTTAGTATATCTTCGTTTTAATAATAAAATAAAACGAAAGTTGAAAAACTGGCAATTCTAAGCTATTTCTTTTAAATTATAAATTAAAACTAAACAACATACTAATGTATTTTTTTTAATATGTGGTATATTCAACCTGGAGCGAGGTTAAATATCATAACCTATACCACAAAACTCAAGCTGGTCGTAGATGGAAAGAGGTTGTTCCATAGCTTTATTAATTTACATGTTCGCACACTGATCACACGACCACCGATGACCACAGACAACTTATTGTTTTTCTCTTAAGTACAGATACAGCAGATAAGACTTATTTTATTTTTATATAGTTAGAGAAATGAGGCATACTATAACTCCCAGATGTCCTGCCTTCTACGTGACATTGGCGAAATCATCCGTGCTTTTTTGACACTATTGAAAGGAATTAATTCAAATGAATGAATGAAGCGTACTAACCATGACAATATATAATTGTTACGATAATAGAAAAAAAGTTTCTTGCAAGATTCTAAATATAATGTTATTTCTGGTAATATTTTTGACTTTTAAAGCTTCCTAGGACTTTTTGTGGTTAACCTTAAAACTTTGCACGTGGCTTAATTAATTTCGGACGTTGTTTCGCTTATAAATAGAAGCTTTTATAAATAGCGTTTGTTAGCGAATACAATGAAGAAATCGTTTATTAAAATACATATATGAAAATAACTCGTATTTCAATTTTAATAAAAGCTTTGTTTGAGATTGAATATGGAAATGACAGGTCAGGTTATTTGCAAAAAATTGGCTTTATTTTTCGATATTAAATCTGTTTGATATTTTAAAATTAAGTTTCTTTTTTTATTTAAAAGAATACTAGTTTTTATTCCTAATTCTGCCAACTGACACCCATTATGAAGGTGGACAATTTAATTTATTATATTTATACGATATTCTGCGCAGGGCGGCTGGCAGAAACTGGATGCGTGTAGCCGAGGATCGGGCTAAGTGGCGCTCCATGGGGGAGGCCTATGTCCAGCATTATCAATCATTATCAACAGCCTGCGGTAGTCCACACTGCCGCAGGCTGTTGATAATAATGATGATACGACATTCAAACTTTAAAAAAACAAGTCTACTCATGTCTCAAGGGCAGCAACGCATTGCGTCCGTGGCCAGTCTGGAAATACCTCAACCACCTACGCACCCAGACTGGCCGCTGTAGAGACAGCATGGCAAAGTGGGGCTTTTCACTTACACACCCATTACATATATACATATAATCTGTAGGGTACCTGTAGGGTTAGGAAGAAACCACAGATCTCCATCCGCTACGATCTCGACAGACCTTCCCTGCTTCCTTCACAGTCATCCATCTTTTCATCCATCCTTCTTCTCACATTCATCGTAGGGACACGGCTATCCGTTCGTCGCTTCTCACCCTCGTGGGATTCAGGATGTGACGGGTGGCGAACCGCCGTCATTTTTTAACGAATTAAATATATTAAGATTCGTCATAGTGAATCCCACGAGCCACAAGGGAGGATAGAGGTCAGCCCCAGCAAAGCCACGCATGCTGAGATAAGGCACTATAGAACCCGGGGGAGCCTAATCCCGGGACGGTTGGCATCCTTGCGACTAAGCTCGCCACAAACCCATTTTGCGACTGTGAGAAAAGCACACAAACAATAGCACAGTTGCCATTCTGCTCTCTGTGTGTTACCAGCTCAGCAGAGGACGTTATGAAACCAACGGATGATGCGGTGTCACCAAGTTTTGGGCTGGTAGCGTGTGGTCGCTGACTCGATGAAGAAGAAGCAACGCATTTGTGATGCTTATGATGTATTGAGATGTTTATGGCCGGCGTTGGTTGCTATATAGTCCATCAGATGACACGCATGCTCGTTTGCCTAACTATCCGATTATAAAAAATTAACATTTTTAACAGGTTTTAATAACGAAGCTGAGGTCAGCGAACACATTGGAGACGGAACAATACCGGAAAGCGACGAAAGCGCTTTTAGTTTTAATACCTCTATTGGGCATCACAAATTTGCTGGTGTTGTGTGGACCGAATGACGACTCCTGGTTTGCACACGCTTTCGACTACGTTCGGGCGCTGATGTTATCAACCCAGGTATGTGTGTTTACCCCATTAAGTTTTAAATATATACGAGTATATATTTTATCCGAGGCATGTCAAAGGTAAAAAAAACGACCTGAGAGAGCTCCAAGTCTAGGACTGGCGCAAGATCGATCCAGGTGGTGACTATTATTGGTGGAAGCCAAGACTCTTTTTACGTCATTGCGCCCGCCTAAGTAAGTAAGTAACTATGTCAGAGGTAATTTAGTAGTTTTAAAACTGACAGGCGAAAAGCGATGAGTGTGAATGAAGCAAGGAAGGTGTGTTGGGATCGTAGCGGATGGAAATCTATGGTCTCTGCCTGGAGGGACACAGGGAGACAGGCGTGACTATATTTATGTACGTAAAACTGACGACCGATTTAGTATAGTCAATTTGATCATATTAAAAAATTACATTATAAATAAATAAAACTAAATGCACATACATAAATATAAAGATGTAGGCTTTCATTAAAAATATTATATATAATGTATAAATTCGTAAAAAAGATACGTCTACGAAATGAACATGAAGTCAAAGCGCTCTAAAAGGGAAAAGTGGTCGGAATAACGAACCGAACGATGAAAGTGCGGTACATAAGTGTGGCGAAGTGGTCTCGATTGCGCGTCCTCTTTCAGAAAACACTTGTGAACGTTCCCCTGCATTAATCATCGTATATTATAAGAAAGAGAAAAAAAGAGCGAAAGAACACTTTATTTGATAGCCCACAATGCACTAGATGTGGAGGGAAAGGTCAGTAGGGGAAGCCCAAGAGCCCAAGAGAACATTTTTTCTTCTATAGCCCCTATAGGAACAGACGTTAACCCAGCACGCTTGTCCAATGCAGATTGGCGGAGTTACCAGACTCGGAATAAATATCTGTAGGCCATAACTATATTTATTCCGATGCGGGGATCGAACCCGCGACCATTGACTCCGCGGGCGCAGCCATCGCCACTGAGCCAATTGGTCGTCTGAGACTGAGAAAACGGTATATTGTCGATAAAAGCTGCTACTTACTCCTGGGATCCTAGTGAATTATGTGAAACAATAACTTTCCAGCGTGATTCTAGAAATACTTTGTTACGTATTGTTTTTGTTATTTTAAAAAACATTATACGCTTTTGTTTAGTTAGGCATATATTTATTCCGATGGAGGGATCAAACCCGCGAACATTGACTCCGTGGGAACATTGACCCCACCACTGAGCCAAATCGACCTGTCATGTCTTGACCAATTTCCTGAACTTCTTAAGAAAGGTCATGTCAAAAGTACCCTTAACGAACGAGCTTGTACGAGGAGAAATGAGTGTGGATGAAGCAAAGAAAGTGTGCCGAGGTCGTAGCACATAAACTCTAATAAACCTATGGTTTCTGCCTATCCATACGGGAAACAGGCGTGATCATATCTACGAGTATCTATGTATAACGCAGTAAAGACAAAAAATAGCAGCTTCAAAAAATAATAATGTTTTCAGATTGCTTTTTAAGTACACACCAACCGAAACATTTCTGTTGAAACGACCGAATAACTAAGTAACTAAAGGGCGAACGAAGGTAAAGGCGCTCCATTTCCCGTAAATGGCGTACCTTAAACAATATTTAGTGCCGGTTAGGGAAATAGATAGCAATCAATAAAGCCCTCTTTCGTTTCCAGAAACAAACAAGTGATTATTTTTAAGAAATTGTTGGTCCTCATTTATTATATTATAGAATCATACGTGAGAAAAAGTTAAATGGGAAAATATGTAATTACCTTGCTAAGATTCGCGAAAACCGTAAAAAATAACCGTAATATTGCGTATTAACGATCCATTATGATGTGAACAATGTTTCATCCCCACCATCTGGATGAGTGGAGGTCCACATAGAATTACCTTGCTAAGATTCGCGAAAACCGAAAAAAATAATATTGCGTATTAAAGAACCATTATGATGTGCACTATGTTTCATCGCCACCATCCGGATGAATGGAGGTCCAGTACGGTTCATTTTCCACCTTGACCCACACTCCGCTCGAGCAATCGTCTACTTCAGCAGTTATCAAGTTCCTCAAGAGTTCCTCATCCTTAGACTCAATATCAATATCAGCCCGCGGCAGTCCACTGCTGAATATAGGCCTCACTCAAGCTCTCTCAAGGCGCGCCACCTAGCCCGATTTTCGGCTACACGCATCCAGTCTCTGCCAGCCGTCTAGCGCAGATCGTCGCTCCATCTAGCAGTGGACGTCCCATACTACGTTTACCGAGTCGCGGTCTCTACTCCAGCAGTGGTCTACTCCAACGATTGTCGGTTCTTCGACAACCGTGTCCAGCCCATTGCCACTTCAGTCTGCTAACTTGAAAAGCTATGTCGATGACTCTGGTTCTCCGGCGAATTTCTTCATTTCGAATTCTATCCACCAGAGAAACTCCGAGCATAGCCCTCTCCATAGCCCTCTGAGCGACTTTGAGCTTGTCAAGGAGACGGACCGTCAGTGTCGACGTTTCGACACCGTAAGGGAGTACGGGCAGGACGCACTGGTTGAAGAATTAGGTTATTAGGTTATAAGTCGAATAATCCTTGCTTAAAAGTAGTGGTTTAGTTTGAAAATCTAATTCCGCCACCGGACACCCATTTTCTTCACACATACAATCTTCACACTTGTTTACTATCTCTGTTGATTGCAGGGTTTCACTGTGGCACTCTTTTACTGCTTTATGAACACAGAAGTAAGACATGCTATAAGATATCACATAGAGAGATGGAAGACGGGCAGGGCTATAGCCGGTGGTCGAAGGAGAGGCGCTTCGTATTCTAAAGACTGGTCTCCACGGTCGAGGACTGAGAGCATAAGGTAGGAAAAAAAATGAACAGAAATCATCCATGATTTTGCTATTTTCGTAGTTCGTAGTATAATATTTTTTAAAAATTTTTTTGCTGTTTTTATATCAAGAACTAATCGTTCGAAACAGCGTATTATTTCATTCGGCCCTGTAATTTCAAAACCTAGTAAGGGATGACTCCAAAAAAAGGAGATTCTGTATTATGCCATAATTTGCATTGTCAAATGCATAAACAATCCTTAAGAATAGATTTCAGAAACGTGAAAATCCTAGCAAATACAAAGTCCTGATACAAATATATGTTATATAAAAATAGGTTAAAAAAACTTTTAAATTAAACAATTTTATTGATACTCTTAAAAGGAATTCTTAAAAAAAATCTGAATAAATAACACAGTGGTTATACAGATTCTTATGTGCCTAAAGTTTTTATTTTAGTGTACAGTAGACCCGCGGTAATCGGACAAACTTTTTGAAGGGCGATGACGGACTATCGAATTTGATCGGTTTATACTTAGTCCGGAATTTTTTGAATATTCTTTTCTTTCATTGTAATCCGCATAATAACAAATCAAAGAATCCATTTGAACAACGAATCATACTACATAATTATATACATATATAATATGAATGTGGAATTTAGTAAATTAAAAATCACAATGGAGAGCTAATATTTTATTATATAAATAACATCAGTGCTATGCTAACTTACAAGAACTATAATGGTGGAGCGTACAAGTTATAACCATGATTGAACATCATGCGTTATATAAGTGAAGATTTGCCGAAATTATTACGTATAATCAACAGTGATAGGCGTGTCGTATTACAAGGAGCGCCGGATTTGACAGGGTCCGAATTACCACAGGTCCATTGTATTAAGGGATCAAGCTAAATAACATCGTTTAAGCCAAAAACCGACTCGGTTTTTGGCTTAAATATCCCTCATAAAACGTATCTTGTCTCTTTATAGGTCTTTATATTGCACAACCTCATTGCTTTAATATTATAATTTTTTCATTTTTTGCATACATTACCCCGCATTGCTCCATTTAATTTCTGACCAATGTCGATATTATGAAATTATTTTTAATAACATTTCAAGAGATTGGATATTGTTGTATTTTATTTGATACTGGCGTAATAGTTATAACTATTAGCCATCAAACAAAAAAAGTTCAATTTCTTTCGATATTTTCTTTTTTGTCGAAAAACTAACAACTCAGCTTATCACGTTACGGCTTGATAAAATGGTGGCTATTTTACCAAAACCTTCTATGGACTTTTTCAGTCAACTTAAAAAGTCACGATTCATGCATTTATTTCATATCACTTCACTTATACACCTTAATCGAACTGTATTGTATAATACGCCACCATATTTAAACAATATAACTGATAATAATAAAAAATAAAATAAAAACACAAAATCACTGATGTAATTTGGCGGAAAAAGAAAAATTAAACTTATATTAATAATAACAAGTTTTATTTTTTAAATTCATAATAGCATTGGTTAATAATTAACTTATTTGGTCAAAAATTCCAAATTCATGTTTGATCAACTTAATTTTATTGTCGCTAGGCTCACAGTATGAAGAGAAGAAAAAGAATCGATTTTGGATTTATTCATCGATGAAATAACGAAGAAAATTTAAATTCAAAAACATAATGTGGATTTGGACAACATTTTGTTTTTCTTTTTACTTTGTTATATACCTATCTACCTATAACCAAAATAAATTAATGCTAAATGCTTTTCACACACTTTTTTTTCATCGAATTCCCGGTCTTTGCATGCACCTTTCATATAATCCAAGGTAAGTGTGAATTAAAAAATAACTTTATTAATATATATGGAAATAATAAATAGATTTTAAGCTTTCCTTTCATTAGGCATGAGTACACTTGTATAAACTTTACAAGCGCCTACCTATTTATAGTAGTAATTTTAAGAAACAAATTTTGCATATTGTTTTTGTAAGAACCCTATATAGATGGATTCATTCATGTAAAACAAAGAAGTATAATATTATTAATTAATTGTATTATTGTATTCTTAGATGGCACTTAGTGATAACTATTATACCTATGTCAAGTAAAATATATTTATATATGAATAATATAAATAAAATATAAAATATATATATCTTGAAAAATATTAGTTTGCTTGTTACGTTACTCCTTGATAAAATGGTGACCTGGTGGTAACTGATCACCGTAGCCCATACATATGCGCAACAAGATAAGAGAAATAAGATCCGCGACAAGCAAACAAAAAAACAGAAAAATAATGTGTGTTTTATATTGGAAGAAGTGGATTTACGGGGAATTTAAACTAAATCTAGATCGAAAAACGGCCGTCAGCAACTCTCCACTTCCCAACCACTAACAACAACACCAACATCAAACATACACCACCACTCTTCCATAACGTAAACGACACTTATTTCGCTTCAACACGAAGCATCATCAGGTGTAATAGACTCTACGGAAGACAAACGCTAACCTCTTAACGGTTTTTTTGGTATGATTTAGTTTAAGTTGCCCGTTAATCCAGTTTATGCCACTAAAAAATACGCATTATTATTCTTCTATTTTTGTTTGCTTGTTGCGGATCTTAGCTAATTGAAAATTCTGACTGTCCACATATTTCATAGTATAATTAGCTTTCCATCAAACGACACGCTTGCTCTTTCGCCATAAAAAATGCTTATTTTATTAACATTAAAATGGGACAGGTTATACAATCACCCAACCAAACGGGAGTCGGCAGCCTCGGAGACCACCACCACCACGTTACTGGTACCCCGGATGTCACTCGCCCCCCACCACGACGGCAGACACCTTCATGCCGTAAGTACTTATCAACGTTATAGTTAAGACGGACTGTCAAAACTCAGTTTGCGAAGATCCGCGAAAAACAAATCAGAAATAAGTAACAAAACAAGAAAAATTATAGAGGTTTTTTTATGGTATAGGAAGGCAAACGAATAGGTGTCTCACCCAATGGAAAGCAATCAGCTGCTCATAGACATCCGCAGTGCTATAGGTATTACAGAAGCCTTGCCGGCCTTTAAGGAAAGTGTAGGCTTGATTTTTGAAAGTTCCAATATCATATCGGTTCGGAAATACCGCTAGGTAGCAGGTTCCACATGGTAGTGGTGCGTGGAAAGAAGTTTCTTGAAGAGCGCACCGTACTGGATCGCAGATATGTTTTTCACGGATCTTGGTAAGTTTTGACTGTTCATCTCAATAAGAGATTTCTAAAAAATTATACGACCGATTGTATTAAGCGATTCAAAACAGTAGATATTTTTCCAGACCATTGCCAGAATCCATAATTTCTCTGTCACTGCTCATTTTCTGCAATCATGTTGATCTTGGTTTTGGGTCACTCATTTTTACATACTTCTATTCATTATTCATATAATATTTTTTTTTATCTTAAACCATTCGTGTTCTGACTGCTAGTGTATCTAGACTGATTGATATATACATATAGTCACGCCTGTCTCCCTGTAGGGTTAGACAGAGACCACAGATCTCCATCCGCTACGGCCCCGACATACCTTCCTTGCTTCCTTCACACTCATCCATCTTTTCATTTATCCTTCCTCACACCTTCATCGTAGCGAAACGGCTCTCCATTCGTCGCTTCTCACCCTCGTAGGAATCAGGACGTGACGGATGGCGAACCACGTCACCATCATATTTAACGAATCATTTTATTATAATTTAAACGAAATAATTAAATATTGATATTTGAAATTCAATATAATTGAACACACGATTTGCTACAGTTCTTATGATTTGGAAATTCATTGCACACCTGGTGTACAATCGATTTCGTATAGGTTAATCAACGTTATTCAATAAATGTATGTGTGTTTGTGTGTGTTGTGTGTGTGTGTGTGTTGTGTGGGTAACGCTGAATAATAAATTAAAGTACTTGAGTGCAGTGAATGTATAATGGATAAATATTATGAACTAAGATAATTAATGGAGTCAGGCGTTACATTGTGGAAATCTATTACTACTGTGGACAGCCAGAATTTTTACTAAGCTTAGATCCGCAACAAGTGATCTTGTCTTGATATAAGCTAACTTGTCGAGGATCTAAGTTAAGTAAAAAGTCTGACTGCCCACATATTATGAATTAAATTATTCCTAGGAGTATATCACAAGTGGGAGCGCAAGCGGTGACCAATCGCCCGTGTGAGGAGGGCGGCGGGAGAGGCTCTCGCGCCTGCGCACTCTTCCCGAGGAGGACGCCCCTCTCGAAGCGACTTCTGCCTCTCCCGCTTTCTCTACCCTCCTTCCCTCCACCAGCTACAACGTTGCAGACTCAAACTACACTCAAATCACTTACTCAGCGACAAGTAACTCTTCGTCTGAAATATATAAATCACCTTCCGCAGAAAATTGTTCTACTTCTAATGTCAATGGAATTTTGATTTCACCCTTAGAATAAAATTAAAATTGATTAAATATGAGATTACTATGATATATTAGTTATTAATATGATATATTATTCATTTATATTTACAATGGTAGTATTTACGATTTTGATGAAAACAACACATGTATAAATGTATAAGCTTATAATATAATACTAAGCTGTAAAAAACGGTGGCGGATTTATACATTCGCCGGCAGCAATTCGATAACCGAGTTCACAATCGTATTAAATACATATGTTCTGTCAATATAATTTTTACTTTATTATCTCTGCGCTATCGTCTCAATTACAATATCTTTTTCCCGTAATTAGTATGATTGCGAATTAGGGGATCGATATATCAGTTCCTAGATTATTTCTACAACCCAATAAGTTAGGATTATACAAGATATTTTTTTGGGTAGTTTTTTGAGTTAATAAAAGCACAATCATGTCCTTCTATGCATTAATACTGCTTACACAAGATTGTACATTTGATTAACGTAACTAAATCATTTTTATTGTGCTGTAAGTGACACAGAAGTTTAAAAAAATATTACATATTCGGATCAGAAAAAAATACTGCGTCAAATTATCCATGTCTCACAGCTCAACGACCAATTGAAAAGTTTGTACAGTGTTTTTGAGTGGTCAGATACAGCTTATAAATCTTAAAAAAATGTTGACTTTGGTGGTAAGTTTTTATTATGCTATATACTTCATTTTACGTGGTAACATTCAATTATGTAATAAATTCGGCTTATGATGACTAGTTATGAAGGTTTTACAATATCTTAATCCATTTTTGTTCTTCTTCTAAGAATGACTCTTCGATTAGCGAAGTTTCAACAAAACTCTTCTCTTCTTTCGCGAGGTGTAGCAATTTTCGAGCACTCGCTATCCCTAATTTTTTTTTTAATTTCTTAAGGCAAAAGAAATATTTTACTCAGCCTGTTAATAAATCCGCCAATGAAAATAGAATAAGCATTAATTGGCTTATGAACAAATTATATGTTAATGACAACGAGTACATGAGACACATGAGAAGGAGATAATGTGTGAATGAGATAGCTAAAATCCGTTCGCCATGTGCGAATCGCTTATTTTTAGAATGGCTTACGTGTATGTACATATATGTCAAAATATCTATTGATTTTTTAAATAATTCGATACGTAATTAAATAATGTTAGGGAGTTTCAATCAACATAAACAGTGTGTTGTATAGATATATATTTTTTAAAATAACTATTTTTCTTTATAAGATAGGAAGGCAAACCAGTAAACGTGTCACCTGATGGGAAGCAATCAGCGTTGCCGGTCTGTGAAAAATGTGTAGGCTTGTTTTTGAAGGTTCCACAGAATTCCACTATTTCCAAATATAATTAATAAAAAATGTTAAAAAACTACAATAATAATAAACTGGTGTTTTAATTATATTCCTTTAAACGCAGTGATGCGTATGAGTGAAAATTATTAATACATACATACATATATTCACGCCTATCCCGATCCCGACACACCCTCCCTGCTTCGGTCGGCTAATATATTAAAATTCACTATGACGAATTTAAATATATATAATATTAATACTGAAAAGTAAAAAATATGTACTTGCATTATAAATGTATCTATTTGGCATTCTATAATATGTAAATATAACTAAAAAATAAGCAAAATTTATTATTAATATTGTACCAAAGAGAACTAAATTTAGTGTAATAATAATAAATAATGTACAAACATAAAAATTGTTTGTGAAGTGATGTAAGGCTCTAAAATGAATTATGTAATGTTTGCCTTTTTTTACTTAATTTTTTAATTGTAATAAAACTCATTTTCCTCTTTGAAAATATAATAATTCTGTAATAATTCAAAATTCCGAACATTGTGTCAAGTTTCGTGGACAAGGATTATTTTATGCGCGTCTTTAAATTTTCTTTTTAATTCCCCTTAAAATGAAAAAAAAATTACTGGCTTTTACCTTTGAAACATAAATATGTAAATATTTTTTTTAAAATACAATAAAAATTTAAAGGGATGTCTAAAATTTAAAAAACAAATACAATGTATATTGTATTAATTATATAAAAATATTATTTAATTAGTATGATATCACCATTTATCATTATAACACTTTACTATTCAATGTTGCCCAAGGCAAATTTTTATGTAATAATACGTATTAGTCGTATAGAATGTAAATTCGGGAAACAATGCGCTATTTGTAATATAAATATAGCATATCGTAACATTTAAATTAGAAATATTACAGCTGTTTTAATATATTTTCTGTCGATTTTTAAATATCGGGAGTAATGTGCACGTCAAATAAAATTTTCAATTTGTTCCCGTATTTTAATCGATGTTTCATGACGCATTACCATATACTTTATGGAATAAAGTATATATTTTGGTATCGACGTGATATCGCGTATTTGACGTACAGGGTGAGGGCTGCCTCACGTGATATTACGTCTTTCCTTTGACCTTTGTCTTTGAATCCGACATCGCCCTGCAAAAGTTTTGTTGGATTACCGCGGGTCCACTATATGTACATATAAAGATATATCATCGGCTGATTATCAGAAAGTTGTCAATACTATTATATGTGTAACGTGTTATATATTTTTTTAAATAATTTCCTACTTTTATATCCTGATTTTTTTCTCCTGTATAAAACTATAATTAATTAGTTAATGAATGAAGACTTGAAAAAAAGTGATTTATTCACGATTAAAACATTGAACAAGATATACACCGTGACTTTTTAATTACCCGAGAAAACTAAAATTCGCGTTAGTAAAAATATGTATGTCAGTAAGTAACATTCAAATATAGCGTTCATACAAAAATATTTTTTTATGGGACTTCAAAGAAATCCTGTAAATGCATCAAATACTTGTGCGCCATCTTCGTAGTATTTCTTTACTACTATGCATGAGACGCATGTATTCATAAATATGGCATCAGCGCGTGCGAAAGAGAAAAAACGTCTTTTGTCGGCAGGTTGCGCAAATTGTTTTCATTCTAGTTATCCCTTCCATACGTAAATATTACGCGACCAAATTAGGTTGGTTCGGGTGCAGTTCATATTGGAATGATAATGATGTCTGTTTGAATTAGCAAGATTTTTTGTTGTATAATTTTTGGTGTATATTAAGGACATTTTTAATAAATATTTCATAAAAATAAAAATTTTTTTTCTTCGCCAAATTTAATGTATATCGATAACTGAATATATTACTTAATTTTCTCAGGTAATTAAAAAGTCACAGTGTATAAATAAATATATAGGGAGAGTTCACACTCTCTCTATATGTTTTAAATTCCTACTATTTCTTCACACTACTTCACAGTAATGGTAGGAATTTAAAAAGTATGTGTTATTTTTTGTATTTTTAGTGTTGTCTTTATTGAAATGAAAACTATTTATAGCGCTATATACTATATACATTGCTGTGATTTGAAACTCGATGAAACGATAAAAGCGACACCAGAAAGGGACAAACACATAAATCTAAAGGATTTAGCATGCGAGAGAATGAGATGGTATACTGAATTTGTTACTTCTAACACGTGTGAAGTGCACACGTTTCTTTTTCTATTAACTTCTTTTATCATCTTTTCTTCTCTTGTAGAATAAAAAGTAAATAAGTGGATACTTGTGTAATTTTATATAATTTCGTCTACCTCACAAGTTACTGAAATATATCCATTTAAATGTGTATAATATAATAATTAAAATCAATATAGATATATAATATATTATGATGTAACACGTGTACATAAATCCACAAATATTTAAGAAATTCTTATTTCGTTTTTTGTAATAATAGTAATTAATAAATGTCACGTGAGCTAATGTATTTACAATTTTGTTTTTTGCCAAATAAATGTAAATTATTGTTTATATATTTAATAAAATATTTGATTGATAAACACATTTTACTTCTTTCATTTATCGACTTTTAATTATACATAAACAGATACATTTATTTGTGATGCATAAATAAATTTAAAATAAGGTGTAAATAAAAAGAAAACGTGAAAGTAACAAAGATGGCCAATAAAATTTACTTTACTAAGATCTGAGAACACAAATCAAAGTAAAATAGAGTAGTATCGTTTTTTTATGGGATAGAAAGGCAAACGAGCAGGCATATCACCTGGCGAAAGCAATCAACGCCGCCCATAGACTTCCGCGGCGCCATAGGCAGTGCAGACGACGAAGTGTATAAAGAATTACATATCGCGAAACGACCGTCAGCAAATTTTCCAACACCTTGACATGGTGGCTAACATTGACAACCTAAAATACACAATACCACTTATCACCACAAATTCAACACGTTTCGCCTGGACAATACCTCAGGTGTAGTAGACTCTGCGAAAGACAACCGTAAAGTCCACGGCTTACTGTCCACATGGGACATGCGTGGTGTGTTGCCTCCAGAATTGAGAACACCCGTGCAAACATGAAATAATTCAACATAAAAAATGTATATACAATGTGTATGTGCGTATGTATGTAGTATATATATATATATATATATATATATATATATATATATATATATATATATATATATATATATATATATATATATATATATATATATATATATATATATATATATATATATATATATATATATATATATATATATATATATATAAAAACACGTGTTTAGTGCACGTGTGTATCTCTTTTCTTTTCTTTGATGGCAATTAGTTATAACTATTATGCCAGTGTCACGTAAAATACAACAATATCAGATCTCTTGAAATGTAATTAGTCAGCTTGTCACGTTACGTCTTCATAAAATGGTGGCTATTAATACCAAAACCTTCTATGGACTTTTTCAGACAACTTAAAAAGTCACGATACACGCATTTATTTCATATCACTTCACTTATACACCTTAATCGAATTATATTGTTAAAATATTTATAATCTGATATTTTTATCAGTTATATTGTTTAATTATGGTGACATATTAATCAATATAATTCGATTAAGGTGTATAAGTGAAGTGATATGAAATTAAATAAAAACACAACGTCACTGATGTAAGTTGGCGGGAAAAGCGACGTGTGTATTTTTAACGACGCAAAAAAACGAAAACCTAAATGACAGATGTCAAAAAATGTATTGCATATTCGGGAACAGAAAAAAAATACTTCATTGAATGGTCGGAGTCTAGCAACTCTACAGGCAATATAAAATGTTGCACAGAGTGAAACTGACTGTTTTTGAGTGTCAATTTTTTCAGAAATCAGATGGCCAAATTTCAATTTGCAGTTTCATTATTTTTACACATTTGTACCTATGTATATTTGAGAAAATCTTTTCCATCAACCCAAAGGTCGACTGGAAGGCCGCGTTTGTACCAAAAACTGTACAATAAGAATAAATAAATAAATAACAAATCAACTTATAATCTAGAATATTACACGTGTCATTTAAACAAAATGTTTTTAAAAAACATGAAA
This sequence comes from Baronia brevicornis, assembly GCA_031353405.1. Taxonomy (NCBI): domain Eukaryota; kingdom Metazoa; phylum Arthropoda; class Insecta; order Lepidoptera; family Papilionidae; genus Baronia; species Baronia brevicornis. Next base: position 55,098 of record JASFAT010001935.1, read on the forward strand.
ATAAAGAGTTCATTTTAATTGTAAATAAAACAAGTCAATGATCTCATAGAGTAACTTACATCGGACTCGAGATTGCTATTTAGAAGTGAAATACGTCTCATTATGGGCGCTCCGACCTTTGCAAGGCATTAAGGTGCTTGGCACAATAAACATATATTATACTTATCACACGAAGAGAGCGATGCTAGATAAAGTTTTTCGTGTACTTTATATTAATAAGGTAACAATTCTTTTTCGAGTTCAATGCACTATTATAAATTTATAGTTTTTCAAAATAATACTTGACAGACGGCTCAGTGGCGGGGCCCTCCGCCCACGGAGTCAATGGTCGCGGGTTCGATTCCCGCATCGGAATAAATATATATATATATATGGATTTATAAATTTTTATTCCGAGTCTGGTAACCCCCCTCCCAATCCGCATTTCCGCTCCTGCCCTTTCCTTTCTTCCTCTCCGCCAATCCACGGTCTGCCATGCCAAAGGATGCGTGGCTAAGGGCGAGCTTAGTCGCAAAGCGTGCCGATCGTCCCGGGATCAGGCTCCCCCGGGTACTATGGTGCCTTACCTCAGCAAACAGGGCTCTGCTGGGGCTGACCTCCATATACGTAATTTGTTGAAAAATAACGGCAACGTGGTTAGCCACCCGTCACGTCCTGATTCTCATGAGAGCGAGAAGCGACCAATGGAGAGAGCCGTTTCGCTGCGATGAATAGTAGCGGATGGAGCTCTGTGGTCTGGCATATATATATATATATATATATATATATATATATATATATATATATATAAAAAAATAACATTAACATAACATCTGTACGCATTTATCCTTGTGAACAATAAAGGGTTTGCTTACGGTAACAACATTTAAAACAAACTCCCAGCCGTAATATTTAAACTATAAGACGCACAATGAATGCGATAGCATTGCCTGACAATGAGATGGAAAATTGACGAGATTAGCGGTAGCACCCCGCGCGCCCGCAAACCCCCCCCCCCCCCCGCGCTGTTCTGCACAGCATTGATGCTCCACACAACACTCGAAAAATCTGACAACCAAAAGAGTAAACGAACGCTGAAGTAAAAACCATGTTATGCATAACGTCCTCAAACCATGAATACTTAGGGCGTCAACTTGAGGTTATCGGCTGATGGAATTTGGGTGGGATGCCGAAGTTCGGGATTCTTATATCCAGCGATGGAGGCTTTTATGCAGAATGAAGGCAGTATACAACACAGAGACTGATTCAACACTCAGCCACATCGTAAGTGTTTTTAAAATCTCATCCCTACCATTTAGATAAGTGGCGATCGACTATAAAGAATTTTTTCTCTAACTTCAGTCCACGCACCACAGAATGCTGTGGTATTTATTACCTTCAGCGATATTTCCGACATTAGAACCTTCAAGAATCCTACGCGTGTCACAAAGGTCGAATACGGTTCTGTAATACTTATAGTGTTGTAGATGTCTATGGGTTATTTTTTTATGGGATAGAAGGCAAACGAGCGGGCGTGTACCTAATAGAAAACCTTCAACGCGCCCATAGACATCCGCAGTGCGACACGTGTGTTCGTTTGCCTTCCCATCCTATGAAAAATATCCTTGTTTAAAAGTTCCATGAAAAATAGTAAAATAGATCTTATTTACCCAAAAAAGTAAATTTAATTACAATACAATAGCAATTTAATCCTCCAATTATTTTTGAAAGTAACATAGTCCGATTTGCGGTTGAAACCTGTACCGACAGTTATCATGGATATTAACAAAAAGTCACGTTCACAGCGAAAGGAACAATTTATTTTGTGTCGTCAATACGCCGCCGACCTCTAATTTCGTAGACGCTACAAAAAATATGGTCCGGCAAATTTGTGGTTTACAATACTTGCTATTCACGTTTTTTCCCCGTTTTCCCTTTATAGCTTTATGCGTTTTGTTGTTTTCTGGATGAGTGGCGATCTACTACGGTGCGTTTCTCTCGTAACTTCTTTCCACGCGCCACCAGTTTGTGGAATGAGCTACCCTCGGCGGTCTTTCCGAACCGTTACGACATTGGAATCTTCAAAAAACAAGCCTATACCATACCTAAAAGGCCGGCAACGCTTCCGCGACTCCTGCGATGTCGCGGTTGTCCATGGGCGGCGTTGATTGCTTTCCATCAGGCGACACGCTTGCTCGTTTGCCCTCCTATCCCATAACAAAAATGCGGGTAAAGAACCAACGCATTATCATTGTATAAGCCTAAAAGCTGATGCACTTATCGGCCTTTGATAATCACAACGCAAAGAACGACATAAACATGTGGCAAACCATGTATCCGTCATTATTAATAAATAAGTTATATTAAAATTCGTCATAGTGAATCCCACGAGCCGCAAGGGAGGATGGAGGTCAGCCTCAGCATAGCCTCACATGCTGATGTAAGGCACTATAGATCCCGGGACAGTCACTACGCTAGCGACTAAGGGCGAGCTTAGTGCCTAGCGTAGTGACTGTCCCGGGATCTACCACGCATCCATAGGCACGGCATACCGTTGATTGGCGGAGAGGAAAGAAAAAGGATAGAGAGAATAAAAGAAAGGGCAGAGGAAAGGGAAGATGGATTTAGACAGGATGATAGGGATATAATACTACCGCAATGGAATACAAGAAGTGTATATATAAACCGATTTCAATATTAAATACAGGGAATTCTAATACAGAAAAAGTTTATGACTTAAAAATATATAAGAGAAAACTAAAAGAACAGCTGCAAAACGAAGATTCAAAATTGCCAATTGTGTTCTTCAAATTACTGTCATTAGATGGTGTTCGTGACGGCTTTGTCGTCTGACGTTTTATACAAAATTAGCGATTTTTTTGTGCTATTTTGAAACGTTTATTGAATTTTAAGTTGTTTTTTTTTTTAAGAAAAAACAAAAGGTACGAATTCGATGCACTTTGTAACACACTCGGTGTGCTAGGACAAATTTGGTACGCTTTGTACGAACTCGGTGCGCTTAGTACAAATTCGGTGCACTTTGAAACAAACTCAGTGCACTTTGTACGAACTCCGTGCGCTCAGTACAAATTCAGAGCACTTTGTACGAATTCCGTGCGCTCAGTACAAATTCAGTGCACTTTGTACGAACTCCGTGCGTTCAGTACAAATTCAGTGCACTTTTTACGAACTCCGTGCGCTCAGTACAAATTCAGTGCACTTTGTACGAACTCTGTGCGCTTTGTGTAAAATCGGTGCTCTACAAATTCGGTGCGCTTAGTACAAATTCAATACACTTTGTAGGAACTAGGTGCACTTTATATTAATTCGGTGCCTTTTACAAAAAATAAAATAACAGCACCAAGTGATGGAATTGTTGTGTAGTGCTACGTTTCATATTGCTATGTGAATTCCTTATTTCCTCCTTCCCTCTTCCATTACTTCCGTCAATGTGAATAATGAAAGGAAAATATAATGAAAGGAGTCCATTATGTATCCCTTCCATTATTCAAATCCTTACCCCAAGATGGCTTCTTACTAAATGACCTAATCTCTTCAAAATAGAATTAAAAGATTTATCTGTAGCCACTTATCTAGGCAGGCGGATTAGTGCCTCAAGACGTCGAGAGAAACGAACATCTCACAAGCGTTTTCAAGAAGATTTATATATATAGAAAATTTGCATTACTTTTTAGTCTCCATTTTTTATCTCACGTATAACAAAATATATATATTCATTCCACACGCGAAATAGCGCATTCGAGTATATAAATTGTGCCCGCACGAAACATGGATTCTATTTATTTTTCTTCTCTGTATTACACACGATTATAACTGCAGCTGTACTTTAATCTTGTTTTTAAGATTTCGTTCACATTTCACAACAAAACAAACCTTTCATATCTTAATCGTCTACCTTTCCTAACCTTTCAAAACTAATCTGATAAAAACTATATATTTTTTTAAAAAAAAACTACTATATATTACTACAATTCTTGTTACTTATTCATACTTATAGTATAATGAAATAAAATAAAATTAAACAGATAAAATAGAAAAAAAGAAGGATAACAATAATCTCGTGATCTATCGACTGCCAAAGATATCTCGGAGCGATCGCTTTAAATGGTGTATTTTAATATCGAAAATATCGATATACATCGATATATATCGATTGTATACGAGACAAATGCGACCATGGAATTATAATGTGATATATTGTTTGGATAAAATATAATACTAAACTAATTAAAGTTTTAAGGTTGTCGCGTTCCAAATTTGATCATACTACCAACAGGCGGTTTGCCACGAGTTCTAAGTATATCTCACTAACTTAGTATATCTACTAATATCTTCGGCTTTACGCGTCCAGTTTCTGCCAGCTGCCCTGCGCAGATCGTCACACCATCTGGCCGGGTTGCGTCCCACACTACGTTTACCGAGACGCGGCCTCCACTCCAGCACTCGATTGCTCCAATGATTGTCGGATCTCCAAGAAACGTGACCATCCCATTGCCACTTTAAAATACATCACTTTAACTCAATTTAAATGACAGTATTTAATATTCGAATCTGATAAACTATTCTATGAACTAAACCTTTTATGGACTAAAAAATCCATAGAAGGTTTCGGCAAAATAGCCACCACTTCATCAAGACGTAACATGACAAGCCGACTAGTTACATTAAAAAAAATTGGATATTATTGTATTTTACCTGACACTGGTAATTATATAAGATTATAAAAATGAAATAAAAACACAACGATACTCATGTAAGTTGGCGGGAAAAACCAAACAGTACTTTAATATAAATTATTATATTATCAAAACCATAGACAAATGTCAATCATAGACAAGAACTAAATTGTAAGTCGATTTAGTTCTTGTCTATGGTTTGTTTGCAATATATTATAGATAATTAACTAGCAAAATGATTTAGAGAGAATCGTTCTAAAATAAATTAAATTCTTCGTTCCTTCAACATCGTATTGTAAATTCAATTTGTATGTGAAACAGGTTCAAAATGTTTTCGTCTCCAAAATGTAACGTTTTCTGAGACATGATTTCATTACGATAACAATGTTTCGCTTAATATGTACCAGAGGTTCTTATCTCCGGGTCGCGATCCAAATCTCTACAGTTTATGTAATGTTATGAAATAACAAGTAAATAAAAAATGAATGAATTCCATTTTAAAATATTTTTTTTATATTTAATATTAGTCATAAAATAGGTTTATTACTTAAAAAAAATACTTAATGTACTTTATAATAAACATGTATTTTTAATATAAGCTTATTAAATCGATAAAAATACATATTATATTATATCACATGTAGTATTGTAATGTAATGAAATAGCGAGTAAATTAAAAATGAATGAATTCCATTTTCAATACACTTTTTATTAGATTAATATTAGTCACAAAATAAGTTTATTACATAAAAAAATTACTCTTCATATACATAATGTGTTTAATATTTTTTAATATTATTTTACAAAGATAAAAAATCACATATTATCGTTAAAATTAGTAATATATAAATATTAACAAAATAACTAAAAACTAGTAATTACTAACCAGTAGTAACTAGTAATAGTATTTTTAAATTTTCTAGTAATATTTAAAATATTGCTGTTCTCTTTTTTAAAACAATATATCACATTTCAGTACGTATAAAATGGTGGGTTGATTAAGGTAATTTCAAAAGAGATTTGAACCTCCTACATTGTAATATTCGCCTACGTCGCCTACATTGTAATATTCTTACCTTCTTTTCCCTTCTGTTCTGTTCCCTACCTTTTTATTCTATATACTAAATTATTCTTCGTTGTTACTTTTATGGGATAGAAAGGCAAACGAGCAAACCTGATAGAAAGCAATCAACGCCGCCCATAGACATCCGCAACGCCATAGACAGTGCAGAAGCGTTGCCGACACCTTTAAGGAAGAAGTGAGGGAGGGGGAGGGTATTGGGCCTCCGGATTCAGCCGCTCACCATACGAAGCGCGGTATCTACCACTCAGACAACGGTTTTCTGCGTAAGTGTGGTACTCCTCCCGGTGAGCCGGGCCTTTCGTGCTACAGGCAAATATTATGCCATTCTTGACAAAGTATTCGTCTGAAGCGTGGCTCTACCTCTAGTAAATTAGTTGCTTGCTTGTAAATAGCCCTTATTTCATTTGATTTACCTATCCTTGTGTTCCAAAACAAAGAAGGAATTATATTTTTAGAATTGTTTTAATCTTCCATATTTGGTTGGAAACTTTCCATCGTTATCTTTTTGCCAAGGCCGGAATCTATTTAATATTCAAATAACTTCGTGTAATCAAAAGTAAAGCAGCCAAGTTGGGAACTTTTGTGGCTTCTATACAGACTTATGAAAGATTAGATTAATCTTACTTCGATGCAAACAGGAAGATAAAAATATATGTATATGATTCCTCATCATCATCATCAACAGCCTGCAGTAGTCCAGTGCTTGCATAGGCCTCTCTTAAAAAGCGCCACACGCCCGATCTTCGGCTACACGCATCCAGTCTCTGCCAACTGCCCTTCGCAGATCGTCGCACCATCTAGTCGAGGGACGTCCGACACTGTTTGCCAAAACGCGGTCTCCACAGCGGCAATTGTCTGCTCCGGCGTTTAAGGAATCTCAGACAAACGTGACAGGCCATTACCACTTCAGTTTACTAATTCGAAAGATAGTCGTTCGTGATTATGGTTCTCTGTCCGACTTCTTCATTCTGAATCATAACTACCAGAGAAACTCCAAGCAAAGCTCTCTGAGCAACATACATATCATTACGCCCGTGCACAGATCTCCATCTGCTACGATCTTCGCCCCTTGCAAAGTTACTGCGCGAGCAGTAAGGGTAATCCCCGAAACTCGATCCCACGACCCTGTGCTTTTGGATGTCCCCGTATAATATAGTATACAAGACTTTACTGGCTCAGTAGCGAAGTATCCACTTTTAGAGGCAATGATCAAAGGTTCGATTGCCGAATCAATATATCAACGCAACAAAACGAAAACGTAGAAAACCACAAAATGAATACCTACCATCAAACCAAAAAAAAAACTTAAGAATTCTAAAAAAATTGTATATGATCGCTCTGTCAGTCAGTTTCAACGCTGTACAAAATTTTCTAGCGGCCGTAGAGCTGTGAGACTCGGAATATATCACGCAGTATTTTTTACTTATCCGAATGTGCAATTAATTTTTTGACATTTTTGACATCTGTGTCATTTACAACCATCATGCATGGCCTACAGGTATTGTAAACTGTATCTTAATACCCCCCATTCCGCCTTGGAAGAGCGTAAAGGATTTATGTCCTGAATCGGTAAGGCCTGTTTTGTTAATATTATTAATATCAGAATACTAAGGACATTATCAACTGGGAAACTAGTAGCTCAGCAAGGGTGTCTCCTGATGGAAGGTAATCAACAGATCCCATAGACATCTGCTACATCATAGCAATTCAGATCTGTTGCCGGCTTTTGATCCTAATATCGTATCAACAGGAATTCTAATTGCTGAAACTAATTACCTATGATTATTATATCCGCCTCGAAGGACCAAAAAATATCTAAGATTTAAGGACAGAATAATGAGGGGATTCAATGTCTTTAACGTATTAAAATGTCAACTGGGAAGCTAGTAGCTCAGTACAAATGAGCAAGGGTGTCTCCTGATGGAAGGTAATCAACAGAGCCCATAGACATCTGCTTCACCATAACAATTCAGAAGTGTTGTCGGCTTTTGATTCTAATATCGTATCAACAGGAATTCTAATTGCTGAATCTAATTACCTATGATTATTACATCCGCCTCGAAGGACCAAAAAATATCTAAGATTTAATGTGAGAGTAATGAAAGGATTCGATGTTAATAATATATTATATTAATATCTCAACTATTGGAGTATATTTCAACAGTAACTTAAGTTGGTGTACATTTAAGATTTTCGACATGTATACTCGACATGATGTATTAAAGTCATACGTCACGAATTAGATGATGTACTTTGTACAAGGCCCTTTACCCGACAGAGAAAAATATGAGCTGTGAAAGGGATAATTTAGCCTTCGCACCTCATTTCTATTTTACATGTAATTTTAAAGTTGGAATAATTTGATCTATGTTTATTCATTAGTTCTGAGCAGGGAGTGACCATTTTATTACAAAATGTAAATAACTATTATATTATATTGTATTTACTAACAAACAAAAAGCTTTATCTGTAAGCAAACCCAAGCGACGTGGCGATGATTTAAAGCCATAAATTTTACAAAAACTTATTTGGCATTATACTTATTTAGCATACAATTTAATAATTCATGAATTATTTCGCTTTTTAGACGTGCTTAGCATCGCGAAGGGTTCGTTTCGAAGCTAAAGGGTTTCGGCATAAATATTTGCGTTACATGTTTATACAGTGTCTGGGTATTTGTTTATGCAACCATGATACAAATATTCTTAGTGTAAAGTTGTTTTACGTTATTTTGTCAGACGAATACTTTGTCAAGAATGGCATATTATTTGTCTATAGCTTAAATGGCGTCTGAGTGGTAGCTTAGCTAGCGCGCTTCGCTATCAACCTCAAATTTGAATCCTGAAAATTGAAAATTTGGCAACTGTGGTTGCTAAAAGCGCGGCTCTTATAGACTAGGGACCTCATTCAGCTTTACCGCCCCAGGCCTCTGACGATCCACGTTCCACGCAGGAAGGGTATCTGCAGATGAAAACATTTTAAAGGTATTGAATGTATGTGAAGTATTATTCACCTGTATTATTCACACAAGTAATATCAAATGCGAATAGAAAATCTCTGGAATAAGTGAAACTTGCGGTATCGGAAAACGGATTTTCTCTTGTATTTTTCCACTTAACGTTTATCCTCTTTGCGACAGTGCATTTCTATAAATAGCTACTGTTATAAATATAAAATATTTGGACTCGGTATATATTATAAAATATTTGTATTAGTGGTAGAGCCACGCTGCAGACGAATACTTTGTCAAGAATGGCATATTATTTGTCTGTAGCATGAATGGGCCGGCTCGCCCGGGGAAGTACCACACTCCCGCCGAAAACCGGCGTCTGAGTGGTAGGTTAGCTACCGCGCTTCGTACGGTGAGCGGTCTGAGTTCCGGAGGCCCAACACCCTCCCCCTTCTTTTCCCCCTCCCACTCCCATAATGTCACTTTCCTTAAAGGTCGGCAACGCTTCCGCACTGCCTATGGCGCTACGGATTGCTATGGGTGGCGCTGATTGCTTTCCATCAGGTGACACGCCTGCTCGTTTGCCCTCCATCCCATAAAAAAAACTAAGAATATTATCTACAGATATGCAAGATAATGATTTTACCCACTCAACTACTATAATACCCTTAAAAAAATAAAAATGTCCGTAACATAAAATACGACGCAAAAAAGCGAAAATCAAGCCAAAAAAACTTTTAAGATTTTTTTAAGAAATTATATCTAATCCGTCTTCAAAAATTTAAAAATTTTTTTTATTCATTACACACACACACACACACACACACTGTACTGTATTACACAATAATTTCAGTAAAATTTTTTTAATGGCCGTAGTGCTATGAAACTCGAACCATTCGGCGCAGTATTTTTTCTGAATCCGCCGAGTATCCAAATAGTTTTTTTACTTGCAATCTGTGTCATTTACAGTGATTTCGCTTTTTGCGTCGATATATTTAAGACTTTTCCCGCCAATTTCGGCATTTACCAATCCCCACTGCCGTTGTGTGTTAATTTAATAGTCATTTTATGTTATTTTTTAACGTTTGTAATTTATTAAATCAATATTTATTATAATTTTGTTGAAATATTGCCTGTCTTTTCCCGTCAACTTTCATCGTGTATTTTTATTTTATTTCCATAATCTTATATTATTATTATTTATATTGTTTAATTGTCGTGGCGTATTATAGTATTTCGATTAAGGTGTATAAGTGAAGTGATATGAAATAAATGCGTGTATCGTAACTTTTTAAGTGAAAAAGTCCATAGAAGGTTTTGGTAAAATAGCCACCATTTTATCACGACGTAACGTAATAAGCTGACTAGTTACATTAAAAAACATTTAATATTGTATTTTACTTGACACTGGCATAACAGTTATGCCAACAAAAAAAAAGATAAGAAAAAAAATATTTCTTGCCAAGGATTCAAATTACATCCATGTGTATCAAATAAAAAAAAAGCAAAACAACAAAATAAGCAAAAAGCAATAAAAAAAAAGATTAAAAATCAACGAACATTTATATTTTTACCTAAATTACTTCCAAATAGTTCCTCATATTCTTTGTTATTGCATAGCAATTTAATTATAATTATTTTTTATTATAATAAATTTTACAAATACAATTTAATAATAAATTTAATTTCTACAATCAACATAAAGTTACTGAGAACTGAAAAATAAATAGCCACCGCACCTTTGTTGACACTGTTTTGTTCGTAAAATCTATTTACTGTGAGTGTTTTCAGTTATGCAGTGGTCCCGAGTAGTGAATACGCTTGCAGAAACAAACGAAACCCTTTCAATTTTCCCCAGGTTCATAAATTTTTTTCAATTCCGCCGGAGTGTTTTGTCCGGACGTACGATTTTCCAGTCTAGCAAACCTGACCAGCGTACCATGATGGAAAACAATAAAAGTTATAACAATATATTTCAATGCACATTGAAGGAAGCGCAAAACTTAAGAGTTAAACTGTAAACTTATAACAATATTTTTTTATAATGATTACTCTACTATTGTACATTTTCTCATTATAATTACTGTCCGGAACTCAACCACTCACCGGACGGACCACTCACCGGATATTGTGTCTCGTGAATGGTTGCTTTTTGAATGAATCGATATTTTTTTATTAATTAAACGAAACGCACGTAAAACGTGCAAGTAGCTGAATAGGGCTGAAGCTGGTTTAATTTTAAAATTTACTTAAATCAAGTTGATATTTTTAATTTTTTTTTTTATGGGATAGTAAGGCAAACGAGCAGGCGTGTCACCTGATGGAAAGCAATCAACGCCGACCATAGATTGCCGCAGCGCCATAGGCAGTGCGGAAGTGTTGCTGACCTTTAAAGAAAGTGTCATTATGGAAGTGGGAATGGGAGGTAGAGGGAGGAGGGAGGGTGTTGGGCTTCCGGAACTCGGCCGCTCACCGTACGAAAGGCGGTAGGTAAGCTACCACTCAGACGCCGGTTTTCTGCAAGAATATGGTACTTCCCTGGACGTTGCCATGCCATTTTTGACAAAGTATTCGTCTGCAGCATGGCTCTACCACTATCAACAATGTATTTTTTTGAGAATGTAGTAAATTACACAATTACAAATCGGTTCGAAATAATTATGTTAAACTTTTCTAATTTCATTTTATTTTTTTTTATTAAGTATAAAATTTACAAAAATTTGTTTTGTTTTAAATCCAATTATTATTTAAAGTCTTTATTCAATTTCAGAAAAGCGTTTTCGACTTTGTAAATTGTAGAAAGGTGAAAGTACTCAAACTTAGTTTGTCGTTTGTACGGGTATAATAAATTGAATCGGCAAAACCAAAGAATACAAATATTTTTCGATTTCAAATAGTTTTTAAATTATAAAAAGGTTTTTTTTGTTGTAACCTATAGAAGCCATTTTTATAACCTCTTTTTAATTTAGAATAGGGAGGCAAAACATCATCTCATGGTGAATAATCAATATGTATAATAGTGAATAATCTCACGGTGATCCTGGATATCTACAACACCAAGGACAACACACATGCGTTTCCCACTGTAATATAAAACAAAGTCAATTGCTTGTTTTATATCCTGCTGTTGTGTGTTTTCTCACGTATAAAACTAAAATTAATGAATTTATGTTTGAAAAAACTTTATTAACTTCAAGTGTCATACACTACATAACTAAAAAATGTATTGGAGTGGATGAATAAAAAAGTATTTTATTAACTATTGAATCTTTGAACTCCTGACGCCCATAGACAACCGCGACTCCTGCCGTGTCGCGGTTGTCAATGGGCGGCGTTGGTTGCCTTCCATCAGGCAGCACGCTTGCTCGTTTGCCGTCATAATCCATAAAAAATATTACTATAAATAATAAACGAATAAATAAGAAAATACATAAATATTTATAAAAGACAGATAGTGATTTTGGACAAGCTTTTCTAAAATCGGGAAAGACTTCGCTTATCTCACCTCCAGCGGCAACAAATTCAAGTGAAAGTGGAACCACCACAATATCACAGAATATAGATGTTAAATAGGAAAACTTTTCTGTGTTACAACTTTTGTGTTATTCTTACAATGAATGCCAGAATCTGCAAGTCTAATTCCTTTCCCCTCTTTAATTCCCTCTTCCCCTCTCTCAACTTCCCACTTTACCTTCCATTAATCACGTATTTCTTAAAATACCTAGGCAAACTATTGCGGTGTTCGCAATTTTTTAGTGGTAGAGCCACGCCGCAGACGAATACTTTGTCAATAATGGCATATTATTTGTCTGTAGCATGAATGGGCCGGCTCGCCCGGGGAAGTACCACACTCCCGCAGAAAACCGGCGTCTGAGTGGTAGCTTAGCTACCGCGCTTCGTACGGTGAGCGGCCGAGTTCCGGAGGCCCAACACCCTTCCCCCTCCCTCTACCTCCCATTCCCACTCTCATAATAAGAAAGGTCAGCAACGCTTCCGCACTGCCTATAGCGTTGCGGATTTCTATAGGTGGCGTTGGTTGCTTTCCATCAGGTGACACGCCTGCTCGTTTGCCTTCCTATGCCGTAAAAGAAAAGGAAAACGACTCAGGGGCATTCAAAGGACCAGCGAATGTGTTCACATCTGAGACACAGCATGTTCTTTTGCCTACTGTGCTATAAAAAATATCTCTAATGCTTTCGGTGATGCAACCTTCATGAGAAGCAATTTTGACTTACGTCTTACCTGCTTTACTTGTTTAACTACCTCTCCATAAGAAAGAGAAGTACAAACTAACTCAACTCAAATAAATAGCGAAACCTTTCTATTATATTCACATAAAAGACAAATCAAAGAAATTATGCGCGAAGGCACTCGCTGGTAATTGTTCGTCTTATATAAATAAATATTTGTTCTTATCTAGACTCCAACACCTGTGGAAGATTTATTGTCTTTTAAGCCTCCATTGAAGTTACATAATAACAAATTTGCAAATTAACTGAGCCCTTTGTGAAATTTGAAAGTTGGTTATATAGAATATTAAACAGAATAACTTTTTACCAACGATATAAAAGATTAAAGAACTCTGTTAGGGATTAAATTCGTCTGTTAAGTTAATAATTTTGCAAGAACATTCATTTTATGAACTAATATAAATGCGCGAGATGCTAAATACAAACGCGCATTTAAGTTTAGACTCAAGACATTGCGGTTTTAACAAATACAAAGTTAGGGTAAAGCTTATAAAACACTGTTTGTACATAAAATATGGCGACTATACCCTGTACAAGTTAGCTTGATCTTTTTGACAGATGTAAATTTTTCTGATCGACATAACTTTGCAATAACGAACATATTATTTACTTAATTTAATGATTTTAAAAATTGTAAATGAAAATAATAGACGTCTGTACAATGTTACATCGGTCTATACTGTATACTGCCTGTTATTCGTGTCCCATCCGTCCGACCAATGTAACATTGTACAAGGGTCTATTATTTTCAGTGTTCCTATTTAAATTTTACTTTGAAGCAATAAAAAGTCTTAAAATTTTCGGCAACCAAAAAAAACTACTTCTACAGAAAACAGGCTTAATAATATGTATATTTAAGGTCTTATACATTAATATTAATACCGTGATTTAGAAACGTGTATATCCACTTACCGTATTGTATATACATCGTTACACGCAAGTCACGTCATCAAGGGTATCACGAAAGGCATTACGAGTATATGCTCTATTGATAATAACGTGTTATTTATGTGGGATCGCTCCCTCACGTTGGATCTTACATCTCCTGAATACACACGTGCGATGAAATATTCAATTACAATATATGAATGTTTATTGTATTCCTTAATACTGTTGAGTGAAATAAATAAATGTTTTCGAATAAGAGTTATTGTTTTTTAAAATAAATTTATTAGGAATTCTTTATTATCTCAAATTAAAACAAATATTTAAAGTCAATTCCTACTTTTATATCTTGTATAATAGAATTTTTTCGCACATATAAACATATAAAACTAAAATTAATTAATTAAATTTAGTTAATGAATTAGTATTTGAGAAAACTTAAAAAAGAACAATAAGATAACAAACTACCACATTTTCGGAAACAAGATGGCGCTCTCAGAGAGAAGAAACAGCGCAAAAACTAATCATTTCTAACACTTTTAAAAATTAACGTACTTAAAATATTAACCATATATTACCGGATGAATCAATTTGACTCATATTTTTGGATGGTTTTACGGCTCCGAGTTCAAAAACATCTTATAAGTTTATTTATATACATTATCACTTTAGGTCTTGATAAAACGGTGGCTATTCTACCAAAACCTATTCTACTATTGCAATCAACTTG